>VZSZ01001876.1:649763-805161 GCA_013398815.1 Ibidorhyncha struthersii
AAAAAAAGAGAGAGAGAGAGAGAGAGAATAACATTTGATATACTGTATCTAAATAATTGCATCTCTGTCTAAACTTCCAGTTGCTGCCATCCTGAGGTCCCTTTACAAATGGCATAATTTTATAAAGGGATTTAATATGTTTCCATTGCACAAATCACATACTAACAGAGAGCTTTGTTCCCTGTGTTTTTCTCTTGCTCTTTCCCTATGCTCTTTTCACTGATCTGCAGGATCACCCCTACAGCAGCGACAGAAAATGTGCACATGGAAATGTTACCGTAATGTATTTTTTCAGCTGGTTTAGCAGCTGCAGACAAGCAGGAGGAGCCAAACATAACATAACCCGCCAGCTCTCCCAGGCCCATTCACAAATGCTGGCATAGCGTGACCTGCTGCTGGGGAAAGCACCCGAAGGCCAAGCAGCAGTTCTGCGAACACCGGGTGCCCTCTAGTGGGAAAGAGGAGCTCAGAGTACACATAATGCTTTTTTTCTTATTTGGGCTTTTTTTTTTCTATTTTGGACTTTCTGTTTTTCTCATTGCCAATTGCATATAATCATAATCCAAGCCTCATAAATACTATTAGTACTGAAACCTAAGACACAGGGAGGAAAGCTGGTGACTTCTGGTTATGAAATGAGCTAATGATCAGGGGTAAGAATGAAGCACAAAAGTTTTGAACATAGCTCTTTTACAGCCTGAGAAGCTGTGGCCACTTGGAAATGATTATTCTGACCTTTAGAGCCATTGCAAGGCCCTTGCTGGGATATATGGCCCCAGCTGTAATGCACTGCCCTTCATCTTACAGCATGAAGGCTTTGCTGCATAGTTTTCCTTTTGCACGCACAAAATCAAGTTCACTGTCTTAAAAATATTACTAGAGAGCAAACGGTGCTCAGTAACAGGGGATTTTTATTAATATGGTCTTCTGACTTATACCAGGGAGCAGTTCTCTCCTTTTTATCTGGTCAGTGGCCGCTACTGGTGAGCTGCTGGCCAGTGATGTTGCAGGGCAGGGCAGGGCAGGGCAGGGCAGACTGGGAGATTGAGATCTCCTCTGTGCTCCTCCAGGATCCTGCAACCCTGCTTGACCCATGGTATCACTCTGTCTTTGAATTTCACCTTCTTCCCTTGCTTTTAAGGAAGGTCCTTAATGCTAACGAGGCTTTCCTTTGCTTCACTAGGTCTTTGCTCCCACAGGCTAAGGATAGCAAATGCTGCATGACTTCTGAAGGTGAATGGTCCCATGGTCCAACAGGTCCCAGCTGGGACTGTCCATGCACATGCAACTCTTCTCAATAGGTATTGTATGAAAAAAGCCCTGCCCAGAAATGGGATCGCATAGAAAAAATTGGAGACCTTACCATGTGTGGCTGAGTCCCGGGGGTTAAGGAATGGCCCCAAGCACACCACCCTACCTGCAATGGATGAGCAAATTATTCACCTTCCCAGTGAGGTCTCAGGATATTCAGCTGGTTGGCGAGAGATTTGTTTTGCACCAAAGTCTACTCAAGCCCTGAAATACTCAGCCTCAGTGATCATGTCCCTGGAGGAAACACCGAGCTTCTAAGCACTTTCAAGCTGTTAATTCCTGAATCTTATTAACAAGAGCCAGCTCAAACATCTGAGAGTAGATCACAGCAACACCTCGCTCCTGCCTCCACCAGCAGCTAGTCCATGAGGCTGGTGTGCTGCTCCATGGTATCTTATATAAAACTCAGATTGCAGGAGCGATGAACAACTTGGGAGGTCAAGGAACAATCTCTCCCATCTCCTCCTCCCCCTTCACAAATGCTTCTTTCTTGCCTAGAAAGCTCATCATCGTTTCTGCAATTACCTTCCCCCCCATCACCTTCTCTTTAGTCCTCTGCTCTGCACTGTAAATTGAATAAAAGTCAGTATTTTCCCAGCTGGAAATGGCCCCTTCTCTGCCTCCCTTATTCTCAGAAGACCTTGCAAACGTTTCACTGCTACCTCCAGCAAGGACTAGACCCTTCTGTTGCTAATTAGGGACCTAAGAGGTTCCCCCAGGCACTTCCCAGTGAAACCGAGCAGTTAAATGAATGGCAGGCAACATCTCTGGGGGTGGGGAGCAAAGTTACACAACAGCTGCTTGGAAACAGGCAGTTTGTTACGTGTGCTAGTTTTAGAGACTCAACAACATTAAAAACAAAAGAAACTTTCAAGTCCAAACCAGTGTATTTAGGTCACAGATACCCTGGGGATAATCTCTGGGATATTAGTGATGGGAGGCAGGCAGTAGGTGCTGGGATCTTGTGCTCAGAGCCTGGATGTTCAAAACATGATGGTCCCTGCATGTGTACGGGTGTATGGGTCCTATCTGTGCTCTGGGATATGAGTCCTGCTATGCTGTGCACTAGGATTGTTAATCCTGGAGTGTAATGTGAGACAGAGCCCTCTTGGCCTTGGACAAATTGCTGTCCATTTTGGTTAAGTGAGTGTGGTGGAGGCTTGTGGCTCAGCTAACTGAGGTGCTCAGCAGCCTGGATACGAGGAATTTCTTATACAGAGGGAAACTCCATACAATCAGCACAGATACAACTTTAAACCCTGGTCAGTTATGCCCTTTAAGTCTTACGATCTTAGGAATGTGTTGTGTATCTCCTGCAACCCTTGCTCCAAGCCATGTAAAATTATCATCTTGCAAAGAAAGCAAGAATCATTAAAACAAAAGGATGCAACTGACCAAAGGCACTTGAGGGAGGGACTAGGCTTAAGATCTGTAGGACAATATAAATATAAAAATCTTATGGAAAAGAATACCCTGGGTGATTTGTCATTACTATAGTGACAGAAGCATTGGTGGCAGAAACAAAGGCCTTATCTTCATATGAATCTTATCAGATCTTATCTGCAGATGAATCAGTATGCGTAGGAGTCTTATACTCAATAATTTATTTAGTTTAACAAAAAAAATCTCTAAAAAAGCAACTGTCATATTTGGCTGAGGCAAAAAGAAATGGCAAAGAATGATCTCCATCCTTTTCAATAACAATAACCCCTGCTGAGGATCCTGTAATAGTAACTATTATCACAGGCCAGATCCCAAATTCCTTTTCTCCGTCCTTATCTTGGCAAACTCCCAGTCTTGCTTTTGGTGGGCATCAGTGCTCAGTGGCTGTGAGGGGTAGGTGCAGTGCAAGAGAGGGGCAGGTTTGTCTCTGTCCTGTTGCTTTGCCATAGCTCTGCATAGCCAACTTCCTGAGACCAGCCCTTACAGAGAAGGGCTTCAGAGGAAAAAGGAGAAGCCGAAATCTAAGCATGGGTTTTGCAGAGACAGCAGCTGAGCATCAGGCACCTGCAGAGCTCCCACAATCGGTACGGGAGGCAGCCGAGGGGCTGCTGGAGCATGTGAGCTCCCCTTTGCAGGCCTGAAGAAACATGCAAGAGACGTGGTTTTTGAGAAGTCGATCTCATGATGTGTTCAGTTTACTTGAAATTTTGGGAAGTTTTCTGCTCTGATCCTGTGCGTTATTTCCTCCTGATTTGGGAACTGTGCTAGTGATTTGGAAATATTTATGTGACCTCCTTTCTGAATAATTATTTATTTCTCTATGGTTTTTCCTACTGTCCATTATTAGTTGTTATGCCTACATTGTATAACAACAACAACAACAGTAATATGAAGAAACTCTTCAGATCCAGAGCCATTAAGAAACTGAAGACTGAATCAGCAGAACTTCTAACATAAGGATATGATTTTCATTTTTCATTAAAAACAGCTAGTCTGGAAAACTAGGGATGTTTGAGTATAATGTAATAACAGCAGTGCAGACATCTCATCTAAAGAAAATAGCACTATGGACATTGAGCCTTATATGAGGACCCACAAATACAGCTGGGGAAAATAATTAAGTATTGTATTTTAAGATATCGGTCTGAATATGGTAAACAAGACTCTATCAACAAGTCTGTAAGTACATTTTTTTTCTCTCCTCCAGCTTTTCAGCATTCTTGGAAAGACTTATTTAAGCAAAATCCCAGCATACGTAACTGACGGGCCCTTCCCAAAGGTACAAGGATAAAGCCCTTTGTAAGTGGCTATTAAGAAAACTTGGCAACAACAACTTGCAGGATGAATCCTTGCCAAAGATTAATAAGCAGTTCCACAAGCAGTGGAACTAATGAAGCCTCATTTCCTACATGTATTTGCAAAATACAGCTACTATTTGCAAATACCAAGAATTTGTATTTTGCAAGTACAAACAAAAACTTTCTAACTGAATTATTCTAAGACTTTGTTTTCTCTAGGTATGTTTATAAAATTCCTCTTGCACTTCCCAAAGCAATCAGTTTTCGTGAAACATGTAGAAACACCTTTCAGAACTATTTTTGAAACATCTGCTTGCCGAAGTTGTTGAAATCAGCAAACAGATAAAAAAATTACTGGGAGGACACACCTATAGACGCACCAAGCGATTGTACAAGCGTTGGTTCTGCAGGAAGCAAGGCACTAAAGTGAAGTTGTGAAAGAAAACAGCGGAGAAAGCATCTGCTTCTTAGCAGTGTTGCATTGACAGGAGCTGCAAGGCATCCACGATGATCAGTGCTGAGACGTACAGTAGCCAAGAATGATCCAGTCCAGCTCCTTTGGTTTTAATGGCAAAATCTTCAGTGCCGTTAGTGAGACCACAGCTTACTTTTGCACCACATTCAGTGGATGAAGTGCTCAGTAGGGTGGCCAAATCTATGTAAGATACAGAGCAATTGGGAAAAACTTCAAAAGGCCCTAGTAAAGGCTGTTCCTTTTAAACCCAAAGCATGTTTTGGCATTTGCATTCAGTGGGAGCAGGAATGAACCAAAAGCTAGGTAAGAGGACAAAGTGATGGCAGCTGGAGCTCTCTGTATGCCAGTACAAGTTAAGGGAAGCTGGAAAAAATATTTCATTTATCTAATATTTAAATGAAGAATTCTGAGTTAGAGCTGATCTCAGGAAAAAGCTCTGGACCCCTCTGTGGATAGTGCAGCGTTGAGAGAGGAAGCTCAGTGCAGAGCAAAGCAAAACCAAAGTAAGATGTCACGTATTAAATAGGTCAGGAATGCATATACTACCATAATAATTCCTAAATAAAGCAGCTGTGTATCTTCACCTTGAAATTAGTGTTAGGTACAGTCACTTCCATAACAAAAGGGCAGAGAGGAATAGAAAAGGCAGAAAAAACCCTGCACCATAATCACTGGGACAGTGGAGGCTGCGATGGGAGAAGTGAATGAGTGAGCAGGATGGTTTAGCTTTGTGAAGAGCTGAGTTAGGGGAGGGACAAGCACAATGTATTTCTAATCTGACCTTTAATAAAGTCTCTTGTCATCTTCTGACACCTTGTATGAGCACTTTATATGAATTATAATCTAGGAGTTACACACATACGGTGTAATAAAGAAAGGAAATCTAATTTCATGACATATAATTTTGAAATAAAAAGAATTGCTGAAAAATGTGATCAAGAAAAGTATCTGTAGTGATAAAATTAGTGTTAATAAAGTTGGTGATGGTGAAAGTCTGTCAGTTCTTGTCCCTCTTGTCTTAGGATTCCCATTCAGCTTTGTGTAGCTCACTAAAGCTGAGATTCTTCCTGTGATTTTAAGCACAGCAGCATCCACATGGGGAAATACACTTAAAACACAGAGAGCTAGAGCTGAGGATGGACAGCCAGAAAAAGCCAGTGTAATCCTGGTTTCTGTCGCAAAGGCATCACTTAAGACAGCACAGGGTTATCCTTTCTGCAGCTCCCATGCAGTTAAAAATCTCAGTTCTAAAGACATTGGAGTTTTTTTTTTAAAGCAACATCTTCGTACTGGAGTAACCACCTGAGGGCAACATCACATATGCAATGGGACACACCGGGCTCCTGTGCCTGGAATATTGCACTCACTTCCAGGAACCACGTTACCAGAAAAATCGTGACAAACAAGAAGCAGCTTAAAGAACAACAACAAAGATGATTAGGAGGCTGGAGCTACTATGAAGAAAAACATTACAAAAGCAAAATCTAGTTTGCCCAAGGGATGATTGATTAGGAGCAGAATCCTGGCCTCCAAATATTTGAAGAGTGAAGAGAAATTATTCAGCATAATAAAGGAGGATAGAACTATAAGTAATTGGTGGAAATGAGGCAAGGAAAATGTGCCTGGTCTTCCTGTTGTGTTTTTCCTACCTGTGAGTTACTGGGCTGTGAATTGGAGGTATTCATATTTTGATTCTGTAATGAAAGATCAAGGCTCTGTCAGGGTAAGCATCGCACGGGCCAGGAATAGAGACCCATGGTCAAGAAGAGCAGCTCATAGTCTACGTGACAGTCAGGAGATGACTAGTGGGTAAAGCACATGAGTGTTGTGGGGGCAGGAAGACAGGGATACTACAAAGTAAGAGATTCTTTGAAAAAGAGAAGTCATTTCTCCAAGAAGTGTCAGAATTCCCGGGAAATCCAAGCTGTTTTTCACCAACCACAACTTTAAAAATACACATGGTCCCAAGAAGGATCTTGGGATCCTCTTTGACATATCTTTGGGGGTGCTTTGAGCAATACTGATTTCAGGTGATGGCTACTTCTCCACCTTCCCATGCCTTTCCAAGGAAGCAGGTGTTTCGGCCCTTGGCCGGGCATGACAGTGGTTGGAGACAGCCCATGGGACACATCACCATTTGCTCTGATTCTGGAAAATTTCTTTTCTGGTGGGAAGGGGAGTGGAGGCATCCTGCTCTGTGTAAACACCGAGCTGGTGCATAGAACAAGGTGTGGAAGGGAGCGCTGAATTTATAGTATTGATGTGAATTGCCACCTACATGTGCAGACAGGTCTAGAGAGGGGACCCAGAAGTCCTGCCTGCCCAGCAGACCAGCTTTGGCTTTCTCACTGCATGGATTTGTCTACTGTAGCACAAATTTGGCAGAGCCTCACAGCAGTGGGTGATGAGGTGTTCACCATGCTGATGAACCAGTAGTGAGCTGTGGGCTGGGAGGGCTGTGTCAGAGGGACCCAAGGGGACTAAGAACTAGGCACCATGCAGTGTAGACACAACTGAGCACCCCTCATGGCCCACAGGATGGCCTTGATGGAAGCAGTCCAGCTTGGTCCCTCCTCTGGGGCAGGCAGCCCTCCCCAACTGCCTGACAAGGTGGGAGAGAGGTGCAAGGAGTCTTCCAGTAAGGGGCCAAGGAGGATAGGACAGAGTGAGCTGGATGCACCGGGCAAGCTTGTAGAGCTCTGGTGCTGCAAGCCCTGGTGCTGCCTGAGCCTCTTCAAAGAGCGGATTTAGCAACATGGGAACGTACATAGTTGGCAGGATCACGCTGTGCCAGTGCTGAATGCAGAGCTAAGCTGCAGAATTAAAGCTGTAGCACTTGGGGGTTGGTTAGCATCCGTCCTCTGCTCAGGAAGGGAAAAGCTTACACAGTGCTCAGAGGGGAAGCTCTGAGTGCTTCTGTAAGTACAACACAAGAACATGGTGCTAAGACAGAGCCATGGCCTGTCATTTGGTAGGTGCTGCCAGTCTGCCCGGGTTAGCAGTGCTCAATAAAGCAAGCATTACAAACCAGGACAGCACAGGGGTGGCATCGTGTGTCTGCTTGTCTAAGCCCAGTCTGCGCTTCTGCCGTATCCAGCTCGCTTGTGGCAATGAGTGGGCATTTTCGTGCAGGTCTTGGAGTTACTAGTCCTCACCAACCCAGCTCTCCTGCTCTATTCCCCTCTGAGCATCCCTTGCTGTGAGGTCTGAGGGACACTTATATAGCTGAGAGCCATCTCTTTCCCCACTTTTCTCACTGCCAGCTGTCAATCATCCACCTGGCACCCAAATTCAAACCTCCCTATGTCAGGCTCTCCCTTTTTTCCCTTTCTCTCATTCCATCCACCTCCTTTAGCCACTGATGGGGACACACCATCCCTTCGAAATGCCAGCATGAAAATCAGCTCTTTGCACATAGCTCCCTGCAAACGCGGAAAGCTGTTCAGCATTTACATATGTGCCTGGCCCCTAGGCAGACGTGGTGGACTCGGATAATCCTGGAGGGAAATTATTAGCAGCTGTAGACTTGCATCTCAGTGGCGCAGGATTTGGGATTCATTTTCTTAAAATGTGTAGAGCCAAAAGCTTCAGGGTGATCTGGGGCCACTGGAGAGCCCTGGAAAAGGAGTGATTCTGGACCTGTCCAGTGTGCAGAGTGCCTTGTTACACCAGGACTTTGCAGAAGGATCCACAAGATGTTCCTTATTTAAAATGCAATTGGAGAAGGGAATGCTGCAGCGGCAGACTCATCTAGCTCCAGGTAGTTGGGATGTCAACAGCAGTGAAGCCGTGGCAGCGTGGTCTAACAAGCTTGCTCAACCCCCTGACTAGACTTGACTGGCCTTCCTTGAAGTCTGTGTTGCTGTTACTTCATCCTTGTTAGAGTTTATATACAGTTGCTATGCTGCAATTAAACACTGATGCAGTGGTAGGCATTCCCTAAATGTGACGGCGCCTGAAAATTTGGGAAGCAAACTGAGCTCAAGTAACTAAACTGATTCCAGACAGAAAACAATAAAAGACAGCAACCCCTCCTTCCCTTCCGCAGTCCCCGGTCTAATTCTTCTAACAGTCCCATTATAGCACTGAACTGTACCAATGATGACAGGTCTTAAAAAAAAAAAAGATGGGCAAATCTATTGTCTCCTCTCCGAGGACTTATTTGCAAGTATAGCTAACCAGATCCCTTTCCTGCAGTCTGCAGCAATATTTTTTCCCCCAAGATCAAGGAGTCAATACTCAAATAAATCAGTCTATCTCAGACCCTGGAGGCAGACTAATCTAATGCAGCATCTCCACTAGAGCATTATCCCCACGGTCCACTGTTTTCAAGTTCCTGATAAAGATTAATAATCAAAGAGCAAACAGCTTTTGTTTTGACTCTAATACTGATTCAAGCCTGAATCTCTGTTTAAGCAAAAGCGAATCAAGCAAGTGTTCATTTGTTTTGAGAACCAGTGCTTCCCAGGAAAGAGGACAAATTTCTCTTTCTGTCTTCTGGATAGTTGGTGTGGGCAGCTCTGTGCCCCAAAGGCCTTCATGCCTCCATGGCAGAGCAGCTGGCACCTGGAGCACGTAACCCCATAAGACAGATCCCTATCCTGCAAACTTAGAAGAAATTGTTAGGAAAAAAAAAAAGGCAAAGTGATTTTCCAATAGAGGGCACTAACCTGTGGCTTTTCAGGCAACTTAAAGCCCTATTTGTTCTTTACCAGCATCCTCTGAAGGTTCCCAAACTGGTTATCTCTGAGCTGAGGATAAGAAGGGGAAAGGAGGCCAGTACTGAAGTGCTTATTGCTCCATGTTGGTTTCTAATACCCTTAGGTTCCACTGTTGCAAAGCAACATACAAAGGGTATCTGGCAACGCATTCAAGTACCTGACCTGTGCAGTGACATGAAGAGGGAGATACAAACTGTACTGTTATGGAAGACATGGCAGATGTCCCCTTAGCTGGAGGGGAAGTCACCGCTAGGAGACTGTTTTGTTTTTCCTGGCAGTTCCTTCTTGGCTTTGTAGGGTCCTGCCCATAGGCTGTTTTCCTGGGAGAAGCAGTCAGAGAGGTTCGTTTGATTTCATCATATCCTGTTTTCACTGGCTTCTGGAAGATAAAGCTGTTGTGAGCGTGAAAGAAAAAAAAGAGCTGAGCCCTTGAACAGCAATCCATGGAACAGCAATAGCTTCCACATCTATATGTGCTGCCCAGCCATGACAGCCCCTCCCTGCTGCACAGACCCCGAGGGAGAAGGTGCGAGAAAGTCCAGCATCATCCCCCTAGCACAGAGATGGGGACAGGAAAAGGTGTCCAGATATCTGCTGGTGCATCACCAACAGGTCACAGCCATCGCAGGCTCCTGCCTCTTGGATGCATGAGCAGGACAGCAGCTCAGCTTTCCAGGTGTTTCCTTGTTCTTGTATTTTAGTTGCAGGGTGCCGTTATCCCACCCTTTCCCCTTTTGATTTCAAGAGGATGAGAACACGTCCACCAAAGCAGAGACACGCTGGCTAGCGTGAAATGATGTTGGTCTGGGAAATCTGGAAGCCAGCAGCCCCCTCTGCTTAGGGCCTCACACTTTATTCATCCTCCCTTGCTCTGAGTTTTGGGAATATAGATCCAGCCAACTTTGTCTTACAGCTGGACATGAAGAAGGGTCATTTCACAATCCTTTGGAGCTGCTCTGGGTTTGTTGGCCTCCAATATCTGTCCCATTGCGTATTCCTGACATCCCTTTTCCATCTGAACTGCTCTTCCATGTGTGATACTGCCATCATTACTGCTCCTGGCTGCAGTGTGCTGTCATGCAGAAGCTGGTGCCTCACTACTTCAGCTAAGTTCAGTCCTGTGTACGTTCCTCTTGCTGGTGATTTCCTGGATGACAAACATTTGCATAGATCCTGGCCCTCATGTTTCAAAAGGCTTAGAGGTGGAATCCAATTAAAATTATCCTCCTGTGCTTCCTGACCTGGAGGAGTTGCAGGGACGCTATCAAACACCAAGGCAGAAGGAAGTTATCTAGAGTTTCATATGTTGTTTGGAGACAAAAGCACCTTCCCTCCTGAAGTCTGTCTAAATCATTTGGATCACAAGGAGCCTTCACCCTCCAGGCTGCTGCCCTGGATGCTGCTTTGTGAGTTCCTTTAGCAGGGGATTAAAAGGAGAAAGATGCCACACAGTATCTGTGACCGCTTTTCTCAGCGGGAGACCATCTTTGGCTCCCTTCCCAGCGTTGCACTGAACTTCTGGAGGCAGCGATGGAAGCTGAGAAAGCATAAGACCTTTGTGGAAGACTTAGTATATTATTCCCCTCTTTCCATTTCTCCTAACGCAACCGAGTGTGTTCAACGGCATATGCATGAGGTTAAAAGCATCGGTGGCTCCAGGTGAGTGGATCCTGCAGGTGCACTAACTGCGTAACGGGATGTGAGTGAAAGGAAGCCCTGGAGGTTGTCCTGAAGTGAACCCCTTGTAATCAAAACAACTAGAAGCAGTGACATGAAGGGGAACCAATTTGCATGGTTCAGCCTCTTCCTGATGGGGTCTGGTGAGCCCTGGGACTCCTGCTGAGTCTGGCGGGGCAGGAGGAGCTAGGCCATCCGAAACACTCTTGAGTCTGTAGCCTGCACTATCTCCTGACACATCCTAGCCCCGGAGAGCTCTTCAGTCCCAGCAGCACTGCCTGCCTGAGGAACCGCCATTCAGTAGAGTGGTTGGGGATGTGCCAGAGCATGCAACTCATTATGTACAAAAGTGCTACACCAAAATATAAAGGAACAAGAGATTAAAGGGGAACAGATGTTGGCTGATCTTGTCCACCCTGCTCCTGGGAGGCAACCCGGTGCAGCTGCTGTCTGCCCCAGGCTCTGCTAGCTTAGGGTAGCAGGGCTGGGATCCTTGCAGCCTTGTACTGTTCTTCAGAGGACAGTACTGAGCATGGCCCTGCTGGCGCCCTTTTCTGCTGTGGCAGCTTGTTTTGTGACCTTTCTGTAAAAATTCATTTAAATGAATCCAAATGATCATAAGACATGAGCATTTAACTGCGGGATGCTGGCTCCACTGAGGTGAACTGTTCAATCCGTAACAGGAAAGGAGATCTGAACCACTGGCTCACTAGTCCCAAGCCATTCTAAACCATCCGTGACACAAAGCTTGCCATCAGAAAAGCTAGAAAGGGCTACTGGCATTGCCTGATATGTTCAGCTACCAAAATTCATTTTTCTCAGTGCATAAGCCACATTATTCCCCATTTTTGTATCGTTCTCCTACTTTCCTTTCATTGTCCATAGACTTCCTTTCAATACTTTGCCTATCCCTTCCTCCCTTATTCTGCATTCTGGTGTATCAAGCCACCACTTATACAATGGCTGGAGTCCTTCTCCCCATATCCTCCTTGCTCACCCTCTTTTTTTTCCTAAACCCTCAGGGCAATGCTGCCACCCACATTGACATCTCTGAGGGATTTTCAAAGGTGCTTCAGCTTATGCTACTGTGTCACTTAGTACAAAAAGGCCCAGTCTTCAGTCATTAGAGGGTCCTGACGGAGAGGGATGAAAAAAACTAACCAAGAAGAAACAGCACAAACTGAACAGCTTATCCTTTTTTGAATATCAGTATCTCTAAGCCCTTTCTACTGTTTACTGATCCCTCCCTTCTGCCAGTTCCCACTGGGAGCTATTGTTCGCCTAATACAGAGCAGAACATGCCAGTAAGCCCCAGCCAAATTCAAACCATTAGTTGTAATGTGCCTACCACTACAGGATCTGCAAATAGCTGTGAAATCCAAGAGAATTAATCTTGAAGACTTAATGGCAGAAACTAGCCTCTTGATTTTTATTTGCATATAATGGCTTACTCATACACATTTGACAACCGAGGAACCATGCAGTGGAGCTCGTTCCCTTCCAGCCTGTGATGGCACTTTCCCCAAAAATGTGTCCTGGGTCCTGCCTTCCCCATCTCCTATATACTCAGACACAGGAGGTTATTCTTGCTGGTGCATCTCTTGGACTGTCCTTTCCCACTCCTTGCCGCATGGTCCAGGCTGTTGTGCTCACAGGGCTCTACTGAAACCCCAGAGACATGGCTACAGCTCTAAGATCGCACCGTGCCTTCCCTGCAGGGCCACCTTAACAGCTCACTGCATACCCCTGCTCGAAGCTGGGCCTGCCCCAGCACCCAATAGCACCTTTCCTGCATGTCTCCTGATACAGCATCATATGCTACCTGATCCTTGCAAAAAATAACATCTTTCTCAGCAGGTGTCCTGAGACCCCCAGGAAGTGTTTGCTATGCTCTGTTTGCAGATCTCTTCTCATTTATCAGACCAGCCTGGTCACTCATCACCTCTTGATGTTAATGCTGGAAGATAGGGCCACTGAGTGCAAGAGTGGCAAAGCTGTCATGCTGCAGCTGGGCAAAAGTGGAGCCTCACTCAGTAAATATTGACACGTCTGCAAGCAAACAGAAAGCAGCTTTCAGCAAGAAGCTCTTTGGCTCCCTGAGCTGATGCTGGACCAGAGACGCTTGGTGCTTTGTGGTTATGAGCTGCTGTTTACAGAGGGCAGGATGCAGGAACGGATCTCCAGCAGCTGTGATGACAGTGGCAAACTGATGTGCTCACAGGAGCCACCAGCTGCGTGTCCACTGCCCACCTGCAGTACAACAAGTGGCTGCAACCACTTCAGCCTCTGGAGAAACAAGCTGTCTTTTCCATCCCTCCATTAAAAATAGACAACACAAAACAGTTTTGTTCCAAGTCTTTAGTTCCCCCGATCGCCTGTCCTAAAACATTGCACTTACTATTTAGGTGGTTATTGCACCTGCTATAAATTGTCAGATTTAGGCAAGTCACAGGTGCAAGTGAGCGTTCTGCAACACAGAAGTAATCTGATTGAGACCTCCTCATGTGTTCATGGAATTGAGTAGCCGGTCATAAGCAGCATCAGTTCTTACAGAAATCCCAAAGTTTAGTTTTTATACCTTATAAAAACTACAACTTAACTTACATTCTAAAATGGGAGTTTTATGCCCCCTTTCAGACTATTGCTTGGGAGCTAAATGACCACATTCCGTGCACAGGTGGAGCAGAGTCCTTATGCAAAGAAGAGATGGGATTGCAAGCAAGGGCTCCTGATGGATTGGGTTCACTTCCTGGCCCACCCTTTCTATGACTTTGGGCAAGTTATTTGATCTCTTAATGCTCTAGTTCCCATCCATGAAAAGGAGGTGATAATGCTTTCTCTCTCCAGCTCTTTCTTTTATCTACTTAGACTGAAAGCGACTTTGCTTTTTTCTGTGATTCTGTGCTTTCTGTTTGTTTATATTCCTAGAACAATTAGATGCTGATCCACAGCAGAAACTCCCTGGTACTGCAGTAAATGCAAATAATCATCTGTTCTTATTTAGAGCCTGTGGGCACCATCGACAGCCAATAAACAAGAGAATGACTCAGATCCTTAACTGACACTGTATGGATCTTTAGATAGAGAACTAAGGAGTGGGACAGTAAGTTCAGAAGCAGATCCCAGGAGTCACCATGTGATTAGTCCCTTTCACCTCCTTTTCTGAACATCCAAGTTCTTTCTCTACATTTGTTTTCCACTCTGGTTTGTTTCTACTACCTGCCTCTCACTTGCAGAGTAAAGACAACAGTTAATCCCCTAGTTCCTTTCCCCTGCATGAAAGAAACACTCCAAGGAATGTGTGTGCTTTGGAGAGAGGGTGCATCCCTGCCATGGAGCACATCCCTCTTTTTCCTTGCTATCTCTTGCCATTTTTCATTTCTAAATCAGATTGACAGTTTCTTAGAGCAGGGACATTGTCTGTGACAGGGAGCAAGCACAGTGCAATATGCTTGACAGGCCATCGGCGTAGATTGTACTAGGAAGTTTCTTATTTATTAATTTCCTCGAGTAAATCAGTCACTGAAAGTTCTCTGTCAGATAGCTCCTTTGCTGAACCAGGTGTTGGGTGATGACAGGTACCAAAAGCATGGAAAAGGAGGATGGAAACTGCAGCTGAGGGACAGTGGAATAGAGCCCAGGGATTTGGTTGGTGCAAGACCAAATGTCTCACTGCTACAACAGCTACAGCCCAAGTGCCAAGCAGGGCCGGAAGGCACCTAAGTGCTGCTTCAACAACACTGGTGTTTTGATCCAAACCTCAGCTTCTACAAAGCAACTGTTTGATAGTAAATAATTTCAGCTGTTCCTCTCCTTTGGCCATCCCTGCTCTGTGGGGCTTCTGCAGAGCCCCATAAGGAAACCCACAGCTCTAGGCTGGGGGTTCTTTTGCCAAGATCACTGGAGATCACATCAAAGCCAGTGCCAAAACTGCTGTGTGCCTCCAGCACTGGCAAGTCTATCAGTACAACTGAATTGCAGGGAATGAACATTAACAAGGCACATTGCTGGGGTTCCAGGGGAGGGACAGAGACAGAGAGAGAAGAAGGAAACACAGCAAAGGACGAAAGGAAAAGAAAGGGACATGGCGGGCTCAAAGAGGACCTAAGGGTAAATTAGAAGGGCCAACTGGTGATACCATTTGTTAAATATTCATTGAATGATGGTTTGCACAATTACAGCCAGAAGCAACAATAACAGCAGGCACTGAAACTTCATTGTGCTGGCAAGCTGTATTCCTCTTCCAAAAGTCACTCATCCCAACCACTGCAACAGTATCAGTGTAGAGCTGTCAGTATATATGATGCTGAAAGTTACGTCAGGAAAGTTTTTCCTACCAACTGCTTCCAGTATAAGAACATGCAGGTAGAGAAACTACACTGTATGTCACCTATGCATGGAAGACAAAATGAAGAGTCCTATTATTTCATGGCTGGTCTCCCCACTCGACACTGGGAAAAGTGGGACTGGACTGCACCTCTGCCTTCTGTGCCTAGAAGAGGATGAGCAGTAAATAATTTATTTGGAGGCTTTTCCTGGCATAGACAGATGTGTATAGACACAGAAAGGAAACATTGCGTGTTGAAAGGTCAGCATATATTGGTTATGAGCAGGGGAATGTTCTCACAGGAAACACTGAAGGCTGTGCAGAAGTAAACATACCTCCAGTGTGGAGTGGCGTGGGGATCCAGCTGAGTCCCTCTCCAGGGATGAGCTTCCCAGGGATGATGCACAAGGCCCTTGGGGTATTTACACAGCCTGTTCTCTAAAGACCAGCTGCCACTCAGCACAGTTTATCTTCTTTTCCTGATTATTCAGTCTGTGTTTTCTTTGCTCCTCCTGGCTGCCTCTTCCTCCAGTTCCTGGAACCGTGAGGAGCTGAGCCCTCTATAGCACCTGTGTGTCTGCGCCAGGCACAGCAGCTGCCGCATCCCCCGATGACGAGCGCAGCCTGTCCACCACACACATTTCCACACCACTGGCACTAGGCTACTTCCAGATCCTTCCCATGCAGCTTTGTTTCTAAGCCCAGAAACTTTGTGTTTACCTACAGCATGAAAACTCTGCTCTTAGCCCCTGGCACCTCTGCATTTTGTGTTTCATTTGATCAGGAGGGCTCCCCGAAAGATCCACCTTCTTGTTGCTACCAAAGTTAGGAGAGGAGAGGCAGTTCCACCTTGTGACAAGCCTGCCTGAACCCTAGTAGAGCCACAGGGAATATAATGAGTGAGGATCTCACTGGATCCCTGCATTTGGGTGCTGCAAAGGCTCCAAATTCCAAGAGCCTTTCAACAGAAACAGCATTTGAAGTGGATGAAGTTCTGGTGCTCCTACAGAGGGTCAAAGCCCCTCTTTATTTCTGCTGGCAAAGGCTTGCGTGTCCCTGTCTGCTAGATCTCCCTGCAGGGACACAGAAGTCTATGCTCAAATATTTGTTGCGGTCTCCACTCTGGGCTAGAGGAGCCCTGATTTGCACAGGGTTTCCAAACACACAAAGATTAAGCAGGCCAGCCTCAACGGCTGGCATCTCTTCAACATATGTCTTAGCCAGAATTTTGCTAACTTGCAACAGCATGGTTCAGAGGGATGCATTCTGTTTTGTGGAACAAAGAGGGCACTGTCTACCAAGCTTTTGCTATACAAAATCACTTCAGTGAAATTCACAATTGCTGCTTGCCTGCCCCCTACTTTCACAGGCCTGCTGTCTTGACCCCCTTCACTAGACCCATTATTTTTTGACTCAACTGCTGTAACAATAAAAAAAAATCACCATGATTTGCCCATAGAATACAATTCACATCTGTTTCTGGATCACAGGACCTGAGATAGATTTTTTCATCCACCCCAGGTCTTTTCTAGAGTCACAACCCTGCAAAGAAAGAAAGACAAGTACTTACTAACTGCACAAACAAAAGCTTCCCTTGCTACCTGCAGGTTCTATTAGCATTAAAACTCTCAGTTTAAAAACAGCAGAGGAGAGGAGAAATGATAATGTTACTACTCATGAGTTGTTCATAGCACCCAAGGAGGTGGTGTTTAAGCTAAACAGAAAAGAGATTTCTTGCATGCTGCCTTCTCCCAAACCAATTCTTATAGGGTAGGACTGAGTGCCTTGATGTTCTTACTACTTAGCAAGCAAGGGGGCTGCTCTGGTGGGTACAAAGTCTATGAATGTTTACCAGGTAGGATTTCTACAGCATACAAGGGAGCTAGTCATCAGCCAAGGTTAATTCTGGCTTAAGCAATCAGTTCAATGGACTTTAGCATTGTTATATAATTGTAACCAGAAGTCCTCTAGGAGTTTGAACCATGATGTTGTGCTCTCACAAGAAGTAATTTGTGAGGCATCTCTCCCCTTAGGAGTCCACATTAGTCAGTAATGTGAAGCAGCTGTGAGCTTTCTTTGGGAGAGAGGTACTCCCAATGACCAGAGCCCAGGTCACGCTCTAATCATCTCCCATGATGTTATCTTACAGCTTTGCTTCAGAGCATGTAGCCACCTCACAACAGAGCATGTAGCCATCTCACAATCACTTTAACTTTCTCATCAAGTTCACATTGTAGGCTTATAATTTTGTTTCTCTGTGCAAAACATTGGGCATCATACCCGACCTTACCACAACTGTTTTGCTGTCATTTCTGCTACTGCTGTTCCATTGGCACTCTACAGATGAGATCCTGATCCAGCAAAAACAGCAAAAGCTCTGCCACTGACTTCTGCCAGACCTAGGCTTCAACCAGAAGCCTCTGGCTGTCACTAAATCTGTATTTTAATCCAGATACTGTTTCTGATTTCATTTTTTTTCATAGCATGATTCTTCCGACCTCTCAGCAATACACACATCTAACAGCCTACCTAAGCTCCTATCTCTCCTTACATCAAGTAGACAATGTTTTGAAAGAGGCTGTAGCTTTCACCTACAATCAGCCAAGTTCATACAGCTGTGGCCCATCATTTCAAAGATAAATGATCTCAAGCTGCCAAAATGTGATTCTGGGTTAACAGGGGCAAAAAGAAAGCTGTGGTCAAATGAAAAGGAAACATTAAGTTGTTTTGTATTTTGAAACTGATTAAGCATTTGCACACAGAGACCCACTGAAGTCCTAGAACTAAGCCTCCAGATCAGCCAGTACTGACCCAAACAGCCCTCACAAAACAATTACACCTTAACTCATCCCTGCTGGTCGTGGTAGCTGTAAAATAAACAGTGCTTGAGGTTGCCTCATGGTGGTTCTCTGGGAAAGAAAATTTGGTTCAAAAGCACCACTGTAGTCCAAGCCTGCATATCTCAGGTGCTCAGAAGCTGGCAACAGCCCATCCCACAGTGATTCTACAGTACCAGGTCAAGCTTTGTGACGTGTTGTTATTAGTCTGAGGCGAACCATAAGAGACACTATGGCTGTCTAAACCAGAGGTCCACCACAGCATCCATTCCCCTGCCCTCAGTCCCAGTTTTCTTTCAAATGGAAAGCCGGAAACATGGCAGGGAGGAGAGGGAAGAGAGGGCAGACAGTTACACACCCAGGCTGCATCCTGACAAGCAAGCAGGATGTGACTGCAGTGCACATCTGGGCCTCTGAGCTGGAAAACACTCCCAGACCTCATAGTTCAGATGCACCTCTATGCCTCAGAGGTTACTGAGAGCATGAAATAGCCCTGTGGCTGGCTATAAAGCCCAAACAACTGACTGCGTGAGACTCACCCCATTTTCTATTGGCATAGCGCTGTGCTGCTGCATTGACAAACTCACAATGGGGGCTTGGGCATGTAGTTTCTCTTATTGTTGTTGAGGAAATTTCCCTGGCTCAGATCTGCAATGACCTCCAGACCTTGCTGGACAAGGACAAGGTCACTGTGCTGCAGGAAATTCTGAGGTAGAGGCTGGTAGAAGCAAGGTTTTTTTTTCTTTCACTTATTTAAAGATCAGAGAACTGGAAAAGACCTAAACGAAGAAAGGCTGGGGTCCGCAAGGAACTGTGTGACGCAAGCCTACAAATTATGATTTTATAGAGTTAATCAGGTTTTGGGAGTGATGCAGACAATGATAAGCAAACCAAGGCAAGAAGGAGAGAGGTAGGAAATAAATTTCAACAGATTATGACTCTGGATCAGGCTATTAAGAATTGAGTCTTCATGCATGCCCGTGAAACCACAGACTGCATTCTCTCTTTAGATCAAGAAAGAGTCTCTAAGCAGACAAGAAGGAAAAATTTCTCCTACCGGAGCTCTGTCAATAAAGAAATGTCAATAAAGATTCAGTTGATTAAAACAATTTTCCAACACAGAGGATAAAATAAATTTTACAGGGTGGTCTATTACTTCTTTCAGTGACAACCCTTCTCAGTTACAAATGATTACTTAGCTTTTCAATAGTTATGTTGGAGGCACACATCCATTTAATATTTGAAATTTTTCACATATAATTCCCTTCTGAATGGTCAGTGTGTGTTTAAGATTTTACTAAATGAATAGAGACAAATTCTGCTCTTTGAAAATCTGACATAAATCTGAAGTATCTGCCCTAATATAGACTTACACTTGTTAAATCAGAGAAAATGAGAGCACGCTTTGGCCTCGTGATATCCAGCAGAGGGGCAGGAATATAATACAAGAAAGGGTTACTTTCTAACGGCTTGTAAGATTTAAGGCAGATAAATAAATAATAATAATAAGTCTTTGTTTCTGAAAGGAGATATTCAGTCTACCCAAAGTCATTAAAGGATTCCCAGGTGCCAGTATTTGGAAAGGGTATTAGCTATTCAAACAGTTTAGGCAGAGGTCTCCGCTGTTCTCTCTCCTGGGTCATCTCAGATTTCCACAACCTCTGCCCAGAACTAAGCACAGGCGGGAAAGTAAGGCTGGAAATTTCAGAGGAGTAACATTTTCTCCAGAACCAGAAAGAACCTATTTTTCAGTCTTGCAGTAAAAAAGAGGAAAACCCTCCTTTGTTAGTTCAACTGCAAGGCTGGCTGGGTGAGGGCCACACGCTGTATGTGGAGGGACAGACTCTGCAGCAGATGCTGTGCAGGGAGCCCTCTTTTCCTCCCCTTTTCAGATATAATTTACCTGACTCCACCCTATTACTGGGAAAAGAACCACATAAAAGTGTCAGCACGATGCAGCTGGGTTGTTCAAAGTAATTCAGCAGCAGGTGGGAAGAGTGAATCCACACAAAGGCAGAAAGCTTTCTGAGGGGATGGCTGAGCTCTGCTGACAAGAGTCAGTACCCCAGAGATGGGGATGCAAACACCTCTCCGGGTGTTTGATGCTTGGAGGATGCAGACAGCCATCTGAAGCCACACACTCCACCTGAGCTGATCTCTGGCTCCTGCTTGTTTTTAAAGGTTAATAGTTCTAAGCAGGTGCCTGAGACTGAGCAGAAATTTCGGATTGGAAAGTATTTTCCTGCGGGGGAAAAAAAAGGTGTTGGAAATAACAATCACTATAGAAAGTGACATGAGAAAAGGCCAGTAGTCTCTGACTATCTGGCAAAGGGAGAGATGCAGATGTCTCCAGCGGGAATAAGTCTGCCTAGATAAAAGCTAAGCTTACTAGAAGGAGGATGTTTTCTGAAAATGTCATCTTTAGCTAATGAGATCTGCCTTGTCAATTGTTCTGATCCCAGAACTCCCCTGGATCCACTTCCCCACTGGGCTCTCAGGTAGTTGGCCAGAAATGCTCATCCCATCATCAAGTTGCCACATGCTTTTCTCACGCATCACTCAGGTCTTTGTTGCCCGGTTTAAAGACAGTTCTGCCAATATAAGACATGCTCTTCCACCGTTTTGCTGTAGCAACTGCAGCTTGTAAAGACGTGTGTCAGTCCTAAAAACAGCTTCTAAAGACCAGGGATCTTTGTCAGCCAGCTGCTTCCAGGGAATGGCCTAAACAATTTGACAGTCTTTCATGCAGTGCCTATCTTTGCTTAGGGTGTCCAAATTGTACTAGTTATTTGTGACTATATTAACTCCTAGTGCCAGGACACTAGGATGATGGGCAGCCTAAAATGTGGATAAAACCTATACCAAACCATTAAATCCTCCTGAAGCCTAACCACAGTCAGGACTACACTTACATAGCAGTTTCTTACTCTGCTGTTTTGTCTTTCCCAGGGTTCCTCAACAGCATCCTCCTACTCAGACTGTCAGAAGTTTGACTGGCAGCATGGTGGGTGCAAGGTTAGAGGGCTGCACCTCACCCCTCTGGGTACCTGAAGAACACAAAGACAGACCTGTGTGTTCAGTTGCCAGCTGGAAGAATCACAGCTACTCATGTGATGCCCAGGCAAGATGATACAATCAGCACATTGGTACTTCTTACCCCAGTAAATTCTTTACCTGTCCACTCTGCCAAGAGCAGTCAGGAAGATAGATGGTGTTAGGGGAGTGATGAAAAGCATGAAAGAAACCTTAAAGACATAGAAAATTTAATGTCACAAAATGACAAAGCTCTTTGGCTCTTGTGCCTGTCTTTTCCTGAGCAGAGCAGGATAACCACTTTTTTTTGGGCATATTGCCTGCCCATGATTATGCCAAAGAGAATCTCCAGGGAAGGCTTGTCACAGTCATCCTGCAGATTTCCTCTTTATCTCAGCACAGCTGTTCCCATCCTGACCTACTAGCCTGATTTCTTGCTGACTTGTTACTGAGAACGCTACTGCAGGGATTCCAGATGTGGAGGAGCCTAGCCCACGGCACACACTACACCTTCACCCCTTCGTCTCCAAGTCTCCCAGTGACTGCACACAGCTAGCTCAGGTCTCACTAATGGAGAAAACAGCATTGGTCCTGACAAGCCCAAGACCTACAACCTTCTTCTTTGAACAGTTTGCAGTTAAAGCATTCCCAGAGTTTTGCCATATTTAGTACAAACCCCAAGACAGAGGAAAGTGTCTGTATTATACCACGTAGGGACATCCCTGGTCCCTCCTATTGCTGTTAAACTGTTATTTGCCTCCAGTTCCTTACTTTATGCTCAGCATTGCTCAAGGCTTCGCTTTGCACTTCTTGAAGTTTGTTTAACTGTTTGTCATCCACAATCTCCTGTCAAGCAGCCATCTATCATGCCTTTCTTCTTGAGAAAAATTCTGTAATTTCCTTTCTCATTTGCTATCTTTTACTATCATACTTGCCTTACACAGTAATGATTTATATACAGGAAAATGACTCAAAGCCACAATGTTTCTGAAGCCAAAGACAGTCTGAACTTTTGAGATAATTGGGAGGAAAATCAGACTTTATATTCAACACACCTGAGAGGAATAACCCCTATCTATTTCTTCCTGCATCAGAACCAACTGTAGACTGTCTACACCAGATGAAGAACTGACCTGGATGATGGATAGCACTATAACTTGTGAGCAGTGTCAGTGTAATGGATGCCCTGGACAGGGCGAGTTGTCCTGCAAGAGTATTTTGAGGGCAGCCTTCTTAATCTGTACCAGCAGAAATGGTGATATGGAACTATTTTTCTTTCTCTTGAGATGAGGTATACAAAAGAACATGAAGGAAGATGAGCTCACTTCCTACAATAAAGTATTTTCAAATGTTTTATGAAACCATGCAAGCACATAGGAGCCACTGTGCACTCAGCAGTAACTTACATTTATTTCGAGATGTTTAACTCTGATGCTGCAAATAGTTCTGTGAGATTCAGTACCTTGCCTGAGACGAGTAGAAGGGAACTCGAGTTTGATTTCTCACCCAAAAGGATGCCAGCTCTAATGGGATGGAGCTGTGAGGAGCTGAAGCTGTTTGGCACAGAGGTAAGTGCGTGTTCTGGGCAAAGGCAGGAGAGCTCAGCTCTCCGATGGGAGCTGCTGTGCGTTGCTAAGGCATAACATCTTCCCTCCCTGAAGCAGGTCTTTAAGACAAGACCCCTAGCCAGGAGCTGGCTGAATGACGCCCGGTGCTTCTCTTCCCTCCTGCCTGACCGACTGCTGAGCAGCATCTTTTTTGAGCCTGGGATGGCTATGGATGGAAGAAACTGCTTTCAAACTGTTTAATAACAGTGATGGTAACCTTTGACCTTGCTGAATAGCAGAGCTTTTGACCTTTCATTTGTTAAATAATGCCACCACTTACTTCCCGATCCTTATCAGCATTTAGTAATTGGGGTCAAGACAAAGCAAAGCAGAGTACAGTTACCCACCAGACTTTACTGAACCAGGAAGAATTTCCTTAAGCTATAGATTTCCTTTTTGATAATCTTCAGTCAGGACAGGCAAAGATTGGAGACTGGGTGGCTTAGAAGATCCATAACAGGCTAAAGAGCCTCTCAGCTGTTAGCATCTGGTTTGAATCCAGCTGTGGTTGACAGTAGCAGAAATTCATTATGGTCTTAGGTTGCCTCTCTGACTTGTATGAAATGAGTTTGGCTTGCAGTTCTACTGTTTACTGGCCAGATAACAGCTGTAACATAAAATATTAACACACGGTTCTAGAGACATTAGTGATTAAATGAATTTACAAAGTCTGAAAATTCTTATTCCCAAAGAGAAAATCAGACTGTGGCACAATGGTAGGTGACAGTGTGGACAAAAGGTTCGCGGTCACTCCTGCGTGTTCTGCCTGATTCATGTCAAAGAGAGGTGGTTAACCTTCAGGAATCTGAGTTGTTTTTTGTGTGATGTAAGTAAAACTAATGGGTCAGATTGCGTGCTGTACAGCTCATTAAACAACTCACTTGACAGATGAACAGGTGATGACTGTTACAGGCAGCAGTCCCAGGATTGGTGAACAGGAAATGGATGAAAAAGAAATCCAAGAATTTATGACGTGACAATGGATGTAAAAGTAAGTGCATACACATATATTTATTTATATAACACACACATATAAAAGCTTAAACTTCCTGAAGACGTCAAATAGAAATTCTATTTGTCTAAGCAGCTGCACAATCTCATTCCTTATTATTGCATTTTTTATTAAGCCAGATTGCAAGATTTTTAGGACAGGAGCTGTTTCGTGGATGTCTGTCTGTACGTGATTCAGCAAAATGAGCCCCCAAAGAGTGATCCAAATGCTGTCACTTTATTTATAAGCCATTTATTTATAGATGTACATGAGCTAGATAAGACCTGAGAAAATAACACTGTAAGTAGTGATTCAGAGGGGTGGTTTTTGCTGCTGATCATGTAGGAAATAAGGAAAATGGAGTCCGTTGTGGTATCTCAGCTAAGGTGCAACACAGTTGTATGCCTTCCTGCTTTTTGGACTTACCTATGGATTTAGGCCTCTTGAAATTGAGGAGCACCTACGCAGGACAGCCACCCCTAACTGCATCCTTAACGGGCTGCTGCTTGTCAGTGTCTCTGGGTCTCGGGACAGGGTTGGCTTTACACAGGACTGGCACAGCCAGATCTGCCCGCACGGGCGGCTGCCTGCAGGCTCTCCAGGGCCCTGCTTTCTCCTTCCTTGCTCTAAAGGAAGCCTCCGGCCGACCCACTCAGCCTCCTCGCCGTGATCGCCCTGCTCTCCTCAGCTCCCCGCGGAGGGAAGCCCCGGGCCGAGGCAGTGGTCGAACCGCACGGGAGAGCCCTTCGCCCTGTGTTTCCTCAGCTGAGGCCGACGTGAGGCGCCCGCCCCAGCGGCTCCCTGCCCGGCTCAGCTCCAGCCCGTCGGCCCAACGAGCCACTGTCCGCCTGCGCCCACCGGCGCCGTTTCCATGGCAGCGGAGAGGCGGGATCCGCCGTTGCCATGGCGCTGACTTTGATTGACGTGTCGGGCCGTTGCCTCCAGCGGAAGCGCGCCGTCACCTTTGACCCCAACAACGCGGCGCCTGCCGGCCGGAGCGACCGTTGCCTGGCAACGGCGACGCGGAGCCGCCATGGAGGCGTCGTCGCTGCCCGCCGCGCTGGAGCTGGCGGCCGGCGGCGGCGCGGGGCTGAGCCCGGAGAAGCGGGCGGTGCTGGGGTCCTCGCTGCTGCTCCTCCAGCGCGACTACCGCTTCGAGCGGGTCTGGTTCTGGGGCTGCATCCAGGGAGTGCGCGGCGCCTACTACATCGCCGAGGGGCTGGGCCCCGACCGCGCCGCGCCCCGCAGCCGCCTCTACAGGTGCGGAGGCCGGGCGGGGGACGGGCACCACCGCGGGGAGGTGGGACCGGGGAGGCCGGTTTGTGGGCTGGGGGGAGAAGAGAAGGAAGGGGTTGGAGAGCGGGAGGGAGCCTCGCTGTGCCCTGCGGGGCCTGGCAAGGCTGCAGCGAGCCCTGTTCTTCAACGGGCTCAGGCCTGTGTCCTGCTTGTCGCTGGCAGCTTGAACTGCGTGGAATGGAGCCTCCTGCCACCAGTGACCGAGGAGATGGTGACACAGGCCGAGCACCTGAAGGGCCGTTTCCAGGGGGATCCTTCTTTTGAGTACGAGTACACTGAGATAAATGCAGAAGATGCTGAAAGATTGCTTGAAGATGGTAAGGAGGTAAATACAGCAAAACACTTTTGAACTCTCTTTGCTACAGTTGTTCTCACGCTGGAGAGGTGATGGCTCCTCCTCCTTGTTTGTATTAAGCAGCTTGAGCCTGTGCTCAGGCAGAATACACCCAATTTCCTCTTTGCTGTCACCGTGTAGCAATGGCTTCTTGATTGAACTCTTACTTCAGTTGCTCCTAGAGTTAGACACAGCTCAGAAATATTCTTTCTCCTTTATGTTTTATTATGCACAATTGGTACAGATCCTTACTGCTGTGCCTGAAGCTTTACACAGGAACTGCAGGAACCATTTTTTATAACTGAATAGACAAGTCATAAGTAGCTTAACTGAGAGGGAGGAAAGGATGGGTGAAGGGGAGGGGCAGTTAATTCTCTGGTCTAGACTGTTCCTAGCCACATTCTTAGGAGAAGAATGTTCGATTTGTGGTCTTCCTCTTAGTGCCATCTGGCTCCAAGCTGATAAGTCTGTTGTGGTTTCTATTGTCACTTCGAGTTGATTTTCAGAAATGACAAGGAAAGCCCTGCCTTTAAAATTTGCCTATTTTTCTTTAAAGCCTGTGATCAAGGAGGAGGCCCGCCTTGTAGCTACGATAGAACAGATAGACAGAGCAGTTGGTATCGTCCCCCGGGGGGCATTTGTGAAGACTCCTCTTGGGTCTGTGCATGAAAACAGAAACTTTGAAGGTAAATTCTCATTGTCTTTATCAGGATCAACTGTACTTTGATCATAAAGGCTTTAAATTAAGATGACTTTTTCTCTAGCTGATGGTTTGATTTCAGGTTCATTTTTTCCTTGGATAAGATGAACAGGGAGGAGAGAATCCAATGCCACTAATGTTCAGGTGAATGATTCAACTCTGGAAGGTGGGAGGAAAGTCAGTAATGGCTCTGAGTCATTAAACCTGTAGTTTCATTTCTCTGTGTATAGTTTATGTCAGTGTTTAGCAATTATAGATGCAGTGAATTCTCCTTCTCGCTATGGGATGTAACCAAATGGGCACAGAGAGTTGGTCTCGACTCAGCACCTGTTTCTTACCTGGAACTGCAGTTAGCGTGGTCTGCAATGCACAGCATCAGGGAGTACTGCCACCCATTTCTGGCAAGTCTTTGGTCTTCTGTGGAGTCCATTGGAGAAAGATTGTGATTCTGTCCTATGCTGTGGGCATTAGAGAAACAATATGACATTTGATGGTGTAACCTATGTTAGCCCAGCTCACTGTATTAATGGTCACCAATGGCTGTTTGCAGGTCTTTCTTTGACGGAGGCAAAAAAGTTAAGTTCCTATTTCCATTTTACTGAGCCTGTTAACCTGAAGAATAAAACCCTGCTGGAAAAAGCTGACCTGGACCCATCCACTGACTTTCTAGACTCTCTGGAGCATGATATCCCACAAGGTAAAAGTAGCAGAATCAAGAGATGCAATGAGAGGAAAGGCAGTCTGAGTAGCCTGGGAAACACCGAGGTGACAAGGTGTGGGTGGCTGTGGAGTTGATATGCTTGGGAGAAGCTCCTGTGAATCTGTAAAGGAACTTTATCCTTTACTAAATATTGTACATAATTCTGTTTTTTAATTAATTATAAATGCTTACAATAGTAAGATGTGAGTGTACCAGGGCTGTCACATCCTCACAAGAGGTTTTCTGACCATACCATCAGTTACCACCTCTGCCTGAGTGCTATATTCCCTCCTGACTTCTGTAAAGCCTGTGACAGCTGGTGTCCCTACCAGGAGAGATAACTCCATCAGTGATAGAGGGAATTTATGTGGTTTGAAGTATTTCACAGCTCTTGTCCCACTCAGTATTGCTGCTCTTTATCTAAATTGTCTCTCATTAACACTAAGCTGATATCTCTGGGAGGCTGAATTCAAACTTTGTTTGATAAACTGTGTTAGAAATGCTATAGTGTGGAATAATCTGTACTGTAGTGGGATTACACACTGGAAGGAAAAAGGAAGATGTGCATACTGGAATGTATCTTCAGTTCACATCTCTACGATTCTGCTGGACAACTGTTAAATATATTTAAAGCCTCTTCCAGGGATTCCTCTGGCAGGATATTTCTCTAAAGAGATGGGAACGACTTGTTATTTGTTTCTAACTGCTTTTTGCTGATTTGCTGAATTTTGCAGATTGGGCCAGGCGTTTCCACATTCTACTGTCTAGAAGGATTCTTGGGACACAATCAGAACTTAGGTTTGCTACTTTATTCCTATCCTGGAGTAGCAGGATAGAATAGTAGGTGTCCTGTGCCAGATGGAATTGGCTGGAAGGACAATGAATTGCCAGTGCTGTAAATAGCTTTTCAGACTTTGTCGTGTATATGTATATATATACACACACACAGAGTCTTTCCTTTGTCAAAAAATAACTGAAAATTTAGAACAAGAGGTAACGGGCACAAATGTGAACATAGGAAGTTCCATCTTAACATGAGGAGGAACTTCTTTACTTTGAGGGTGGCAGAGCACTGGAACAAGCTGCCCAGAGACGTTGTGGAGTCTCCCACACTGGAGACATTCAAAACCCGCCTGGACGCCATCCTGTGCAACCTGCTGTAGGTGACCCTGCTCTGGCAGGGGGGTTGGACTAGATGATCTCCAGAGGTCCCTTCCAACCCTGACCATTTTGTGATTGTGTGAACCTGGTGAGCTCCTGCCTGAACTCTGAACATTTTTGACTGTTCAGAGCATAAACAGAGCTAAAATCTAAACCATTGTTCAATTTACTGGGAGTGTCCTTGCTGCAGTCATTTTCCAGAGGTGTAGTCTGGGGAGACTGCATGTTTTTACATACATTGGATCATTAAGTTGGCCCTTTTGACTCAAAAAGGAGTATTGCAATGGGAGTTAGCTCCTAGATACCTCCTAAGAAAATTTTAGCTGCAGTTTCGTATGGTAGTTCAGGCATTGCTGCCGTTTGCTTTTTCCCCCCCTCTTTTTTTCTAGCGTTTGTGGTAGGGAGACTTTTTAATTTTGTGATGTCTGAAGCCACAGAGCCACTGCAGCAGGACATAAATCTGCCATGCTTTCTGTATTTCCACTAGAAAATAGGCTCCCAGGGCTAAGAGCCTGAAGGCTAATTTGCATCACACAGCAGGTTTTAGCCACCTTCAGTTGTGATGGGGAATGGTACCTTCGAAAGATTACAGATCTCATACTGCAGTGTTTCTCATCTAGTTCAAGGGACCAGGAAACTGGCAGGTCATGCTGTATGTTAGACATGAAAATGAACACAGCAGTTTTGTGGAAGTCTTTAAATCAAATCTGACTTGTCAGACAGAAAGTGGAGCTCAGGTGTGCCACTGTCATGTTTGTCTTCCTGTGGCAACCCGAGGTCTGTGTAAGCGTGAACTTTTGCCTCCTTCCTGAGAGGTTGTTGCTGTTAGTGCAGATCTCAGTCTCCTCAAAAAAAAAAAATCACCTCTCAAAGACTACCTGAGCTCAAGTGCAGCTGAGTGCTTCTTAGTGGAAGAGGAGGAGATTCATCATGGTGCCTGTGCAGCTCTGGCTGTATTGTCCTCTTTTTTGGACTGAACCTGGGGATTGATGGAATGAGCTTGTTAGGCGAACGAAGTAAGACAGGAACTGGTTACAGGATCAGCAAGGGATGTAGCCTCTCTAATTGCACTCTATCACATGCAGATAGGAGCGCTGACATTAAAGAAAGATCAACCCACCCCCCCTTTAACAAGCATTCAGGTTGCCTAAAGTACTGGTTGCTTGTGAAAATGTGGGGAAAAGAAAGAACAGAGGGCAGACACAGGCTTTTTGCTGATTTTATCAGCATGGCTCTGCTGAAGTCACTCACTCCTAGTTGCAAGGTACTCAGACTCTCGTTCTTGCATTACCTTCTTTCAACTCTGCCAGTGCATGCTTGTCCTGATCTAGAGCAGACAGTGCTTCTTCTGTTTCCTGACATTGTTCATAGCTCTGGCAAATTCCCTCATTTTGAACTGAAGCTTTTCTTGCTGTTCCTGGCTAGATTCTTTCTTGAACAATTATTGTCAGAGCAGAAGTAGTAATTCCCAAATCTATTGCATCTAGAACTGTGACTGAAGCCAGAATTCTCTCTGCCCTCAACAGACAAAAGAAGTGGACCAAGGGTGAGCTACATCTGAGTGATGCTCCCAGCCTGCATTGGCAAGAATTCCCCAAGCATCTTGACCTAAAGAACAGGACTGAGAGATTAAGGACTGATTTTAATGTGTCTAAAAGTAACGACTCTGTTGGAATAGTTTTCTTTATTAATTGGAGACTGAGCATCTTTGATGGCTCTCAAGGGGGTAACTGTCATAAAATGCATGGTGTGTCATTCTAGGAGAGCAGAGGTGTCTTGCAGAATGGAAAGTTAGAGGCAGAGAGAAGATTTTATATGACAGCTGAGAGGTGGGAAGAAAGGAAGTTAAAACTGGATTGAATAAAGGGAACAATGGTAAAAGCAGAGTTTAGTGCAAGACTGGAAAACCTGGGGTTTTGTAACAAAACTGTCTGCCACCCTTATCTTTACCAGCAATATCTGTGGTGATTGCAGGTTCCAGATTCTGTCTGTGTGTCTATCTATCAAGTTATCTGTGCATTTTAAGAGTTCAGAGTATGTTGCCGTTCCTCCCCTAACCATACTGTGAGTCTGTTTTTTTCTTGGTGTCTCAAATCCCAGAGGGAAGTGACTGTGTGACTTAGCTTTTATTAAAAAAATACATTTTTTAATGATTGTAGAGAAAAGTGGGAGAATGTGATCCCTGTCTCAAAAGCAAATTCAGTCGGTTTATTCCCTTTAAAATCTTCAGCTTTCTGAGCCAAACTCATGAATTTGAATGGCCTGACTCATGATTTTTGAACACGGAGGGGTTGCACTACTGATCTTCTGTCACCACAGTATCAGATCATGTAATGCTTCATTCTGATCCAAATGGCCAGCTGGCCAGAATGTTGCATGCTGGGATCTGTAGGTTTTGCTGGCCATATGTCTTCATTAAAGATAAGCTTGTTTGCTGTAGTCTAAGCAGACAATCTGCTCAACTTTAGGCACAATTAGATGTAGCCGTTCAGATGCTGGCAGATTGCCAGTGTGGTCCTTTCTGCTGCATGGAGTTCGACACCCTGGGCGATAGCATTTCAGGAACTAAAGTTGTGGCAATTTTACATGCGCTTTTAGATAAAGGAATGGCAAAGCAAATAGCAATAATTCCTGGCATCCCTACAGTATTTTCACATTCTTACCTAACGTTGTGTATATATGAAATAATAGTCACTTGTCAGGCATTGGCATGATGGGGGAAGTGAAAATGGAGGGAGGATGATTTTACTGTGACCATGGTCAGGCAATGCTACATTCTGCAAGGATAAAGGAAGGGGATGGAAGAAAGCCTAAGGTACTAATGTAGAATGTAAAGCTTGGGAGGAAGCAAAATAGGGGATGGAGAATTCAGTTATCTGGTGCCTTCAAACTGCAGTTCAGAAAAGCAATAACTTGACTCCGAAGGTTTGTTACAGATTACTGATTCAGATCACTTTGATATGGAGATAAGGGACACCAACAGGGCACTGTTAAAAACTGATGCAGGAGGAGAGGTACATCACAGGCAAAAGGAAAGAAAAATGTAGATAGGAAAAGATATGAGTGGAAATAGGATTTCTACAAGAAGAATTTACTCAAAAGTCATGACTCCCAGTCAATGAAGCTGTCACTAAATGGTGATGGTAAAAAGGCTGATAAGAATGTGGAAGGGCAGAAATACTCAATTTTTTTCTGGTTTCTTTTGGAAAGAATATTGACTCACATCAAATGAAGACAATAAAATACTGTTTCAGACAGTTTTCAGACTATTTGCTAAGGCAGGATAGAGTTAGGCAACCTTTTCTGTTTGTCAAAAAATGAAAACGGCAGCGCCAGATAAGTTACTGCTGAAATCATTATCTCAGGAGACTTGTGGTACACTTACGATGCTATCTTTCAATAAATCCCAGCATTAAAGAAATATTCTCCTAAACTTATCTTTATTTGTCTCTCCACCAATCCTTTACTTATAGATCATTTGCAGTTAAGTTGAAGAATATCAATATTGGCACTGGTCCCAGCCAAAGCCTCTTCTGACTCCTTCCAGAAATACACCGATTCAGTGATTTCTGAATCACCATTAGTAATAAAGATAATGACAAGGGCAAGATGGCTACAGAGATCTGGTAAACCGGGCTTACTTAAATAAAGTACATTTTGATGTAGCTATCTGCAAAATCACGTATCTAAGAGCAGGGACTGGAAGCCAGACTCGTATTCTGGAAGCTGTGGCTCTGAAAGGAAATCCAGGCACAACCCACTGAACAACAGCTCCCAGTCTGATCCTGAGACTTAAAAGGCTAATATGGTCTGTAGATATATAAACAAGGGTGTAGCAAATAGGAACAAGGAGGTGACTTTACTTTTGCATATACTGTTAGTGGAATCAGGACTGGATTACTGCAAGTTGCAAAACTGGAGAGTTGCATAAAAGCCACAAAATGATTCAAGGGCTGGTGAGAGACATAAACAGTTCAATCTGTTTATCTTATGGAAAAGAACATGAGAATGACTGTATTACACTGTGTAAATACTCCATGGAGTTTAAGTATTGGGTACTGAAGATCTATTTAGTGTAGCACAGAAAGGCATAACAGGAACAAGCAGCCAGAAAAACTAAAATGAAAGATTAGGTAAAAATTTTAACAGTGAAATGTTTACCAGCTAGCAAGTGCAATGGATGAGTGTCTTGGTATTTTAGCATCATGCTGGATGGCTTCCTGGGAATTGCATTTTAGCCAAATGCAAATATAAGTTGCTAGTTCCACACATGAGTAACTGAGTTCAGTTTAACGGGCAGTGGTATGTAGGAATCCAGAACAGATGATTTCCTGGTATGCCTGGCTATAAACTTGACGACAGCTGTGGAGGGTGATGTTTAGCTTGGGCTTCTTCATTGTCAGTGACAATATTTAGCTTATATATTAGGAAGAAATTCTTTACTGTGAGGGTGGTGAGACACTGGAACAGATTACCAAGAGAAGTTGTGGATGCCCCATCCCTGGCAGTGTTTGAGGCCAAGTTGGATGGAGCTTTGAGTAACGTGGTCTAGTGGAAGGTGTTCCTGCCCATGGCAGAGTGGTTGGAACTAGATGATCTTTAATCTCCCTTCCAACCCAAACCATTCTATGAACAACACAAAGGTGGCAAAGGGTTCATGAGAGTGACTCTAAGCGCAGGACTCACAGTACAGCTGGCTTTGCTTCCTGAACTATGATGCACAAGGGCTCAAAAGAGGACTGAGGAGATTCCTGACTTATCGTTGTCTATTGTGGAGGGTAAACTGGGGAGCTGATACCTCTCAGATGTAATTGCTGACTCTGTAATGCTGGGAGAGATTTTATAGTATCATTCTAAATGGGTATACAGTGGCAGGGTGGGATTCAGCTAGAGAAGTGGTGTGTAGACAGAAGATCATTTCAGCTCCTTTACCATTTTGACTGTGGAGGAAGTGACAGCCACTCAGCCTGTAGCTCTATTTCTTCACCTGAAAGTGCAGTGTTTTTGGAGCATTCTTTATACAGCATTACAGACAAAGGGATTTGTGCTCTTTCCTTGGCTGAATACTTTGGGCCCTAGCCTTTCTGTAAGTTGCTGAACAGTAGCCTGGGTTAGAACACTAACCTCCTGTCCTCTGAGCTTCATTAGCACATTCTTTATTGGTTTAGCAAAAACTGGTGCTTACTGTGCCCTTGAAGGTGGAGAGGTTGCATTTCTAAGTGGCCTCACTCTCAAGGGCCATTTTGGTAGCCCCATCTTGGCTGCCCCAAAAGCCCAGGTGCTGGAAGGAAGAAGGCCAGGAGACACAAACCTGCTTTATCTCCATGCATTAGCAGAGCTAATTAACTCCCTTTCTAGCCCCCCTCCAGGCAATTAATCCCCTATCAGCCTCCGTCTCCAGCTATTTGAAGAGTCTATGTCTGCAGAAGTATTTACAACCCCCAGCTAGCCAGCAGAGAGCAAGTCGGCCCGTTATCAGGGCTCTAAGACAAATGGCTGCCTATCTCCCCAGTGGCCTTGCAAAATCCAGCAAAGTGCTATGCTGTGCTGGCCACCTACTTTCACCCAGCCTCCCTTCTCTGCTAACATTTCACAGATGTGACCTGAGCCCTCCTCTTTCATTGCTTAACAATAAGCAGCACCTCCCCAGCTCTGTGAAAACTGAGAGCAAGAGCACTTTACTTCTTAGCCTGCCAAAAGCCACACGGGGACACGGCTTTTCAAGCTGTCTCACTGAAATCCAAACTAAAAGACCCATAATGAATGAGAGGGCAGTGCTTCATGTTAGCAAGGATAAAAAGAAGTAGCCAAAATGTAAACCAAAATACCTAGCGTGGCCCACAGCTATCCTCATTCCTGGTTAGGAGAGGTGATCCTTAGGATCGTTGAATGCATGAAACTGAGCTACAGTATCCCATGGAGTTACCTGATATTTATACAAGTGGTTTTGACAAACAAGCTTTAGAACACAGTGGTAGAGGAGTAAAACAAATCAGTATGCCTCAGAGCAGTTGGCTTTCAGATGTGGGAATCAAATGGAATAGCTGGCTCAGTAGGTTATTAGTTGGTACCTGAATTTCTCTGTTATCCCTAGAAATAATTCTAGGATGGCCGTAGCTGCTACCTTCCAGCAGGGTGCACTATGGTGCCAGCATTGTCAGTGCTGTGCACAGAAAAGGAAATCACAGAAAACTAAAACGAGAAAGAAAAGCACCAAGAGCAGCATCAAATTGAGGAGAAGGTATAGCCCAAGTTTTCAGACTGTATGTGGTATACTGACCTCCTGAACTGTAGGTATGGAGAAGAGATTCTGTCCCTTCCAAGCTTAGGCAATTTCTGTAATGGTCACTGGACTTTTCAATAACTTTCTTAGCATCCTTAGCGATCACAGGCATGCAATGGGCATACACAAATACATAAGCATGTCTCCTACATCCTTCAAAAGTAGAGACACTCTTCATTTTTGCTAGTGATGTGTGTGGACTGGAGAGCCTTTAGAGGCTGTTAAGGCCACTCCTGCAGTGACCCAAGAGTTGCCTAGGAGCAATACAAGATGTTGTCCCTCCTACAGCTGGGGCGCTGCCTGCTCAGGAGTTCAAGATCAGACTGGAGCCTCTTATGTGGCAGCACAGCAGGAGGACTCCAGAGCCAGCTAGTATTACAGCTTTTCACTGGCTGTATGGTCTGCCTGGATTTCTGGAAAGGAGTCTGTTTTCCTTGGGCTTTGTGTCTATAAGTAATAAAGCAGTGCATTCACTGCTTTCGGGTCCTAGGTCTATATCACCTCAGGGGTCTTGTTTAGTCAGAGGTCTTGGATGAATTTATACTGGAGCAGGGTTGCCCATCAACTGAGAGCTGTGGTGGGGTCCTTCGCCCTCCTGAGCGCTGCAGTGAAAGAATGAGGACAGAAGCAGAGTCTTCATAGCAACTTTCCAGGGATTGTATTTAAAGTTTTTTCCTCCTCAGTAAAAGAAATCATTGCCCACCCTGTCTCTATTTCAGCTCCTGGTTCATTGGACATGAAAAGGAGATGAGCTTCTCGCTGAACTGATGGGAAATGCTGGTAAAGCCTCTTAGAACCAGAAGTTGTAGTTTTACCACCATATCAGTCAGTCTTGGCCTAACCCTTTCTCTAGGGAATGATGAAAAATTACTTGCAGGGAAAAGCCTAGGGCAGTCTGTGTGTCACTGAAGTCAGAATGAGGTCAGCTTTTGCTAGGAGTGATCTATTTCTGAAGGGGCTCCACGTAAGGAGTGGCAGCTCCTGCCTGCGCAGCAGTTGGCATTGGTGCCAGTCCTGCGTATAACTTTTCTTTGCTCTTTGCTGCCCCGTTGGCCATAGAACTTTTGCAGGGAGGGCGTTAACAGGTATTGTCTTGTTTTACTGTACACAAATATCATATGGATTGAAATTCTGCATGCTGAAGAGGTGTGTGGCTGTGGGTAGAGGGAAAAGAACAAGGAACAATTGATCTATGGGGATATTTGTACAGCTATTGTGCTGAGCAGAGATAGCGGGGCTATCCCAGGCACTAGAAGATGCTTAGCCATCTTCAGTGTTCAGAATTAGCTTGGATATCAACACAAGTGCACTGTGCTGTGTGGATATGCTCAGTGTGACAATCTTCTCTGGTAAACTCTTCAGGTAATTTGGGCCAGAATTTGTATCTAGTTTAGTATGAAAACATCGACAGTTTATATCTGTGCCATCTGTTCCTCATCCTAAGCCCTTTTAACTAGTCCTGCTAATTTGATGATGAGGTAAGAAGTAAACTGGGGGACTGACAGGGCTTGTAGCCTTGCCGCTCCTGCAGGAGAGCAAATTGGATGTGCTCTAAGCATTCGGTGGGTTTTGAATCCCAGCATCAACCGCTTTGTGTTCTCTCAGAATTCAGAGATCAATGTGAGGTTCTTTGCCCCTAATCCAGCCCCCGTTCATCATTATCACCTCCTCAAAGTGGCCAGTGCTTTGTTATCAGGAGAGGCAATATCTTACAAGGTGGCCATAATCTCCTCTGAGAGTCAGACAGATATTCTCCCGTGGGTAAGAAAGTGACAGTGACCGAAAGCTCTAGGGGGAAGCAGGCTAGAACAAAGCTGTCCATTGCATCCTTTCATCAAACTGTTAATCTTTCTTTCAAAGACATCACATTTGTTTGGTGACAAAAGCCCCAAAGAAGCTGAATTGAGCCTGAAATCCTGTAGCAAGATTTAGAGGAAGCGTCTTTCATTCAGAGCAGGGAGGGGCAAGAGACTCCTTCTTTTTCTTCCTACCAACCAATGGGCTCACAGAAGCCCACGAAGGTGACGGATTAATGCAGGGGCTCCCCAGGTAGATGCTACGTGACTCCTGGCACGCTCCGCAAACGTTTCCACAGCGACCAGCTGAACAAGAAATATGGAGTGTGATGGGATCCACCGTAAACTTGTGCTTTGGAAGGAGGGTGCATTGCCACTCTTAGAGATTTCTAAATTTACTACAGAAGACCCCAAATACAATGATCTGTATTGTAGTTGTCAGAATCCAAATAGCAGGGATTTTAATCAGTTTTTCCTACTTCTTTTAAGTTTTCATTGCATATTGTCTTGCTGTTTCCACTAGTGCACAGCCCTGTTCCAAATCTTTGTTCTGGATGCTTTCTGTGCAAAGTCTGCATCTTTTTCTTAATGACAACAAAAAAAAAAAGTAAAAAGGATTCTAGCTCTATTCTAATTATCAGGTGGATTTAGGACTAAAAGACAAACTAACTGGGCTATAAGGGAGGCTGTAATTTGATGTGTATTACTTCTGTGCTAGCTTTTCCAGTCCTTCCCATCCTCTGCCGCTCATTTATGTCTGTGTATTGTTCCTTCTTTTGTGTTGGCATTGCTGGCTGTGCAGACAGATTCCAGCTGGAAAAATAACTTTATTTTTGGCTAGACTATTTTTCAGCCAGATTGTTTCCCTGACCTGTTTCGCTAAGCAGTAAATAAGCACTTTTGTGGGCTCTGTGATGGAAGAGTGATGGGGGTGGAATAAGGGTTTGAGGGCAGAGGCTGCTTCAACTGGATTAAGCAGCACTGTTGTCAGATGTCTAAGTATGGCCTGAATTTCACCCGGTACTCGGAGGCACCTGAATACTGTGCATCTGGGACAACATTGCAATCCCTGAGTCTTCCTTGTCACCAGGAACAGGTACTTTGTGTGTAAATGAAAGACCCAGGCCTGTCTTAATCATTTGTGCTGCAGAGGCATCCCCAGTGGGAGAGGATAATGGAGAGAAAAAGCCTGTGAAGAAAGATCATTTTACTTTGAGGTTTGGGCATGGTTGCATTTGTGTACCAAAGACGTGGCGGGCATTAGGACCAAGCAAGAGCCGCTTGGCAGCATCTGACTGTTTGTAAGCTGTGCTTTCCTGGCTCTGGTGGCTTTTTAAAATAGTACTGAACCTGCAACCAGTCTGTGTTTTTATTTAATTATTATTAAATAGTTATATGGGGAATTGGAAATATTGACAGCAGTGTTAACATATGGGGTGCAGGTGGTGTGTCAAGCAAATGAAAGAGATTTAGTTTGCAGCCAGTAAGTGGCATGAAGGAGTTTGAGACCCACATAAGAGTGTTTGGATGTGTCGTTATGGCTGGTAGGCTGTGCGCGAAATGTCCATGTGGCAAAATTTGTTGAGAGCCAGAGCACAGTGACCTTTCCGTACAGCTGTTCTGCTTTGCAATTTGTCTTTGTTCCCTACAGACAGCAAATTAGAAGTAGGAAGCTCTTCCCAGTGTAGGGTTTTCTGTTGGAGGGAAATGGAAGCTAAATCCCACGGGTGTAGTGTAGCTTTGTCAGAGCTAAATGCTTGGGGTCATGCAGCCAAGCAGTGGCTGCTTTTGCAAAGGGAAATGGTTATGTTGCCCCTCTCTGGGTGTTAATATTTGTCCTATAACTCAGTACTTCACTCTCACTCAGGACTGACTGCAGCAAGATATGTTATAACCTGCTCCTGTGGCAGCATATTGTGTTAATGGTAAGTGCAACCATGCTGTAGCAGCTTTTCCCTTGAGACATTTCCTCCTTTGAAGAGGAATTGATAATGTCACTTTTATGACCCTCTGTGAGCTTTTGCAACATGGAGTCTCTGTATCAGGCTGTCTAGCTTTTAAAGCTGTTTCTTCTCAAGCTTGCACTGAAATGAGAGGCATTGCTGAATCACCTCCAAAGCAGCAATGTTATGAGAGGTCATACTGAAAGCGGACCAGTTAAGGCAGGAAACTTCTTCTGCAAACAGCCCTCTTAAAAGGTTTTTGTTTAAAAGCTAATGTCTCACGCACCCTATTGCCTCTGTGAGTTACAAGATTCGGCCCATAGCTGAGAGAGACATGGGGGATGAGACAGGGATTTCTATTGGCGACTGGAAAGGAGGAAGCTGAGAAGGAGGTTGACTTTTGAAATTCAGCCCTGGTGTCCTGGCAGCTGTTGAAGGGCCATAAAAAAGGCAGTGGTTTAACACTGGGTGAGCATCAGGATCTTCAAAGCACTTTCTTGTTTGGGAAAGATGTAAGGAACTCCTCAGAATTCCTGCCTGTGTTTGGAGGGGTGGAGGCTGCAGCCTGATCCAAAGAGGGAATAGGAAGCTCCAGATCTTCATCCAGCGGATATTTTTCCCATGCTCTTTCCTCCCACACAGCAGCTCCCTCCCTTCCCTTCTGGAGCAGCAACAGGCAATAGTTTCAGCACAGACAGTGCTTGGCTTCCTTAGGTTTGTTGGGTGCAGCTTAAGAATTAACTTGCTCTTTTAAAAAAAGTATTTTGAAGAATGGAAACCTCACCAGAGCAGTGTTACTGTGAGAAATCTCTAGCGTGAGAGCAATGACCTCCAGTTCCCTGCACCTCAGCGAGCTTTGCATGATGAGTGGAGTTAACTCTGCTGCCTGATTTAGGGACAATACAGGCTACAGCTCGCACGTAGATGCAAGTTAAAATCGATATTTAACTCTAGGAAGGCCAGCTTTTACTCCCTGTCTCCTAGTTCTAGTTGTATTCCCTCCAATGCAAATAACAATGATTTTTAATTTTTTTTCCTGACAACTTTTATCTAGGAGTCCTGATGTACCTTACAGAGTGATTGATGCTCTGAGCTTCCCAGCGTCCCAGTAAGAGACATGTTGTCTGTCACAGGGGCAACGATGAGCACAGGGGCTGCCATGGGATATTCTGAGCCAATGTTAGAAAAGCCTTGAACCCAGAATCGTGCTTCTGCAATTTTATAGTAATACAGACCTACACCTACCTATGCAATGATTTTACTCCAAGAACCATGTGTAATAGCAGGGAAGTTAAAAAAAATAAAAGAAATAAAGATAAAAGCAGAATTTAATTTTTGTAATTCTCCTCATCCCTTTTTATATTGTATTATTAAATGCATTTATAATGCTTTCTCTTGAAGGAGGAAAGAAGGCATATTCATTTTAAGCTATTATTTCATACTGTTCATTAGCTACCATTTAAAGTACTTTGAGTGATTTATGACATCATTATTTCAAACTCCTACAAGAAAGGTGGGTCTGAAAAAGCATCTTGTTGTTTGAAGATTGTGAGATTTGAGCTGTGATGGAAGAGAATGCAATTGTCTTGGATCTTGCAAGGAGAACAGCTTTCTCCGTGTCTCATGAGTTCAAATCTTAATTTTGTTTTCTGGACCATTTCCTCAAATCCTGCTAATGTGGTGAGCTATGGAAAAAAAACCCAACTGATATAATGGGCCCTAATTTCTTCTGTTAAAGAAAAGTACCAAGATAAGCAGATAGGTTCCAGAGCTTTAATGTGATGTCTTCTAAGAAGGCAGATACCAGCACTGTGTATCAAATGCAGTTTCTGAATGTATTTTATGTGTTGCAAAAGTCTAGCCTGGAAAAGTATACCGAATAAATCACCTTTGCTAGCTGGGTGAGGAAAACATCCCCGGTGATCTGCTTAGTAAAAGGTGGAAGGTGACACTGTTGCTGTTTGGCTCTGAAGAAGAAGGAGCAGCTCTATGACTAATGATCATTCTGTCTGAAAACAGGATCTGAGTGAAAATGACATAACAGTTTCAGGCAGTTTCTTATAATTTTTCCTGTCCTCAACCTATGTTGTGTTGGTTCATTTGGGAGTGCCCTTAAGTAACCTGCTTGTTTGTTCAGGTCCTCATTTCACAGGAAGACTTACGCAGCATCAGCAAAACTTCATTGTCTATATTTGCATAGAACTAGATGCAGAATCAAGGATCAGAGAAGAGCTGGAAAGGATAACAACTTAGTATTCCCCAAAGGTCTCACATTTATGAAATGACAAATCTGAGCCCTTTGAGAGTTTGCAGCTTGGACAGACAGTAGGGAAATGAAGTGGCTGCACATCACAGCCTTTAGACATCTAGCATAAAAGTGAATGGAGCTGTCTTCAATTACATCTGTCCATTTCTGCCAGGTGTGAAGGTGCATGGGAGGTTACTTTGATCAGCAGAGTAACTCTGCAGAGATCGGTAAGCCTGTGTGACACTGGGTAAATGTGCTGAGGAGAACATGGATCCAGGTACTGTACTGCTCCAGAGCATAAATAGGGGGATTTAATCAAGTTGAATTTTATTTACTCTACCTTCTCTGCAAATTTGTCCAACAAAAAGAAGTCTGAATCCAGATATAGTTCCTGAGAGCATTAATACCCCTGTTTTCCCGCTCGCCTTTCCCACTTGTCATGCTCCAGGCATTTCTTTTTGTTCTTTGTAAATAGTTTAAGGCAGAGGGTTCATCTGTGTACATGAACTTATATATACAAGCTATCACATGTACCCAGGCTGCTCGATGCTTCCAGTATGTTGGGAGGTATTAGCAAACTAGATAATCCCTAAAGGCTTTCCCCACCAAGCAATGCAAGGCACAGTCCTATTCTTGACAGACTTGCTTCTCAGAAGACTGGCCCTAAATCAAAGACAATGAGAGTTCATCACTCCATTATCTTTTTGTCAGAGAAACTTTTCCAAAAGTTTACAGTCCCTCCTGCAAACCAGTGTGTAAAGCTGCAGCAAGAACCACCAGTATTTGGATGAAGGGTTTGCAGATCATTTCTGCAAGTTCAAGCCGCAAGAAACCTGTGCTGAAAGCACAGTCAGTTCAGTGTTCAAAGGAGAAATGGAAAAAGTTATTTGTCGTAATTACATTCGGACCAATTTGCTTGCCACTTGCTGCTCAACACCCCTATACGTAGTCTAGCTACTGCCACTAGCAAATGTTGAAAATTTACAGAGGCAAAGTTCAAGAAATTGTTTGAAAGCTTGTCCTTTGACAGCAGATGGCTATAGTGCTTCAGCCACTGGACGATCTCGCCTTGTAGTGAAGTGTTCTTCATCTGGGTTTCCATGCTACTCAAGTAGTGAAGAAGATACAGCTTTTGTCAGAGACTCAGTCAGAATTTGTAATCCCAGTGGCTCAATATGTGTTTTTACTCCAGGTATGACAAAGATCCAGTCCAGTTTGTGTACATATGAGTGGCACTGGAGAGATGGCATGGTAGATTGGGGTTGCCTTGTATATGAAAACACTGCTTGCGAAGACACTAGCTTGTGTTTTAACTAGGACCTGCGCAAAGAATGTCAGAGTGCAGGGAAGGTGAAAAGATGGCACACACCTGTGCTGATCCTGCCCTATACTGAGTAGTGCTTTGCTTTACTGTGATTCCAGCTGTTTGTCTCTAGTGGAAACATGGAGCTGAGTGAGTGAGAAGTAAGCTCTCCAGTGCAGAAATCTCCCAAGTCTTTAAAGACTGAATGTCTCTTGTACTTCTGTCCTGCAGCCAGAGTCAGTGACTGTCACCGAAGGTTGCTATTCTTGCTGTTCATTTAGTTCCACGTTTGCACATAACTGAAGAGGATACTTTGAAAGATGACAGATCATAGATGATGAAGGACTTATATTGTGCATATTATGGTATAACAAACCTGTGGAACTTGCTACTGAAGGTGACAGGGGAAAAAATGGTGTCCAAGCTGGTGAGCAGCACAACTCACGACACCTGGTTTTGCAGGGCTTTGAACTGTGGTGTTCCTTTCTGATTCTGCAGACACTGTATATATGTTTCTGCTCCACTTCCCTCCTTCCTCAAGCCCTCAACTACTGTAGTTTGCCATGAACCGCGTAAGAGACTACATGTACTGCAAGTGAGTGTGCAAGAGCCCAAAGCTAGGCAAACACTGGTTGCCCAGCTACCTGCTGCCTCTGGGCTGCCAGGCAAGCCAAACAGCTTGCACTTCCTTGCAGCTGCTGGCAGCCCAAACAAATAGCTTCAGAAGCTGCAGTCAACCCCTGGGCCATGTCCTGTGGAGACCTGTTGTAGGAACTTGCGGTGTTAAAGCCCTTCAGCCCTTTGTCGGATGTGACTAAAATTGGCCAAGAGTCAGAAGTTAGTGGGAGGGGGAAGACTGGCAGCTGACAGCAATCACAGAAGCCCTTCCCCAGGCTAACCGTGACATGAGTAAGCATGAGTCATAGCTTAAATTGATGAGCCTAAAATTATCTACAAGGATGAATACCGTCTAACTGGCCCAACACGTTATGGGCTTTCTGCTTACTCTGGAATTGGTAGATTTTGGCTTTGGGTGCGGATAGGCTAACCGCTTGACTCTAGGCCAGTAGTAGCCTGATAGCTCCAACTGCTTTTTTTTTACTTGGGCCTGCTGCTTTTGCTTTTACATGGAGATTCAGTAGGAACCTTCTTGCCTACATTGTAGCCTCTAGGCATTGCTGATTTGGTGCTGAAGCTGGTATTTTCTTCTCCTGGCAGCTCCTTGCACTCCAGCAATGAATCCAAGCTGATGTTCCAGCCCCCTCCCCTCCAGCATTGTTCCCAGGCTGTCCTGTCAGACGCAAAACAAATACTCAGTGGCTCAGAGTTTCTTGCATCCAGGAGAAATTGTATTTTCACACTGGCTCTGAACCTCCTCTGCAGAGCCAAAGCAAAATTAATTTGCCCCTATCACGCACATCCTCTTCAATGGTGGAGCCAAGGAAGACTGAAGAGAATTAACCCTTTCTGTAAATTTCTCTGAGACTGGAAATATCCTGCCTTTCACTTTCTTTTCTTCCTCTTTCCCAGTTGCTGCATCAGGGGATGCCAGTCTTCCCTGGAGCAGGAGAGCGCCGCCTTCCTTTTCCCCCTACTAATGCTATAAGTGTATTTTAAGAAGAAATTTCATACCTACGCAGGATTGCTATAGCTACTCTTGGCTCTCTATAGCTATTAGTTAGACCAAGTAGGTGGCAGAGCTTGTTAAGAGTACCTACTGCCCACTCAGAAGCAGCCAAGAATAGCTGTAGCCTCTCCGAGGAACCAAATATACAAGTCTGGAGCTCCAAGGGTCCCTTCCTGTGACGCATATGACATTACCATCATAGCCATGGGAATATGCTACTGTGTGAAACTACACACAGACATCTGGGAATGAGGGCAGCCTGTAATGCCAAATTGACAAACGAAGAAAGGGCATCAAGGTTTCTGGTCTTCCTGACTTCCCTCTTTTTAGGTATCACAAACTCCAGTGCAGCCTTGTGCGCTGTTAACTGGTCAGGCAGAACCCACCGAAATCCTTCTCCCAGCTTAGGGACAACTTGCTCCTGGAATGCTGCCTCTTTCTCCTTTGCAGTGACTCATTAGCACATGTTCTTGCACAGGCTCCTGGACTGTCCAGCTAGAGAAGGGAGGCACTGTGGTGGTGCTGCGGAGCCTGCTGTGGCTGGGACTGACGTTCTACCATGTCCCAATGACCAAGCAATACGGCTACATCTACTTTGGCACCGGTGAGAAGAACTTAGATCTGCCCTTCATGCTGTGACTCTCCTGTCTAGGATGAGGACTCGAGAACATTTAGATTTTATACTTAGGAGATTTTTGTTTATTGCTTGTTCTAATAAATGTGTGAAACGTCTGCACTTTGAGCAGGATTCTTTTGTGCCTGGACTCTCACCCTGATTCTTTTCCTAGGACTTCACTGTGTGCAATCCTCCTCAACTCCAGATTGAATTCCCTATAATGTGTCACTGCAGATCCTTTAGATAGTAACAAATGGCATTTTCTTCCATGATGGGTTAAGCCCTAGGTCACAAATCAAACCCAGGCCATCTGTCTGACTACAAAGGCACCATGCTTACACAAAAACTCATTTGGAGACAACACGAATGAATGCCTGCTGTCACCCATGAATGACAAACAAAAATAGAGTTTCTGCCTTGAAGTCAGAGTAGAAAGCTGATGCATACTGTAAGGGATGTCTACTAAACCCTGAGCTCCAGAAAGGCATATTGGAGAGAGTATTTTATTTTTCAGATGGTAGGTTTCACCAAAATTAGAGCGGTCTTTCCAGCTCATGGCACTAAACTGTAGAAAAAAATTAACTGTGGGCATCACCTGGTCTTCTGCAAAATGTGTTGACATTCAGGTTCATCTCAGGGCAATGGTTCAATCCAGTGACTTTTCCATTAGTAAAACTCACTAAGCAGAGCTACCTGAGCTAGAAGACATAGTAACTTCTGTACATAGAAAAAAGAAAAATCTTTTCCTTTCTGAAGGGCTGCAGGTTTCAAAGCTTCAAAAAATGGAGACAGTCAGCCAGAGATTTTATCTCAGTAGTTAATGAAGTCTTGGCTCTGTCTCCCAAAGCAAAGAGATCTTGGCCAGCTCAAGGGGCTGAATGTAGGGCTGAATGTATTTCACAAAGTAAGGCTAAAAAGAACCATTATAATCTAATTTGATTTCCTGGGTAATACGGGTTTATCCTTACCCTTTGTTCCTGTCCATGCTGATAGGTATTAGCAGATGATTCTGATGAAAGCAGTACAAGGTTAAGTGGCATAGTAGTACATAAAAAAGCTGTGTTCGTTTGCAGCCCCCAGATAAATATCAAAGAAATGGAGCCAAAGCAGTAATGACCCTGATAAATTTAATAAGCCTTTCACACCAGGCCCAAAAGTAGCACTTCTCAAGTAGCAGTGGTCAGTAGGTAGAAGATACATACGTTTACTGTACAGGGAGAGAAATGGTGCCACCTTTTAGTTACAGGATGGAAAACTATGCACATCTATCAGTCCTAAACTATCCCAGGAAGCAGCTGTATCACTGACATGGAACATTTGTGGCAAATGTATTTGCAAGGGGAAAAAACAGGCCAAGTCATCAAGGATGTCAACATTCTGTATTTGCTAGATCCAGGAGTGAAGCACAAGCCAAGCATCCTTAAAAGGACATGTAAGACACACACACGGCTGTCTGCCATTGCCACAGGTGTTCTGCTGCAAATTATGGATAGTATAGATTATAAAAAAAAATTCATTTCAGTAGTCATTAACAATTTCTGTTACTGCCAAGGAAACATAATACTGCAGAAGACTTTTTCTTCCATCAGTATCACAGGTACAAAAGCCCAAATGAAGCAAATCTGAGTTGAAACATGTTAATGAGGAATCACCATTCATTGCTGGAAAAAGAAGGAAACATCCTTTTCCAAAACCAATTGTGGACCATAATGAAAGAAAGGCCTTCAGATCCTTTCTGGCTTTGAGGCAGAAGTCTTTGCCCTCTGCTTTCTCCAAATCATTCCGCACATTGAAATTTGCTTTGCTGAATCTTGTATTCTCCTAGAGCAGATCGCAGCTCATTCACTGGAGACAATATAGAGTATTAATGACAGTTTTGGAATAAGAAAAATGGAGATACTGACAAACTTGCAACAAAAGCAGAACAGTGGAAAACAGCTGTGCTTACTGAGTATGCCAGTTCTGGCCACTAGTGGTTTAAATAGAGAGGTTTGTGTGTATATTTGACATTATCCTTCAGCAAAGGGTGTCCGACTGGCATGGTTTTTTTGCACCACTTAGGGCCCCTCTTCCAGATGGGCTTTGCAGATTTGACGGACCAGCGGGTCAGATACCTGTCAAAACAACACAAACGCGTTTCAGTTTGAGACTGATCACTGAGAAGAGGTTCTGACTGAAGCAGAAGCGGGCACGGTAGCCTTTGCCTTCCCACATGCCTCTTTATAAAAGGAATAATCGTGAGCAGAGCTCCCTCAATTCAGGAGGGACCACAGGAAAAGAATTTTTGTTTGTTTTGGAGGTTCTAAGCTGCACCTCTGTACCGAACCCACTGGCACCTGCTTGACTTCCAGTCTCCTGAAAGAAATCAGGTGTAGTCTCCAGGCTGCTGGCAAGTTGTCCACCTGTGGCTACACTGGAGTGCCAAATCCCTTCATTGCAACTAAGTCCAAGACTGAATGCATCCAGCCTCTATGGTAGGTGTTACTTCAAGAGCTGGCCTCAATAAGGTAAACTAATTACAAAGGCTAAACTCTGTGAGAAATAGAGTCTCTGCAACAGGATTCATTTTCTTTCAGTGGATAATTGGGTATTTCTTCTGCATGGGGTGGGTTTCTGGCCTAGTCTTGTATTTTCACGTTTCCAAATTTGCTTTAGTTTTCTCTGTACAATACTATTGCAGCTTGCTGGAGCAGGAAGTCAGAACCTACAATGTAAGAACTACTAGAATGGAATTATCATCACAACTACAAATCTCTGTAAAGAGTAACGTCTGGCAAATATCCTCTGCTTTTTACCATTTGAAGTTTTAGACTTGGCTTTGCAAACAGGCAGGGGATTTCAGATCCAGAATCAGTTACTGGAAATCTTACCCTGTGGCTGGGTGGCCTGGAGTTTTGTTAGGCTTTAAATCTTTTGCTACCAGTAGAGAGGGGAATAGAGGTCCTTAGAGAAAGAGGAGTCTTTTCAGACAATAAAGATTCAAAGTAAAACCCTAGCATAATCTGCACAAACAATGCTCCAACAAATTAGAATTTGGAACAGACTGATAAACTTTGTCCAGCGATGTTTGCATGCCTCTGTTGAGTAATCCCATGGTCTTAATGTAACCTCAATCAGTCATCCTCTCCCCAAACAGCTTTGTTACCTTTTATTTGCATCGTGCAAATTTGAGATATTAAGAACTTTGGACAGAGACCATGTAATGCATTTGTTTGAAGGCATTTGGCACATTCCTGAGAAGCTTGCTATGCCAGGCAGCTACAGAGTATATAACAGCAGTCCATTTTCCTAGCACTTTTCTTTCTCAGCAATCCTGAACAGCATAAATTGAAAAATTAATCACATTTGGAGGTTCCTGCCACTGACATGAAGCCACTTCCAAAATGCTTTGCTTTCGCTTTGAGGAGTTTATGATAGTTAAAACACCTAGAAGCAACAGAAGGAGGGATTTGGGAGATGGCATAGAACAAGATCCAGCCACTTGTTCTTCTATGTGTGCATTAAATTAGTCCCTTTTGACCTTTAATGTTATGCTAGTGCATTAGTGGAATCCCTTACATAACAACATCAGGACAGGAAGTAGGAGAGACTCTCCTGTCTCTAATTTCACATGCAAAGGGAGTTCAGAGAGTCCAAATGCAGGTCCCCAGTTCAGAATCTGGCAAAGAATCATGGCAAGGCAGCTCCTTTGGGAGAAGCTGCAGGGGTATTTGACTGACACATGGGGCTAGGTCCTCCTTTTTACATTCCCCTTGCTGTAGGGGGAGGTCTGTAGCACAAGTTTTGATATTGCAAGACTGCACGTACAGCAAAGGAGGAAAAAAATCCCCGATTGTTTTAATGCATCAGTGTCCCAAGTGCAGTCCTGGTCACGTGTCCGCACACTTACGGGAAAGTGCTCCCGTGATAATAAATGATCTCACTGGAAGAGAAGTGAATGTGTGAATGTGAGATACACATCAATGCTGTATGCAGGTTTAGACAGACAGTGGCTTTTTAAGAAATCCCTCTGTTTCTGTGTGGGGGCTGGAAGTGCACACCCCAGTTCTGCATAGGAAGGAGGATTTAGTAATGGCCTGATTTTAAAGCTTTTGTTATTTCTCTTTTGAGCAGGTCTAATCCAGCCCTCTGGTCCAGGCTTTTGGCTTCCTTTGGGGACTGCAGGCTGGGGCTTTTCATTGTTAGCTGAAACAGACATTTGGACGCTTTCCCTTCCTGGAGCACATTGCTTTTAGCGCTTTTAATACTTGCTTTGTCCGAAACTCAAACTTGTCCTATTTTGTTTGATGCTTTTTTTTTTTCTTTTTTCTTTTTTTACCTTGATTCAGCAGTGGCAAAAGCCTGATGCCTGGGAGCAGTCAGTCTACAAAGTTCCTTTTCCTCTTTGACTAACCCCAGTTCCTACTGTTTCACAGATTACTTTGTTTCCCAAGAGTAAAAACAATCCACAAAACTCACATGTGAGAGCTTCAAAGCCCAGCACACAGGACTTGTCTGCAAGTTCTGCTGTCCACGTAAGGTAGTATACCCTCTTTTCTAGCCAAGTCACCCAACTTTCCATTGTATCCAACCACACAGTTTGTCTTGGGGAATTTTTACAATAACGTACAAACACACACTGGCAGATGGTCTGAATTTTCTCAACCAGCTGGGGATTGTCAGGACAGAGCCTCCATGTGGATGCCAAATGCAGCTGGTCCAGTCTCCTAACCTGTTACCTCAGCGTGCATAACTCTTGCTCTGGACAAAGGGGGACAGAACTGGCAATCTCAGGGACTGGTGACTCACCTTGGCGCTCTGCTTGCCCCCTTGAGTACAGTAGGATCCTGGTCAACAACCAGAATCGCTAGACTCCAGCTGCACAAATGAGCAGTTTGGATAAAGCGTGATGGGAATCCTGGTACGATTCCCCTAATGGGAAAAGGCAAGATATAAACAGGATGGAAACAACTGTGGTTAGTCACCTGCAGTCATTGCAGTTGGCTAAAATCTCTCTGCCATGTGGAAGTCTGCTTCCATGGATTTTATTCAGTGAGCAGGAGCGCCCAAAAGCTTTCCCACTCAGCGGCTGCTGCTTAACACCTAGGAGTAGGCACAAGGCTTCCATGTGCTGGGCAAGGGAAATGACCTACCCATGGGGCAATTGCAGTCCTGCACACAGCCCAAGCAAAGGCCACGTTGGTGCAGTTCAAGGCTGAACTTCTGAACCCTCACTGAACTTTTCCAATCTGGCTTTTGTTTGGATTAAGAGCAGAAGGCAGAGGGCTACAGACTGCAGGAAGCACTCGATCAAAGTGCTGGCAAGACTGCTTCCTCCCTGCCACATCCCTTCCCATGACACCTCTTGGCTTTGCTCACCTGCAGCCACTCTGGCTCTTTGCTTTTCAATTCATATGCTATGCACAGCACAGTTTCCATGCAGATGAAGAAAACCACATGCTGCTGGCGTGAAATGCTGATAGCAGTGAAACCAGATTCTGCTCCCAGGGCTGAAAGGTGTCCACAGAGCCTGAGAACTTTATAACTCATGAGAAGTTCACATGGAACCTGCCTCTTTCCTAACACATAGCAACTGCTTCAGTTCAGGTGATAGAGGAGGGATTGACTTGGATATCATCTGTGCCAAGTTCTGTTCTTCCAGTAGAAAGCTGAAAATGGAGTGGCAGCTGAGCACTCAAAATCATGTACTCCATAATCTACAGCACCTCTCGCTCATGGAGCCCGGACTCGGGGAACCTGTGACATTCCTTAGTCCTTTTGGAAAGGGAACAACTTCAGTGTTGTCCTTTAACCAATATTTTGAACCTGCCAAAAGAAATGAGTGCTATATTCATATTATGAATATAGCACTAGATGCTGGCCTGAACTTGGTGACTGTTCTGGACAGAGTGTTAGTCCGCACTATCCATGCGACAACCTCCATGCTGGAAAAGAAACTGGTGAGCTATTCAGGTTTTCATTCCTGAAAGCAAGGACAGAAGTTTGACCTGCAGCTGTGCTTGACAGTTTCCCAAATGGTTCTGGTGTGTGGTGGCCTTATGCACACGGCTTTGGAGTATGAGACGAGTGCGTCACTCTGCATGGTGCTGGTGAAATCCCAGAGAACTTCCTTGGCCTCATGGGCTAGTGAAAATATTTTGTTTCTGTAGCACTTATCTGGAACATGCCAGGCTGGAGCACAAATGGATGCAGAAATAACAGCAGGAAATTTTGAAAGGGAGAATTCAGGCTGAGAATGAGGGAACAGTCCTTGGCTGTAAGGCAAATTTGCTTGTGGAACCATTCCCTGGAAACACTGAAAGCCCCAGACTGGGCCAAACATGAGAAAATTAACTGTAGGGAGTAATTCTGCATTGATGGGGGTCAACTTCGTTGTTTTTCCGTGTCCAAGAAGCAGAGGACAGTAGACTTGAGTTAATGGACAATGTGGGTACTCTGATGGCCATATTTCTGAAAAAGTACCCATAACTAGTAAAGCAGTTAAGCAATAACGTTCATGAGCTATTCCTGTCAAAAGCAGATCAGGCAGAAAGCAGGAAGGCAAAGAGCTGAAGTCCAAGAAATGAGAAATATCACGCTAAGTCTCACCTGGACACTGTCCCAGCTGCAGCGGGGAGAAGAGAGAGCTGTAGAGTGCTCCCCAGTTGAATTCTGACCACAAGGTATTCTCATGCATCTCCTACTACCCCCATGACTACAGTTTGTCTCAAACTGGCATTTTCACTTTTGCGTTATACCTTCTTCTGCAGTTCCCAATCTCCTTCTCTATGTTCCATTACATCCATCCTGGATGGGTGATCCCATACTATGCTAGACAGCTGGATAACCAAGAACAAGGTGGGATCTGCAGGCCACTACTTCCCAAAGCATTCTGCTCTTCCTCTTGCATTCCAGTAGCGGAAACAGGCTCAGGAGATGAGGTGGGTAGGGGAAGGCCAGCTGCCAAGTGACCCAGTGCAAAGCAGGGAAATTTCTTACCTCTCTGCAGAGAAATCTGGGGCATGTAGGAGGGAATGTCCAAAGTTAATACAATGGAGACACAATAAAACCACTTCAGAAAATAGAGCAGGGATTCTGCTTTTTGGAAAACATCATTGATGAAGCGCCTTCTGGAAGGGCAGAAGAGGCAGAGGGCTTCTGGATGATAATTTGGCGCTGGAGCATGTCCAAAGAAAGGCAACAAAACTGGTGAGGGGTCTGGAGCACATGTCTTATGAGGAGCGGCTGAGGGAACTGGGGTTGTTTAGCCTGGAGAAAAGGAGGCTCAGGGAAGACCTTATCACTCTCTACAACTACCTGAAAGGAGGTTGCAGAGAGGTGGGAGTTGACCTGTTCTGTCAAGTAACAGATGATAGAACAAGAGTAAATGGCTCCAAGTTGTGCCAAGCGAAGTTTAGATTGGATATTAGGAAGAATTTCTTTACTAAAAGGGTTGACAGGCATTGGAATGTGTTACCCAGGGCAGTGGTGGAGTCCCCATCCCTGAAGGTATTTAAGGGTTGTGTAGATATAGTGCTCAGGGACATGGTTTAGTGGTGGACTTGTCAGTGTTAGGTTAATGATTGGACTAGACAATCTTACAGGTCTTTTCCAATCTAGGAGATTCTGTGATTCTGTGATAAATCCACACTTCACGTCACAAGCTCAATGGCAGGGCAGCACCCCTGACCCTTGTTAGAACAAGATAGTTTGCTGATAGTTCCATACAGTGGCAGGTTACCTTTTAATCTCAGCTAGGTGATAGCTAGTGCATGCCAGATACTTTGTATTTGAAGCAGGCTCACTTTAAACAGGGTGACCGTGACATGGGCTAAACATTCTGGCCAAGATAGCCAAAAGTGCAGGCAAGGAAAAGCTGAGGAGCAGCTTTTCTGGTGCTCTCAAAAGTATACATTAACACAGCTCCTCAGCCCTCCCTTATGTGCTTCCTTAGCACCTTTGCCCAGGAGCCACAGAACTCCTCCTACACAGCTGGCCTGTACATCATCTCAGGGGCAGAGAGCAGAGACAAAGCAGTTTTTCATCAGGCTGGTTTCTTCCTCTTTCGGCAGCAGATGAAGCTGCTCTCAAAAATACTGACACAACCTTGGAAGAAGCCTGGCCAAGGGGAGTATCAACCAGAACTTTGCAAGACTGGAGAGGAATGAAAGGGATTGCTCATCCAAACGAAGTAACCTCCCAGACTTCTGCCAGGCAGGGGTTGCTGCTTGGAGTCTATGGAACATCCAGAGTCTACATGCAGTGAGTGAATGCTCAGGTCTGTATTACGGTAGAGGTACTGCGCTCTGACTCCCACTTCAAGTTACACGCCCCACAATGAATCTCCTTCAATCTCAGGTGGTGTGAGTAGAATCAGTCCCTAAGATTATCTTAGGCTTTCTTTTTAGTCCTGTCACTCTAGCAGCTGATGGTGTAGTCTAATGTCAAGAGCTCTACTAAGTGTAAGATTTTCTGTCCCCAGATGGCAGGAATTCTCATAGAAGTATGTGGGGTAACATCTGGAGTAGACAGTGACTTCTCAGAAGTCCCTTCTTTAAAAAAATGAAAGCTTTCTCAATTCAGAGTGAAGAGTTAGACAACAGACTGCTTATAGGGGGGCAATGAGAGGAATTTCAGGGCAGGAGGGGTGAGTACACAAAAGTACAGATAAGACTGAGAGAAATGCTGTCCTTCAGCAGGGCAAAGCTTACTGTCACTGTCTTGAGACAGACTATATGCCTCTATGGTGCTCTGTCTATTCTTTTCATCTTGCAACTTCCTATTTTAGAAGAGTATAGCAGGAACTGTGTCTTCTGTATGCAAAGCTTTCTTCCATGTGCAATGCAAGCTCCTGATGGGAAAAGATTAAGTGCAGATGAGTGAGGGGGAGAGACAGCAGGAATGGAGTACATGTGACTGGGAATGGACTACAGTCTCAGTATGCTGGATACTACTAGTCCACCTGTGATAACTATCCATATCTCAGCTTGCAGCCCTGATGCAAGTTTGTCTCCGTCTCTGTTTCCTGGCTTGTTTTGCATTCCTACTTTCTTTTGACCAAGGAGGACCAGCCTGCTGCAGGGCCAAGAAAGTGACACCTCTTTCACCTTTGCAAGCATCAGTACACAGCAATGGGCAAGCTGCTGTGCCAGCATCCCTGGTTACTTCACAGATCAGGTTAAAGGTCCCTCAAGGAGCTGGTGGCAATTCAATAGCTCCAGCATCTACAACATGGGCACTTCAGTCTGCTCCTGAAGTGTGGCTGGTGAGGGTTACTTTGGAGGGGATGAGGTACAGAAGAGCATATTTCAACACCACACTCAGAGCGGACCCACTGGTGGAGGATGGAAAAAGCCATCACTGCAGTCAGAGCTGGAGAGCACAAGGGCTGGTTAAACTGATGTTAAGGAATGTACATTACCTGTGTTGCTGTCTTGGAAGAGCTTTAACAAGGGGCCCAAGCATATTATGGGGCACCTCAGTTTCTCCCCACTGGCATTCCCAGGGCTACAGCAGCAGTGCAAAAAGTCACTGTTACCTCTCATTTAAGCAGAAAGGTAAAGATGGCTAGAGCAGCCAATACAGTGATCTTAGGAAGAGCTGAAGCTCAAGGATTTGGAAACACATCACTTAACTGTGCGATGTACTGCCTGCTATAATAGGCTCTCTGTAGATCCTGTTCATCTGTTCATGGACTGACACTTAAAAACCCAGCAGACACAAATGCAGTGAAGGGATGGGCTAAGTTAGCCTTGCAGCCCTTATACTACACCAGACAGGATTAGAGGATGACCTGATCATGTTCTTATGGCACTGAACAAGGCAGCTTGTTCCACTCAAACGTCCCAGCCCAATTCTGCCCCTGTCCTCTCCTCCCAGCGCACTTGCATTTGGCAGCACCACTGGTTGAGCACTTCCCGAATTACTACAGACTTACAGAAAGCTTTAGAAACAAGTATAGAGGCAAAGACAAAGTAAGCTTGGACTAGTGATTTATGTGGGAAATTTGTGATAAGAGCTCTGGCTTCATTCCCAAAATAAGTACTGGTTGAATGTCTTCAGCATGTGGGTACCCTTCAGTCCTCCCTTCAGGCTAGAGGAAGGAAGCAATTTATATCTCTTTCCTTATGTGGTGCCAGCTACTGTTCCAGAGAGCAACATGGGAAGCGCAGGTGGGGGTATGCACAGTCAAAACTCTTCACAGAGCCTCAATGGCCAAGATTTTGCAAGGCTCCAACACGCAGAGCTTTCCCCTTCCAGCAAGTTGAGAAGACAATTGTGAGGGACCAAGGGAGCACTCCTGAAGTACCCCTGCACTCTATGCTGGCTCTGGACTCACTTGTTTACTTCCAGTCCCACCACCTCAACTTTGAATCTGATTTCTTGATACCATTCTTGTCTCCACCCCAAAGCCTGCCTATTTCAATGCTGTTCCATCTCCTCAGCAACAGCTCTGCTCTCTTTTTCTAAACTCTGCTTCCACCCTGCTTGCTCTGTTCCCTTGCTGGGAGGAGAAAAACAAGGGTGGTGTAGGGAGGGACTAGCAATGCAATAGGGAGGGCTTGGATACTAATCTCCTATTTAAGTCTCTTAATTTTAGAGGTGTAGCACACCTACTTGTGTGTAGAACGTATCTGGACGTATCCATTCTTTGTTCTCACTAGAAGTCTATGGAACAATTTATAAGAGTTGAGGCATTAGATGTGGAGTCCTGGTGTGATTCCAGCAAGATACAGGATTTACCATTTCCTGTCTCAACCTGCTATGCAGGGTTGCTATGTGAATGCTAACTAGATAATGTGCTCCACCCCACAGCTGCTAGATAAACACAGCTACTAAAGAATCCCAAAGACTTGTAAGACACAGGAAGGAAGAAATTTTCAGGGTTGAAGTACCTGATGGCTACAGGGCTGAATCAAACGTAGAGTCCTCTAACTTGATCCTCATTGATAACCAGTGCACAGCCTGCCAGTATCTAAGGGACATTTCCAAGAGCTTGCCTCAAATCTCCACTGCAGAGAGTCAGACCTGAAATGCAGGCATCTCCAGCCGCCCCCAGCCCTGCAGTCTAAGCTCTCCCAGCAACAGCCCCATGGCCTCTGGTAACCCCATGGCTTGCTAATGCGAGGTTCATAAACCGCTCTGACATCCCCATGGAAACAGAGTGTGAGGTCATAAACAGGGGATTAGCACCTCTGAGCGCCCAGCACAGTGCAGGAGGCGACCGCAAGCTTTTCCTTCGCCCACCAAAGGCCAGGGGCCACTTGGGCTAGGGAGGGGGAAGAGACCCTGTTGTACAGGAAGGGCAGGCTGAGGGCAAATCACTGACTGGGGGAAATGAGGATGGGGCAGAGGGGAATAGGCTTGTGATGGACCTTTGCTGCCTGCTCACCCCCAACTCACTGCTGGTACCCCTCCTGGGCACCCTCCTGCTGTTGGGGGCCAGGCACCAAAAGCCTAAGGGAGAGAAGGGACTGCTCAGCCTGGAGAAAAGAAGGTTCAGGTGATCTTACCAATGTTTAAAAATACCTCAAGGGAAGGAATAAAGAAGATGTAGCTGGGTTCTTCCCAGTGGTGCCCAGTGACAAGACAAGAGACAATGGACACAAATTAAAACACAAGAAATTCTGTCTGAACATAAGAAAACACTGTCTCACGATGAAGGTGGTCCTCTGGAACAAGCTGCCCAGAGAAACTGTGTAAGGTCCATCCTTGGAGATAGTCAAAACCTGACTGGACAACCTGGGTAACCTGCCTGAGCAGGGGGCTTGGACTAGACAATCTCCAGAGGACCCTTCCAACCTCAACTACTCTGTGATGCTACTCCCTCTCTGTGGCATCCTCCTGTGACTGCCCTACTGAGCGTTAGTGATGAGGAGGCAAGCGCAGCTGAGGAAGGGAGGGCAGACTCTAACATGCACAGCAGTTTTAATCCTGTGTGGATAAATGGTTTGAATGAGATTTGTTTTGTCCTTAAAAGACTGACAAGAGAATATCGTGACAGACCCTCCTTCTCCGAAATGCTGAGTACTCTTTATAAGCCCTGTTGCCTGAGGCATGTTTTACCCAGTTATAAGGAACTGCTCTTCCTCTTCCAGTCTATTCCTGAAAAAGAGACATGTAGAAAGACAAGAGTATTCACCTGTTGAGCTTGGGTTTCTTGGGAATATGACCTTCAGGAAGCGGAGGCCTGTGGTTTGGCAACAAACCTGAAACAGAAAAAGAAAGGCATGAGAGTATTTTGCAGTGCCTCCTTGCCTCTATAGCATCCAGAAGTTACATTACAGCTCATAAGCCAGGCAACCCAGGTCCCTACTAGGACAGCACAGCAAGAACTCGAGTACAGTAAAAAGGGTATTTTATCTTTAGTCATTGCTGAACCTGCACCCCAGCCAAAGAGAAGCTAAGAGGTTCTGCTGGATATGGAAAGGAAATACACACCAAAGACACAGCCACTTAGTCTCATCAAAAAGGCTTTTTGAGATGACATAGGGCACTGTTGTTGAACCAGATTTCATCTCCAGGATGAAAATCTATTAAAATTCTCAGTCCATTTAACTTGGATACAACTCAGGAATCAGGCATAAAGATCAGCACTGATCTTGGACTGTGTCAGTCTGGGTCCCTCTCTCAGGGTAAAGTAAAAAAAGTCTTCACATGGCAGATGGCAGGCACATGTTATTTATGGGGTAGGTCAAGCTTACGCTAAATAAAGTAATTTCAGAAGCTGGTATTTAATCGTTAGTTACTAGAGACTGAGCCACTTCCCAGATCTTTCTGCAATTGTAGACTCATCTACAGGGATAAATTCTGCTGCCAAGGCAGGAGCCAAGACATATAGAAAACAGAACAAGTAGTCTCTGGTCCACCATCCTGTCCCAGCACTTGGACCATAATGAGTCTGCTGAGTGACTGGACAATGACATCTTACTGAGCTATACTAATTGGGCAGGAGACCCCTCTCAAGGGGTTCTATGGGTAGGCCACAGTAAAGGGCTACCCATAGGAGGAGGCTAGGTACCTGCACGGTGAGCCATCTGCACACAGACAGCAATCTTCTTGTGTTCCTCCAAACAGAGGCCTGTGATCCTTCGTGGCAGCATCCCTCCATCAGATCGGATAAACTGACTCAGCAGCAAGACGTCCTGAGGAAGCAAGAAAAAGGCATAATCAGCAGTGCTAGAGCTACTTTCACTGCTGTGATTCGTAGGTGTTGTGCTGACCCTTGTGCTGTGTACAGAACTCAAAACAAAGCAAAACAAAACAATGATTCCTTCCTACGCATTCTGGCTGCAGCTTGACAACAAGTGGCTTTTGCTTGCTGTCACTCTGCCTGCCAGCTTAGCTCAGTAAGGTCACTCGGATGGTCTAAGTCTTCCCCTGACTTCACTAGTGTAAACACATGATGTTAGCTGCAATCCCTGCTACTTCACTGTCGCTTGCTCCAAGATTCTAGCTAAGATAATGTGTCCTAGGTACTCAGGCACAGTTACACAAGACCTACAGATGGATAGTGTTTACACAACTTGAAATGCCATCACAGCTGCTATCCTAAAGGTCACAGAGATGTTAGATCACCTCTGGCCCCCTCCTTGTTCCCTCAGAGCAGGATTGTTCTCTGCTATCTACTCCTTAAACTTTTATCGAGTTTCCCATGGTGGAACTTCCCTCATGTCTCTCTGGAGGGGTGGAGAGCAGGGAAATTGTCCAAGATGTCGCATGAAGCAGCTTTTTGTAAGAAAAGAACATGTGCTGATGAGAAAGACCTAATAGGATAAATTGCTGCCTTCAGTCCTTCGACTGTGTGTATATGAGGTGGGGCTGTTACAGCCATGCTGGATTGAAGGAGCACTCAGAGCATGCCGAGGGTTTGTCTGTGATTCAAGTAATTTAGATTACACTGCTGTTGACCTTTCCAATAAAGGGCTCTAGAAATGTAAAGCACTCTTAATAAAAACAAAATTAAAGGGATCTCTAGGATCAGATAGTATCACAGAGCTGGGATGACAAATTTTTAAACACAGCAGCAACAGCTGTTGCACAAGTGTCCCATTAACTGTACACAGTACAACAGCCCAGTATTTAGATATGTGCTCTCCATTTCCACACACAGCACCACTGCAAATGTACCTCTTGGGCCAATATAGGCAGGTCCCCTTGACATGCTAACATCAGCATAAGCTGGCCCAGAAGACCTCTGGAGACTCTGTGCTTGGGTTCCCCCCCCGCCATCTGTTGATAGACTTGTTGCTGGTTGAGAATTTACTTCTCCACTGCTGTTGTAAACATGTTCGTAGTTGAGGTAGCTGGACCATGTGGAGGGTGCCTGCAGGCTGGAAGGGAGCTCGCTGCCAGTGAGCACCCCGACAGAACAAGAATTCAAACCAGGAACGTCAGCACTGTACACCCCCTCTGTCTACAGCAACAGGCGAGAACAAAGAGTACTTGTTGCTTTTCACATTGGGTGACCCTGACTCTGCCTGTTGTTCACAGATTCGCAGACCTGCTCCCACCCCCCATCTCTGCTCTTTTACAAAGAACTCCCTGGAGCATTCCTAGCTTCATTTACTGCCCTGACAAATGCAAACAATCACAAGTGGATATAAAATGAATACTCAGAAAACCTAGCTATCTAGGAATTATACATCCATGCCCACTGCACACCACCAGCTCAGCTCTAAAGGGGGCTGCTGGAATTCAGTATGGCTTTCTGGTAATGACTGACTCCGACAGATGCTATCACACAAGTGCTGCAGTCAACATTTAGAGTTTTTTTTTTGCTTTTGGGCTTTTTTGTGGTTTGTTTTTGTCCTTCCCCCTCCCTCACTAATATCATCATGACACACAATTTCCCTCTTCCCTTATCTGGCTTCCTTTCTACTTCCACTTGTCTGCAATTAATGTGTTCAGACTGATTTTCAAATCCAGCTCCTTTGAAAACACAGCAGGTTAGACAACTTCTCACTGATAGAAAATGACTTATCAACCACCATACAGAGTGATGTTGTATCCAAAGAACAAAAAAAGCACAGCTGAGCAACTAGCAGCAAGCTCCTGAGAGGCCATCTATGGTTAAAACGGAAGCAAAGTGTCCTCAGCCCAGCTAACATATGGCCTTGCCAATGAGAATGGTAACCAGGGGACCAGTTGGTGCCAGCTGCGTTGGTGGAAACTGGATGGAGGCCAGCCAAGCAGTCCAAGGGCACTGACTTTCGGCCACTCCTGAAATGCACTGGATTGGATTCAGGAAACCAAAGCTCCATCCCTCTTTTTCCTCTTCTTTAGCCAACCAGTTCTCCAAATCGCCAACAGCTCAATTTGCCATTTAGCACAAACATATCATTTCTCTAAGTGAAAAAGGACTGGCCAGCCCCAAGTGCCTAGAAAGAGAAAAACTTTCTAGACTTTTCTACTAGCCTGCTGCATTACTCTGTGGGGAAGAAGAAAAATGGAGCTGATGGCAAGTTTGAGGCTGTTCCAGTCTTTGCAATCGTGAAAGCCTAAGTAGGCCACAGGCTCTTGTGAAGGGTGTGGGTGGTCCACGTGTTTTCTCATATTACCACCACGCCTCATGGAGTCACAGGCTTGTTATCAAGTGTTTCCATGTAAAGGGGGGAGATGGGGAGCAAAGGGGAAAAAAAAAAAAATCAGGAAAATCTGTTCTCTGTTATCATCTCTGACCAACAGTGTCACCAACTGACCAACACCCTGGTGTGGCAGTCATTTCTTAACTGAAATCATCTATCCGAGCTGCTGCAGCTCCAAATTACACTCATGCCGTCTGGCTTAAAATGCTGCACACGCAACAGAAGGTTTGTCCATTTCTGAAGATCCTCACAGTTAACAGGCCAGGTGCCTCTCCCAGATTACTTGCACAGATGCATCTTACCACAGGGAGAAAGCAGACAGGTACAGCCAACTTTATGGGGCAGCTGTGGAGGGAAGTGAACAAGTATGTGGAGCGGTCAAAGAAAAAAATGTCTGGCAAGTTCTCATGGTGCCGTCATGTTCCATGAAATTCACATTTTGTGCTAGTGGACAGCCAAGCCTGTAACCACAGATTTACTTTAATCACTGGACAGCTCCCACGAGGCTGGACCCAGATTCCCACCCCTGTAATCTGCAGCATTTGATGAAAACAACTTGGATTGAATTAATCTAGGGCTAATAGGCAAAGCTTGCAGTTTGGTTTCCCCTAATTGCTGCCAAAGCAAGATGACATATTTACTGCCTACTCAGACTAATGATGTTTGAAGTGGATAAGGGGGAAAACGAAAAACAAGTTTAGCCTTCACCTCTAAAAGGGCTGGATAAACTTGCTAAACGAAACACTATGTACAGCATGTTCTTGTGAATGGATGGCACCCAGAATGCAGAGGCATCTCTGCATTTTAATGTCTGCAGACACTTTGAAAAGCAGGATCCCTGACTGATTACATGCGATTCATTAAAAACCTTCATTTACCGCAAGGAGAGTTCCGTCCGTGTAGCCAAATTACTACTGGGCTGTGTCAGATAAGTCTGCCAGTCTTTATTTCCAGTTATACAAGAACCTAGTTTTTTTTCCTTTCTCCCTTACTCCTGGGACCTGTATACCATTCTCCAGGCATTTTGTAACAGGATTGCAGGTTTCAATCCAGTTGCATCCTGACAATGACCAACCTTTTTTTTTTTAATCTCCAATGGATATGAAAAAAAAATCAACTGAGGTCTCAGTTTCAATGGACAGACATATGCAGACCAAAAACTACGGGGATTTATACCTTAGGCTCTGTTATCCTGAGCTTCAGCAGAGGCTAAGAACTGAACTGGCAAAGACAACTGCATCCCTCCACACCACAGCTGAGGCAGGATGGAATCATGACCTGCTAGTGCTCACAATGCCTGTTCAGTTGATTAATAACTTTGGAGACACTGGTCCCCCAGTTCTCTGACAGCCAAAGTAACTCATTATGCCACTACTTTAGACTGTGCTAGTTGCACATGACAAAAGGAAAGTCCTATGAGGTCATATTACTCAGCTCCCTCAGGGGCTAATTCAACACTTCCCCTTTCATAGTGTCTCATTCAGTCCAATTACAAGCATCCCAAGCAAAAAAGCTCACACTTTCCCTTCTGTGCAACTGACTGATCTCAGTTTATCAATCTCAAAGGAACCACTGTGATCCACCTATTCTGATCTCTTACCAAGCACAGATTATAGGTTATGCTGTATGAACTAGGCTGTATCTTTAACAAAAATAGCTGTTCTCAATTTACAGACTTTTAGGACAATTAACCACCAGTGAGTAAATTGTGCCACTGTTTAATTACACAGTTAAATGCCTGCACCTTATTATTTAAGTATTTAAAGATTCTGCTACTCATCACTGCTGCAGCAAAGGAAAAATAGCAGAGAGAGCTTTTACACAGAAAAGGGGGATTGTATTCACCTTAACATTTAAAAGCCTGAAAATCCATGACTGGTACAAAGCATTCAAACATGTAAGGGATGTATTCAAGCAGAAGAGGTGATCTACACCAGGACTGAAATTTCTCCTAGTTCTCATCAGCCCCACAGAGGAATGCTTCTAAATACCAAGGTAAGAAGCTTCTACAATTCTGAAACAGTTCACATTGCCCTCTTTAGCTTTTTGTCCAAGTTCTCCTCTATAGCAGGAGTACTGGATATATATACGCCAGACCCATATACATTCAAAAACTACACAATAGCCAGGATGGACATGTTCCTAGTTTGTCTCTTGGGACCCCAATTTCTTAGGGACGATCTCAGCAATGATTCTCAAGACTCTGGCTCCTGGATCTCTCCTTACATTTGGTTTTCTCTTGCCTCCATACTGAACAGTAGAAATCAGGATCTAAGAATTAAACTGAACTGAAGTGTGGAAGAAAACTCCAAACACACCTAAGGCTCCCGCTTTACATTGTCTGTTGGGACCAACAGCCTACTTCTAATCCTGGAACTCAGGCTCTACTGCATCACATTGTCTAAAACTGCTTCTTTGGTTCTTGGTAACACTGTTATCTCTCCATACAGCAGAGTGTTCTACCACATGCAATAGTAGAAAGTGAGTGTATGTATTAATTTCAAGATTTAATCCGCTCCCATGGCTCATTTCATCCCTGAGCACCAGTTTATACTTTCTCTGGAGCTGTTAATGTGTGACTCACGGAATGCTTTTTGGAAATCTGTAGAACTACCCAGTTTAATGATGCTGTTGACTCCTCACATTTACAAGTCACATAAAACTCTATTAACCTTAAGAAAGTATTTTCCAGTGTAAGTGATTGGTCTGTTCTGATCACAACACAATTCAGCAAACATGAAGAAGACGAAAATAGTTGCAAGAAATCGCTCCATTCAAACATGGGCAACACAAAACAAATGGGATCTGGTTTTGTAGTACTTCCCATACCTTAATGGTATTTGAAATTTCTCCTGATTTATTATCATCTGCAAATTCATTGTATTTTTATCTTTCCCAGATTGTTGAGAAACCAGACCAGAGAACACCAAATACTTCCCTCCCCCAACTTATTTCACTGTTTAATACTGCATGCAGCCTGAGTCAGAATCACTGACACCACTCAGATCCTAGACAATTTAATTTCTGCAACACAGGCTTTGAAAGATAATAAACTGATATTTCATTTACATCTCACATCTGTTGTTTCACCTGCCTGGAGTAATTGCAAGTATTTTGTATAGCAGTATTTCTGTACTCATTGTCTTCTTAATTCGTGATTCATGATTAGTCCTATCCAACAGGTTATTTGTTTTTACTCCTACTTGATACCATTTTACTTGGAATTTGCAACATTTGATTTACCAAGTGGTATAATCATCAGCATCATTCTCCTTCCTCTCTCAGCTACTTAGTATTTTGCTTGCTCTTTTCAAACCATTTAGTAATTCCTTAGGATTTTTTTCACACTTAAAAAAAAATCCTGCAAGTGAAATAATATATTTGTTGGCTAATTCCCTTAAGATCTTGTGACTACATGCAATCCAGGCCTGCTGGTCTGTACATAATTCAGTGCTTAAGTTATCTCTGTACCTGTTTTTTCCTGTTGTTTTACATTTGCAAGATTGCCATTACTACCTAGATGTTATAATTTTTCTTTTGTGTGTGCGCGCTAGGACTGCATGTGAGCAGCTTAGTCATTCTGCAGCCAACGTGGCTTTCAGTGCCCTTCTCTCATTAATGGACTTTCTTTCTCACACAGATTTCTTCTCCTCCAGATGCATTTATATCTCTCTCGCCCTAATCCTATTGACATTAACTTATTCTGAGTTTTCTGTTGCTTTATCTTAGTAACAGCATGTTCCTGTCCGGTTTTCTTCTTTTCTAATTCCAGTACTGGGTTTTTAGCTTGCAAGGCAGGCACTTAGTCCTTTTGTAAACTCTATGTTTGGATGACCTCTTGTGAAGTTACATTCTGCATCTTCTATCTCACAATTCTTATTCTAAAGTGTTCTTGACTGTTGTGCTTTTGTTTCAAAGCATTACAGGATTGCTCTCACATCTTCTACATTTAGTGTTAGTAATCATTTCATTAGTTAATAAACTTCTCATTAGAATTTCCTGCAAAAAGGTTGAATCAAACCTATTTTTTCTGTTGCAAGGGATGTAAACATGTATGCTCTCTTTCATACCCATCACAAGTTTTAAAAGTTTTATATAAAACAGTTACTACCTTAGTGGACAAGGACCTGATAAGTTAGAACAGGCCTGAATCAGTTGACTAAATGTTGCATTCCAGTTTGATTCTCCTGGAAGTGCAATGCTGAAAGGCAGCTGGGCAGAAAAGAGATGTACGGCATTCTCAGATCAGATGGCCACGTGTATAATTTCAGACCTCCTATTAGACATGAGCTCATCCTTCTTTTTCCCAGGAACACCCTCAGTCAAGGCAAACAACTACGATGTAGGAAGCTCTTGTTTCACCCAAGAGAAACAGAGGTGGAGTTAGCTATCTTTACTACACCCAGCAAAAGACGAGACGGTCAGGTTGTGCAGTATATAGATCCGAGAACGGTATTTATCTAGCTATGACGATGGGGGAACTCTCCTTTACTAAACTTACCACATAATCGTACTTATACTTCAGGTTCCAGCGACAGATAGGACACTGGCCAGAAGGGTTTGGAGGAGTTGGTGCTTCAGCATCCTCTATAATTCTCCCTTCAATCTAGGAAACAATTGAAAGAATATAACGATCAGGCACAGTTTAGACCTCTACCTGCACCTGTGGCTTGAGGAATACTTTTCATCGAGTCCATGCTGACCAGTATTGCGCAGACATAAGGGGAACAGGATCTGCATTATTCAACTGGCTTATACACAGATATATCAAGCACTTTGGATATACACAGACTATGGGGAAAAGAACAAATCCAAGGGGCACAGAGAACCATTTGGTAAATTCTTGTATGTGTTTTACTAAATGTAAACTCGCTCACAGTCAGTGTGAAGTTCTCATAGTTGCCTGAATTCCATTTACTGCAGCACTCCTTTGAATGCCTTAAAATTGTAGTGGCCCTTTACTGAAAAGCTTAAAACGCATTTTTTTCTACAGAGACTGTCACAGAATAGCAGATGCGTGCCGTGGACCAAAACATGCAGGGGCTTACTACATTATAAATCACCAACAATGACAATTGTGAGCAAATGTTAAAGAAAAAAACCCACAAACCCACAGACATCTCCTAACAGTCCTTTTTTTTTTTTAAAAAAAAAAATACACCAATATTTTCTATTTTATCCAGTTTAATTCCCTGAACAATTACTTTAGGAGATCATTTTATAATCTTCTCTGTATCACTAAAGTGGTGACATTTAACACTCAAGTTTTCTCAAAAGTAACGTGCAAAGAGATGTAGAAGGTGTGTGGGGGAAGAACTTGAGAAATTTGTTTTCTAAATGGAGATATGTTAGGAATATGAAGTCTATCTACACGCATGCTTGTCTTTTTTTGAGGACTTATGAATAGAAGCAAAAGCTATCTCAAATTGCAGCGGAATGGGCAGGAAAGACAGTAAAACCAAGCCTTTTTTTCCTCCAAAGTATTTTGTAAGTTTCCTCTGGTCAAATTAAGATTGAAAACAGATTTTGAACACCAACTGACAGCCTCAAATAGCACAAACACCAGAGAGTTTAAAAAGAAACCCTGGGTAGAATGCAATGTTATTTTTAAGAAAAAAGCTGACTGGTTTAGACTGAACCATCAGGTTCTGTGCCTGAAAACCTGGGAAGAGAAAAGCATGACATTTTCTGTAAGCGTGCATGGGACACTGGCCTCCAGCTGAACAGTCAGAACTATTTTAGACCATGGATTTGTGTCTTTCTTGTCTAATGATGGCAAAATGGAAACAGGTAAGTTATTTGCAGTTCAAGCATCCTGGTACCTCACAGAGAGGTCAATTTTTAAGTAAGATTCCTCCCCCCACAAGTAGAACAACCAGCTTTACAAAATCAAAAAAGTGATTATGAATATACAATATAGTCTAGTATCTAATTTTCTATTCATTGGTAAAGTTATTTTCTGGGAAGGCGGTGTATCTGATCTTGATTCTTGCCAGTCTGGCTTCAGACTGTACTTTGACTCTAATTCCATCTTGGAAATGAATAAAGATTCAGAATGCTATGTCAGTATCAATTTTTCTTGAGATAAATTTCAGTGTACAGTTTTTGGCAATTACTCGCCAACTACTGAGGATCTTCATAGTGTTAACCCACTTGGTTATTATTATTCTGTTAGAGAACTAAGAGGCAATACAGGGGCTCTACATTTCCAGTATGCTGATGAAATCCAGATTTCTCTGGGATTCATTCCACTGGTTCATGTCAAACACTTCAATACTGAGAAAAGCAAGGACCCGTAGAAAGATGAGGATAGAAAGATCGATTCAGAAAAGACTGAAGTAGAGTTGGTAGGATAAATGGAGTTACCAGAGGATATGTTGAGAAATGTATCAGCCCTTTAGTTGGCCACCATTTGTTATAAGATTTTCCTCATCTAGGGGCACGGTCAGATCCTAGACTGATGCTAGGATAGCATACAGTAGAAATACCCAAGTTTCCCTTACGCTTCTACAACAGGCCAGGAAGAATTATTTTTCTAAAGGGCTCTGCTACTGCAATGCATACCTTTTTTACTTCAAGCCCCAGTTAATGTATTGGGACTTTGCGATTATAATTTACATCCCCTTGGAAACTGTGTGCAAAGTACAGCAATCCACTGTGTGTGTCCTGCTGGTGTGCACACTCCCCCCTTGTTTTGTCAGGGGTCTTTGGCAAGGTCTTCTCTTCAGGTCTCTGGACAAAGATTAGAAGCCTGGGACTTGAAGAGAAGAAAAAGAAACTTTTCATCACACCTACTGTCACACCTTAAACTTATTTTTGTTGACAGTCTTAAGAGATCTTGCTAACTGCCATATTCTGTTTGGTATTACATATCTAAAGTATAACTAACCTGCTCCATTCAGCTTTCAAACATGACAGTGTTGACTAATACAAATACAAGAAAGAAACTCAGACTTTCAAAGGCATGAACAACCAGGTTTTGTGTGTTTCATTAGCAAGCAAATAAGATGGTCCCCTCCTTCTTATTTATGTATATATAGATTAGCATTTAGTGCACTGTCTTACAGTTATTCCTAAATAATTCCCATTCCACTCTCCCCATTGTATTTACACATTTAAAAATATCTGTTTTCTACCCATTTCCAGCCAAGGCATAGATTGGTACTGGCACGTGATGTGTGTGGAATAATGCAATCTCTTCCCTCCATCCCCAGTAATTTCAGTGCTGCTTCTAAAAAAATGGCAATTCTCTTGATAAAGTGCAACAGATCAGATGGTGTTAATTAAATGAAATTCTAATTCTACTGCTTTGGTCTTTTCCTTCCTCTCTTAAACCATAACTGAGAAAATGCTCTTCTTTAACAGTTAGTTCAGAACTTCTGTTTTATTTTCAGGAGCAGTTTTCCTTTAGTATGTAAGGTCTTCCTTTGACAATACCCCTTTCACTGAAAATATTTTTCTCACCAAATACGTTACAAGATGCAACCTTTGTACCACCTACAGCCACTATGTCACACACAGTGATTAATAAAACACAATGCAGATTGAAAGCAAGCTACATGTGTGGCATGCAGCTGGCCCAGAGCCATCTTGCAATGCCACGCCGTGTTGCTGGCCCAGGGTGAAGCGACAAAGCCACCAGGCAAACCTCCTTCAGGCCTGCCCACACTCGAGACGAAGCCAACTATCATTACTTTAAGAAATGAACCCATTTGAAAAACTGCCTCTTGCATTTTGGGTCCCAAATGGCTCTGGTCAGGGTTTTCAACTTTATACCTGGGGTGCAATGAAAGGATTTGGCCCTCATGGATGGCTCTGACCGGAGCATCGCCACCATCATCATCTGCAATAGGGTGACAATCCCGACTTTTGGCTGCCAAACCCTCCATCAGTCTTAACCAGACTCGCAACACACTCCTGCCTTGGTTTTGCCTTCGCACCCTGGGATTTTCAGGCACAAAAGCGACCCTTTTGCTTTCTTTTCCCCCCACTTTGGACAGGGAAGGGACGACAACGACAGACAGGGACACACACCCACAACGGACAGCTGGAAGAGGGAGAAGCGACGGCAAGGGCAGCTACTGAGGAAAAGGGGTGCAGGGACTTACTATGGTCGTGTTGCCTTCAGTCACCTCCACAACTGCAACAAAAAAAAAAAAAAANAGTATTTTTGTGGGGAGAGAGTGAAGTACAGTGAACGCAACCGTCTCTCCCCACCGCGGTGAGGCAACGGGGCGCGGGGCAGCCCGGACTTACCCTCCCGGAGGGCTCGGGTCGGCGGCGAGGCCCAAACATTTCCGAAAAGCCCGGTGAACAGCCGCCTCAGCCCCCCGCGCAGCAGGCTGGGCGCCGCCATCTTGCCGTCGCCGGCGCTGCCGTCACTCCCGCTTCCGCCAGCGGGAAGGCGGGCTCTGCCGCCGCCATTTTGATGGGCGCGTCTCCCCCGCCCCTGTCACCTGAGGGGAGGAGGAGGCAGGGGGCTGTTATTCCCCTGCCCAACATATTCCCCCCCCGGGGTGGTTTTCCTTTTTTTTTTCGTTTGTTTTAAGGTTTGTTGTTGTTCTTGGTTTGGGGTTTTGGGGTTCTTTTTGTTGTTGTTGTTTGGTTCTTGTTTTTTTTTTGATGTGTCAGCTTGGCGTGGAGGTGAATCTAGAAGTAGTGCTGGCTTCATGTTACGGAGGCCTGAGCTACACTCCTGCCACAGCTGCCGAGTCTCTCCTGACTCTCCAGTGAGAGAGGAAGGGGTGATTAAGCTTAAAGTGTGTGGTGGAGAGGCTCCTCTGGTTGTATGGGCTCCAGAGTGACTCCTGCATCAGGGGGTGTTTCAGGCCAGCTGTGGGGTGCAGGGAAGGGGCTTGTTTCAAATCTGCTTGTTTCGTGTGTGTATCTGCCAGGGATGCTGAGGTCAGTGAATGTTCCTGCACTGGCTTGTGTAATTCGGCAGGTGAAGATTTGAAGCAGCATGTTGCCAGGCTGTAAACTTACTCTTGTAACCAGTCGGTCCAATTTAGGTGCCTTCTATGTTTGTTTTACTATCACTTGCCTTTGGCAGGTCTCGAGTAGCTTGTAGGCTGCTGAGAGATCATTTTTCCCATCACCTTAGCACGCTTCATCTCTTAGCTTCTTCTGCCTGTCTTTGGTGGAAGGTAGCCTAGAAGTGCCAGTTGAGGGGCGTGCATCAAGGTAGCTGGGACTTTACCAACAAGCCATTCGTTTTAGATGGTAATGCTGTATCCTCATGAAGAGTTTACTTGAGTTGAACTGTATTTGATAGCAACGGTCATTCATGGGATTTCCCCAAATGCTTGTTTGCTTTCTCTTTGTCATCTCAACTCTAAAGAATCTTACTCCAACGGAGTGAGATAAAATCCCTTAGGAGTCATGTGCATTGATGGACATTCATGTCGTTCTGTTCTCTGAGGGTTAACAGTGTTCATGCAAGACGTCCTGTATTTTTTTCTGCGTTTCTAGCTAAAATGTGGTATAAAATATAAATTGTGACATAAATGTAAAATACAATGTAAAATAAAATGTGATCTTCCTGTCTCAGGATGTCTTCCATCTCCTTCCTCATGTTTGTTACACTTGCTTCTTGTTACAGGATACTTTGAAAATGTATGCCCCTCTGGGACAGTGGGACTAGGCTTTTTACTTGTTCGTGTAGTCCTGGGTAAAACTGGACAGGTTCTTCAGATGGTATCATCATCCCATTGGCCTGTAGAACAGACAACCAGACCTGAAAATGAATGCAAATCTCTTTCCGTGGCAGATCTAAACACTCAACTCTGGGACATTCTGAAGAAGTGGGAATGAAGGCAGGCTTCTGGCCAGACTGTTGTGCTCTATGCCAAGCAATGAAAACAGGGCCATCCCAGTTATTCAGAGAACAAATTGAGTAAGAATGCTTGCCGGAAGAGACCTCTTCCTCTCTCGCTGCATTATGCTATATAATGGTTTCTAGAAGCACGGTGATCTTTAGCTTGTCCAAAAGCTTAAACATAAGAGCCAAACAAAATATTTACTGCCATCCAGTCTAGGGATAACTTCCTTATGAGGAGAAGGAACATTGCTAGGCACAGTGGTGTAGTGATGTCACATTTGTATGAGTTGTTGTTTTTTCTTTTTTTCTTTTATATAGAGAGTTTTATCCTAGTGGAAGGAGTTTGGCTGCTACAACCTGACAGGAGAGTTTATACCATGGCTTAAATTAAATGCAATTTCTTCTGCTGGCTTCCTCGCCTCTTGTGATGGGGAAAACTAAAGGGGTGACTCTCTTCATGGGATAGAAAGCAACAGTTGGTAAGAACAGTGCTGGCTCACCATGGTAAAGATACGTAGACAGAGGGTTAGGGGCCATAGGACTTTTGATGAAGATACTTAAGCAGCACTATGGCTTTTGGTTGGACAGAAAGAAGCCAGCAACATGGTGATAGTTCAGATACAGTGAGTACTCTGGTTGCTCGCCTCACCTACAAACAAACGCTGTCTCTAAAAGAATTTAAGTGACACATAATCTAATGCAAAGGAGGAAAACTGTTGCTTTCGTAAAAACCTGCAGTCTCTGAGTTAATTGTCTCTTCTCCCAAGATGTTTTCTTTGTCTTCTGAGTATTTTCTACAACTGTTAGCAATGCAGACCGTTGAGTCCCAAGGAGACAAATAAAGCATGCGCCAATTTGAGTTGAAGCCCATCATCTCTTTCCAAGTTTGGAAATTTGACATATTTCTGATTTCTTGCAGATAATTTTTGGATGTGTTTATTTCATCAAGCACTTGTATTCCGCAGAAAAGAAAAATAGCCCTGAAGACTATGTCGGTGTACAAGAAAGAGGAAAGAAAGTGATTTTCTTTCTGTAAGTCAGTTCAGCCATGGTCTGTGATTTGTCAGCGCTGCGGAGGGTCATCCAGTTTAGACAGAACTGGACGTTTCCAAGGAGTGGAACGGAATGTCACCGGCCATTGAAGAATGGCTCCTTTTCCTTTTGAATTAAAATTAAATCTGCACTCCCAAGTATGGGTCTGTTCAGGAGCAAGGGAGTATCGTATTTTACATGAGAGACTTATGTCCTAATTGCTTATGGCCTCTAGAGATTTTATGGGACTGTTCTCAAAGAAATGGTATTCCCTTGTTTGAAGTGCTTTGGGATTAGACATTGTAGATGTTCTGTAAGGCTCCATTTTTCTTTTCATACTAATTTCCTTCTGTGTTCTGTTCTTGTCTGAAAAATTGAATATGTTTTGCTATTTTTCTTATTTCCTATAATATATTACTATTTTTCTGCTTCCAACTACAAAGAAACTTCTCTGGTCCTTTGGGCCTTTTCTGGTCCATTGGATGCTAATGGATGACATGTATATCTGCTCCAGAGCCTTACCCGTGCAAATAGCTTATGAAGCCTGAGGCTGTTCCAACCAAACATGATTAAAAGTCATAGAAATAGAGATGGAAAAAGCTATTAGGTCATGTAGTTCCCACACGCGCCCCCCGCACCAGTACAGGTTTGTTTCCAATGGTACATTTTTGGTGCTTTCCAGAAGGGGTCAGTGCAGGTCAGTGTTCACTTTGCATCCAACAGGCTGCCTCCCTTCCCCCTTCTTGAAAAATTAGGAAACCTTCTGAATTCGGTGACGATTAGGTTGCAAAATGTCTAGAATTTTTATTATAGCTTGCAATTTGATGTTGGGTGATCAAAAGCAGAAGAAATGTGTCCAAGTCCGAGAACTGATCACCCAAGATTTTAAATGAGGAAATTCAGTGAGCTCTTCAAAATGACTTGTTGGCTATGTACGTATATTAAATGCTACAGATTCTGAGAACTGTCCTGGGGACGTTTGGTTGTAATGAGAAAGACACAGACTGACAGGTTTACCCTGTTGGGTAGTCCATACTTAGAAAGCGCATATTACAATAATATTTTATGGTTACATAAAAAAAAAAAGAGTCTGGATAATTCAAACAGAAATTCTGATTGTAGAAAACAGAAGTCTTAAGTCTGAATAAGGGAAAGAGAATGACAATCATGTTGCACCAAAAATGCAGTTCATCCTACTCAACCACTGCGATACAGAAACATTTTTGATGATTCTCCAGTGTCACGAGACTGCGAAGGCACAGAGGCTTCTGCAGGGCTTGTCTCACCTGTGTGAATCAAGTGTCCTGGGCGAGAGTGGCCACATGCTCGTCAGCGGGAAAAGCCTGCCTGTTCCACACAACAACAGCTTACCCTAAATGCCTGTGTCTGTGAAGAAGTGACAACCAGCTTCTGAAACAGACTTTAGAGGGTGGAGGAGAATGATATTGGGACCAAAATTAATAATTCGAAGTGAGGAGAGGGATGAAAAGGTGGCTGGAGATGGTGAGAAGGAAATGCTGCAGAGAGAGCAGGGAGAGATGGCATACTGGTAGGAGAATGAGTGACTTGAAAATAACTTGTTTATATTTTTAAGGTTTCCTTATTTTCCCAGTGGATATGGCTATTTTTCAAAGTAAAATAACCAAGTAATAATTTCATTATGTTTCCTTCCAAGATTTCAAGCTAAGTGTAAACAAGAAAAATCCAGTGGGAAAATTAATCCAACTTCCTTTTTCAAGAGCACTTTAGTTCTCTTTCTCGCCTGCCCCTCTCCTTATCTATTTTCACTGCTACTGTTCTTATACCTAGTATCTGTGGCATTGCTGACACCAGCTGAAATACCTCAGTGATGGCATTTGTTAAAGGGCGAAACCTGTAGGATCACTGAAAATCACTTCTGATACGGAAATGCTAAGTTCTGAGATTTTCAGAACATATTAATGACTTCTGACATTTTGGGAATGTTCCATATAGGCAAGTCAAAATGATGGAAAACAACTGAACCACTCTCACTGAGATTTGATCTCTGGCAATTAATATTTGGGCTGCATGGGAGAATCATAAGGAACAAAAACTCTGTAACAACACCATGCCAATCAGACCGGCAAACTTCCAAAGCTTTAATTTTTCCAGATGTTAAGTGTCTTTTTTTTTTCCAACCCAGGTGAAGGAGGGACTTCAGAAAAACAGACAATGAAAACCACTGAATTTGTAAGGGATGGTTGGCATAAATACCACCACATCATGGAATGTTCAGATACCAGTGTGCTGGAACACAAGCAGTGTTAATTTGCATTAACTGAAGTCAGAGGGTTTATCTGGGCCATAAAAATAAAGTATGTTTTATACATTTTAAAACATGTTTATATGCTTTTATAATAAAAATGTTGTGTCTTTAGTCATTTCCAGGCTGGATTGTAATAAATACTGAGTTTGCCTTCAACAGCAGGCGTGCTTGTAAATGGCAAGGATGAGCCGGAGGAGACCTGGAGTCCTCTGGTTCATTCACATGGGGAGAGCCCTGGGGTGGTCTTTCACTGAGGAGTCACGAAAGCCTGAAGCCAGCTGTCTGCGTCAGCGTTTTGTTCTGTTGGCTGCAGCACGTATAGCCTCAACTCAGTTTCTCTCTTGTTGCCACCAAAGCCTGAGGTTTACCAGAAGGGTCTTGGGACAGCATAGGCAAAGCCGGTGATGCCCAGTCCTTCTGTCTGGCAAACTGATGTGTCGCCGTAGAAACTGCTTCATTGAGTGTTTAGTGTGGACATCTGTAAGCTTCACATCCCCGTCTCTGAGTGCAGGAGGATCCACAAGCTCAGCCTGTGATCAATGCCGGTCAAGATTTACCTGAGGCTGAGCGCAGAGCAGGCTCTGCAGCCTGTTCCAGCCAGGAATCAAATACCTAGACTTTAAGTGAAGCAGGATTTTTGTAACAAGGCACAGAGTCAAGACTGAAATAGTTTGCAGGAGAGAGTGCCAGCTGGGTTTGTACTTTGCGAGAAGAGTAGAGGCTCTGTCATAACAATGAACTTTGCAGTCCTCATCTTGCTCTTCTTCCCATATTTAGCTCCATGAGATTGGAGTGGGGGAAGCCCGTGCTGTGCTCTGATGTTGGACCATGATGGGACGTGATGGAGAGATCTCCAGCAGGGTTTTCCTCTTATGGCTCCTCCAGCCAGATGGCTTCAATCTACTGACCAATTCTCTGTGCTTTGTGTGAGGTCTGTATGCAATTTAAATGGAGCCTGTTCTCAGCTAGTTTTGCCTTTTCTTTGCCCCCCTCCCCCACATGCACATATATTCCCAACTGACCCTTTTCATGCTTCCCCCTTTCTCTAGCCATTTGGGGAAATTATGCTGGCACCATATAACAAATATATCAGCTGGATTTGCCTCAAAGCCCTTCACTTCTGGAGGCTTGCAGTCATCTAACTCCGAGTATTTCTGAGAAGAGCGCTAGCTTAGGCAACTCTGCTGTTGATGTAGCTCTCAGAGTGGGATTTCTTTGCGATGCTGCTGTTTCCCAGCTGGTTAGAAGTTTAGAACATGGCACTTCTTGTACACACCTACGTTTGCTACCACCCTGAGTCTTGGCAGATTTGTTTAATCAGCAGAGCACAGTTATCTGAACCTTGATTTATCTCTACATTTTGCAAATCTGGAAAGAACGTATTTACTCTCTAGGTTATGTTTTTTTGCATTTCAGCATGAAAAGCCTCAAAGAGCATGAGAAATAAAAGCAGGGACTGCCCTTCTCACTGCATTTTTATCACTTAGCACCAAAATTACACTGAATAGTAGACAATGAGAGACAGTCTTATTAGACAGTCTCCTAAATAGAGGACAGTAGAAGACAATAGAAGAGTGGTAACAGTACAAGACAGTAGGACATCTCTGTTTGTTTTGTTTCAGTCATCATCAAGCTTGCTTCCTGGACGGGCACGTTGGAAAAAAAGATCAGATGGGCTGGAGGGATGGTTGTTGGTCTGTTAAAATCAGTTTTACTTCATCCCTAACTGTCTGCGCTTTCTGCTTCGCAATCTGTTGCACTGCATTTTTTAGCAAATTCTTTACTTTCATTAATTGGTGGCCTGGAAGAGAGTTGGAGACTGCTGGAAAATAGTAGTGGTGGCCTCCTTGCCAGCCAGGTGAAAACACAATATGCTCTTGCCTTTCTTACGGCTTCCTAATATGAGTCACAGCTGCCTTGATACCTTATCTGTTTAGAGACAGATAAGGGAAAAGGGAATTTCCCTTTGGGAAAGAAGGGCTTGGGAGTACTTTTATGACACTTTCCAATTATCTTGGTACTGTAGGGTCTACATGGGCCTCTGCCACGTTGTGCAGCTCAAAGAGCTATTTCACTGATGAGGATTTCCAAAGTGTATCGTAGCGTAGGGCTGCTTCTCTTTTAATTTCTTTTCTGTCAGTTCTTTTCGGGAAAGGCATTCAGTGTCTGTTTGTGTGAGTGATAATGACAAGCGATTCCCATTTTCATATCTGAGACATGGAAATAAACTCCCCTCCTGACCCCAAAGATACTTGTTTCTGGTACCCTGCAGATCTACTATATAAACAAGGACTCTGCCTTCCCGCCGCTCCCCCCCCCCCTAAACAACAAAACAAAACTGTTAACTGTAATCTCACTGAGTGAATCAGAGAAGAATATGAGCTTGGCATGCAACAAGAAAGCTGAGACAGTGCTCGGCAGAGATGAAAGTGAGGTACTGATGGCCAGAGTTTAATTGGGTTTTCATAAAACATGCTGTTCTTCACAATTTGGCTAGCGCTTGATAGTTTCTTTTTATGAGTCTGGCAAGACAATGAAACTTCAAACCATTTGCTTTGCAACTGGAAAAATGGACCAGAAAGATATTCAGAGGAGCACTAGGACTCTTTGTCTCTTGTATTGAGAAGAAGCAATTCAGCAGCGAGGGAACGAGAGCCTCTTGCAGCCATACCAGCACAGTTAAGCAGTAAATCAGCTCAGCTGCAGTCCTCACCACATGATATTCTTTAGTTGCCACTGGGGAGAATTCTGCTCATCTCCAGACAAGATTTTCACTTGAGTTAATATTTATTTCCGTTTTTACAGATGTGCTGTCCAGTGATGGATGGGGTGTGGTAACCTTCTACTTTTTCACACCTGGTCCACACCTGTTTGGGATCTCATTCCCTGCCCTACTGGGCAGCAGCTCTTGAACTTTGTTGGATCCTGGATCTCAAGCCAACTGAGGGTGGTGAACAACTTTGAAACTCTTGGCCAGAGGGCTTTTTGTTTTTCAAGGCAGAGAGGTTGATAGGTTTTGTTTTGTTCTTGAGTGAATATTAACTCTCATGACAAAAACATTTCACAATAAGCTCTTTCCATTTGACAGCTCTTTGGCAGCACATGTGTGAAATAAGTTGTTTTTTTGTAGTCCGGTTCCTAGTGGGTGAGAATATCGCTGTCTCGAAAAGGCAATGGACTTTCATTGCGCTCATTGATAATTTAATCAAAGAAGTTCTGGACTAAATATTCCTCAGCATCTAAACTCGCTAGGGAATGTAGAAGTTGATCCTCCAGCATACTGTGAAGAAACTTGTTCTTGTCTTGCCTGTGCAGCTCCTTCTGGGTAAGAAGGGGGCTTTGGTCTCCAGGGCTGTGAATTCAAGAGCATGAAATTCAATACAAAAATTTTAAAACAAAAAACAAATGGCATTGTTTAGAATCCTGTTATAGCATGTTTTTTTCATTTGCACTGCGGGAGCTTTAAATATTAGTGTGTGAGCACTAGCCAAATTTAGGTTGGTCAAGACTAGAGAGGAACTGCGAGGAAGCTCAGAGAGACCCAGCTAAGCTTACTGCAAAGGCAGCTCAATGGCAAATTAAGTTCCCTGTAGAGTGCCAGAAGATAATGCATGACTGGGAGAAAACTCATTTGCTCAGACATCTTGAAGTATTCTAATTCAATTCTTTTACTTTAGGAAAGGACCTGAGCAACACTACTCAGTGTGCTCATCAGTATTATGGAGAATATACTTAATGGGGCATTGTGTGAATGGCAAGTATGTGGAAAGTCACTGTAGTTGTTAATAACATAATTGAAAGCCAGAATAAACATCATGTTTCAGGCTTTTAAACTAATATCCATTCAAATTTGGATGGTGGACAGGTTACTAAGTGGATATTACATCCTCCCCTGACTTGTCTGGTAGCTTTTTCTAGAGGTGGAATACTGATCTATAGAGACCTTGGGACTGATACAGCAGAGCGACTCACATGTTCCACATCTGCTGGTTTCTGTCTGCGTGGGCTAAAGGAGGTGGTGAGTCAGGACAGAGGTGCATGGAAGGAGCTATGCTGTGAACCTGGGACAAGAACAGTTGGCATGTCATGAGCGAAGACCAAGGCATGCTATAGGTTATGGGATCACAGAGCTGAACTGTGATTAACTTGTGAGTAGACCAGCGTGTCAGTGTGGCACTGGGGCTATCGATCAAGGCTCAAAGACAACTACTGGACAGTATGTTGGTCCCAGGGCTGGAATAGTAGGAGAGCTGCAGGTCAGTATGAGGAGCATCCACAGAGTTTGTGACACCAGGGAACGACAGAGAAAGGAGGGGAGTTGCCAGTCAGGAATGAGGGATGTTGGCAGAGCTCAGTATTCGGAGTAACTGGTTAGTGGTAAGGTGCTTTCTTCTTCCCTGGATGCCACTATGTGTCAGTCTTTCCTGGTTTGGGGTTGGTTTTTTTTCCAATTTTCCTTTAAGAATCTGAATCCCCCTGAGCAGCAGGTGATCTTGAGGAATAAGCTTGGGAAAGTTTTGTTAAAAGAGAGCGGGTTATAAAAACAACCTTCTCTGCATGGCTTGAACCTGTCAGCATGACGCTGCTGACGACGCAGCTGGAGGGGAACGCGGCAGGCTCCTTGGCCCTGAAGCAGAGCAGCCCACACAGCCTGCAAATGTTATGGGCCCGGCGCGGGTTTGGGGGAGGTGTGCCTGTCTTGCCAGGTGGGCCATGCATGGAAGTCAGATGCTTAAGTGGCCGTAAGCCTCTAATCAAAGCGATCATTTTGAATCCCGGTTCTGCCAAGGGCTTGAGAGGGGTGAGGAGAGTGCATGAAAATCCTGCAGGGCTTACCTCCAAAGTACAGGGTCCTTCTGAGCGTCCTCTTTGGGACTAAATTATTTTCCCCTTGTAAGATGAAATAACTCTTTGTCAGGATAGTTCTCTGCAAGTAGCTGCAGCATGAAGCTGTGCTGGTGTCCAGGCCTGGAGCAGTCCAAAAAAGCCTGAAAGAAGGTGGCTGAGGGGCTAGGGAAGCTTTTGTCACTGAGGCACGGGGTGCTGGTCTGCCCAGGATGTCTTGGTGTCCTGCTCAGGGTCAGTAGCCCTAGAGCAGGGGTTGCTGCAAACATTTCCATCCAGACAAATTGACTCTGTTTGTTCCTGTTGGCTTTGTTCCTGTCTCCTTTGTGTTCCAGAAAGGGAGAATTTACCCTCTGCAAATGCAGGGCTTACATGCAATTTTCCTGGAGCTTGGACAGTCAGCCAAATCAGCAGGAGATTTTTGGAAGCGACAGGAGCCAGCTGAGGTCAGTTTTGATCCAGTAGGAACTTTACTAAACCAGTCTTGATTAGGAGTCACTTTCATTAGGCCAAGTCAGTAGGAACTGCAGAGAGCTGGCTGAAAAGGTGTGATTCCTGGTGAGGAGCTCTTGGATGGAAGTCACCTCCTAGATGAAGGAGTCAGGGCCGTGCTGAGTTATTTGCTGCTAGAAGAGACTTTGTTCTTGACCAGCTGAGCTAGACTAGGCTCTTTAAGTTTTTCTCAACATTCCTCATTGTACACTAACACACTTCCCAAACAGGCAGCAATAGAACTATAGCTTTTGCGTAAGGAGCGGCAGAATTTACTGTGCCCTTTGTGGGTGCCCTGAGGCCAGGCTGGAACCTTCTCCGATCACAGCTGCTGTCTAATTCCACTGTGTTGTCCTCACCCCAGTTGTATGGAAGCTTCTCTTGATCTTCAGAGATACTGCAGGAAACTAATTCCTCTGATTGTCCCCAGAACTGTCTGTTTGGAGAAGGGGTGTCATATCATAGCACGACGTGAAGGTATGTAGTGCTGTGTTGTGGGATATTTGGCATGCCACATCTTTAGCTGTGCAGCAGCATATGTGACCATGCCCTTGTATCTATCTGTCAAGGCAGGCCACCCTTTCTCCCAGGATTATTTTGCTTCCTGTTTTCTGGGTTGTTACATCCTGATGATGGCATAAATTTTCTCGGGATGCTTCCAGGTTGTTCTGCTTCTAATGCAGCATCTGATTCATGTTCTTAGGTGACTAGGTGAGGATGCAGGCCACTTGGGTTCAATTCTCTACTTTGCCACAGGCTTTCTGCATGATCTTGGCAAGTCGTGAAGTGATTTTTTCCAATAGGTTTTTCTTGTGGCCAATCAAATGACATTTTTAGAAGCAAAAGTCAAACTCCAAGAGAATAAGTTTTTGCGTGCTGGCCATACATGAAGTACAAAGTACCTACATGTGGTCTGAGTGGTTGTGCTTGAGAAATAATAGCTTAGAGTAATTACCAAATGATCAAAAGCATAGCTATGTTGGAAGAGCCACCTAGTGGGAATATGGTCTGCATGTCTAGAAGTCTTTCTGCTGGACTGGGCATCATTTACTGCCTCCTCTCTTCCCTGCCTACAGCCATTCCCTTGTTTACCCAGTGACAGAAATGAGGACAGTATAGGGTTGCATCAGTTTAAATGCATCTGCATGAGGGTTTTTGCTGGCATAGTTACATCAGCAGCCGTCTTTGGGTGGATGAGCTTTGCAGTGCGGGATAAGCCTTAGTCTTTGAGTTCCTCAGGGACTTAACCATAACTGGGACATAATTGTGTCTGTCTTCCCTGTAGGTCTTTATGAAGATGAACATGTTAAAATTAAGAGTTGCACAAGCTGTAGCTGAAGGGACCATTGAAAAACTTTGATAGATACAGCATAATTCAACCAAGATTTCATGAGATGTTCAGTTCATAAGATGACTTGAAACGTGCACTTGGTAAGTGGAAGTGAAAACATGCATGAGTTGGAGAGGTAGATCAGTTCAACATTTCCCTAATTCTAAGTATCCTTTGCAATGCTACTATAGATACCCACGTTTATATATAAGGAAGGAAAATGTAAAACAGGAGAGCATTAAGGTGATCTATTTACTTTTAGCTACTCACCTGGCTTGCACAGTGTTTTGGTCATTGATTCTCAGTCTTGTCTCTCAAATGGAGTGAAATCATTGAATTGGGGATTCTCAATGGGCAAGTGTGGATAATGGGACTTTACCGTAAATTCAAGGCCTTTCAGCTGATCTTTGTTAGTCTCTGCTACAGGACCAGTAGTTCTGAGACTTAGTACGCAATTAGGTCTCTTTCAAAACAAAATTGTGAAATGGATCCAACTCTGTCCTTGAAAGCTTCTGCTGGTGGAAGCTGTGTGACCTGATCCATTCCTCCACAGAGCAAACTCTGTTACAGGAGCTTTTTCCAGCATGGCCTGTAAAAGCAGCTACTTCTCTTGGCCTGAAAACTGATGGCCCAGTTGACCTACCACTTTTGGCTTCAGGAAGAGGCCCTGATCCCACTGGTTTCAGAAACAAACATTCTTTGTGGCCGCTTCTCTAAAGTCAGCATTTCACATCAGTGCATACTTGGCCTTTATACTTTCAAAGCAGCTTTTCCCCCCACTTTCAGATACTAGGGAACAAGAGATTCAGAACGTCTGGTAGTGAAAAAGTGGTGTGATGCTGGGGCTGTATTGCTGGCAGCATAGCGTAAGCTTGCTTATCTTATAAGTTAGTGGCAAAGGGAGTTCTTGGAAAACCATGGAAAGACTACCTGGAAAATCAACAAAGGTGTTACATGTGAATGAGCCACCTTCCTTTTTGCAGCTCTCAAAATGAGTACTTCTCCTGCAAGGTGGTTTGGGCATTTTAAGGAGTGGTAAGTGAACCACACCTCTTCTTACAAATTCTTCTCACTGACCAACCACTGGGCCTTAATTCTGCCAAGAAGAAATATTTTAAAGTTCAGTGTCAACAGGCAAGTGCTGTCTGCTCTCTGGAAGGACAACATGTATCTGAGGGACCTAAAAATACCATTCTTTGTTGAGAACTAGAGAATCTGTGTCCTCTGTAGGGACCTGAGTTGCAGAGAGTAACTAAAATACAAAATTTACTAACTTTGTCCAGTAATTAATTGGTAGTAGCATGTGAGGACAGCTTTCAGAAAAGACCAGTTTTCGTTCTCGGTTTCCTGAAATTATGTATCTGTCTGTCCACTTACCTGCCTACGTCTATTGGGCATGCACGAGGTGATGGTGAAGAGTACAGACCCTGAGTTAGATTTTGAGCTAGATTCTTTGCATATGAGCTGTGCCTGGCACAGACAGCTGGGGGCAGATCATCAGGAAGCCAAATGTACCTTTCTTGTCATATGGGACAGTTATAGTGTGAGTTGGAGTATGCTAAGGGCAATTTTCTTTTATGCTATGGATGGGTAAACTCCACGGACCCTTAATGTGTTGAAGAATCAGATAATAAACCAGAATTTTGTCAAGAGCTCTGCCCCTGTTAAGACATCTTTCTCACCGGGATACTCCCCACTGTCCCTTTGCACTCACAGTCCTGACAATATGTATTGAGTTATGCAAAATGGAAGGGATGGAAAAAAGCCTGATGAGTTGTATCTAGTTTCTAGGCCATTTCTTCCAGCCCAGGCGTCTTTCCATCCCATCTCACTCCTTGTGTTTTCATAAATGGCAGAGAGGAACTGGACTGTAGTATCCAAGTCATGTTGCTTTGGGTTTTCTTTTTTTAATAGTATACAGTATACACTGGATTGTGAAATGAACTGCAAATGCTCTGTAAAGGGCTTTTTGCCCTTCAATACAAAGATTTCAGTCTGTGCCCCACTACAGCTCTGCCTCTGTCTTCTAATGGGAGGCCTCAGCACGGGGAAACACGTCCAAGGAAGGCAGAACAACACGGCAGGAATTAGATGCAGAGGAGAGCAGCTCGATACTAATGGCCAGATAGGCTCTGACAGCCTCACACCAATGGGCCACTCTCCTCTACAGGGAGTTTACAAGGCCTTGGCTTGTGTGGCCACCTCCACTTATGAATGAAAATCAAAACCAGATTGATGTCCCCCTCCCAACAGCAGCTGCCTGTTTTTTTGCATAAATCGTGCTCCCCTGCCCCTCTCCAGGGGAGCTCCATAAAATAAATGGATTCATTACATGCGGATTTCCTTTTCCTTCTTCTCTGGAGAAACAAAGAGCCTATTAGACACAATATGGAAATGCACATACGCATGCACACACGTGCAGACAACATGAAAATGTGCACGTGCACATGCAGTGTGTAAGCTCCCTCCCATCTCCTTACCCAGACAGTGCCATAAAATACGTGCAGAAAACTCCTTCTGCCTTACGTGCACAGCTCTGCCGAACACACAAGCCTGTATTCATTCGTGCAGATCTACAACTTAAATTTTAAACTAACAAGGACAGGAAAGCCCAGGGCAAGTTGCCCCCTCCCAAAAGGTGCAGTGCTGAGAGTGTGCTGAGTGGGGGTTGCTTTCTTTCACCAAAGCCTCCCCTCGTGCCCAGGGGCTGTGTTTTTACCAAGAGCGTAAGGGCCCTGTCCTTCCTGGAGCAGGGGTCTCAACAGGCTGTGCGCATGGGACATTGGAACCACAGGCGCTGGGAGGCTGCCAGCTCTCCCTCCAGCTCAAGTAGAGGAGGGTGCTTTGTGGCTGAGAAAAGGCAGAGGATTGAAGGTAGGGAAATGGCTGGGAGCCCTTCATTCCTCTCATCTCCAGGTGGCGGCAATACTGGCACAGGAAAGCACACCTTCCCTGGAAAGCTCTGTCTGTGTGTAGCAGCCGCAGATGCAAATCTCATGCACCCTGTGTACCGGGGTGAGGGACACACTGTAAACCCCTGGCTGAGCAGGTTACACAAAGTTAGGAGGTACATTCTCCTTTAAGATGCTGCCATAAGACGTTTGCCCTGGGACAAGACTGTAGGACGTGGGTACGTTCGCATTGTGTGCTAAACCTGGGTCAGAGCGTGGGTTTGAGCACTAACTTGCTTTCCATGCAAATTGTGAATGCCCTTACTAATCCTCAGGTCCAACTCCCTCCAACTTCAGTTGAAAAGCATTTGGGGCTCTGAAAGCCCCAGCTTCGACAGGGTGCTGTGCTGTAGAAACAAGAGCCAAATTACAACAGCACTGGGAAACTGGTTGTAATTTTTACCAGCTCCTAGTTAGCTCCGCTCACCTGACTGGGGAGCAAGGAATGGGGGAGAGGCAGAAGAGGAGAGCTGCTTTCTTTCCCTGGTGCCAGGGGATGCTGTGCCTTGGGACAAGGGAGAGGGACAGATTGCTCAGCTGGAGGGTGGGAGGCGGGTACGATGGTGACATTTGCTGGGTCAAAGCCCAGGACCACGCTAAGGACATGCCACTAGTGCCCAAGCTGGACTGAACTCTGCCAAAGCTCTGGTGTTCAAGGGAAGGAACTGAACATCAATCTCCTTTTTTATCTAGAGTCCATACTACTGTGGAGTGCTTTTTAGCCTTGTAGCCTTTTTAGGAAGCTGTGGTATAAATTTAGGAGGCCATAGCAGGAGGCTGGAGGCAAGAGAGACCCATTCAAAATCAAGCGGTGGGGATAGCAACGTTGCCAGCAGAAGGAGTTCAGATACATGATCCAAGATCCAAATCTCTCAAATCATAAATGTCTCAGTAGTGTAAGAAAATACTGGTGTTTTTCTCAGGCCTGCAATATTGGTCTTTCAGGTTACAGTCAGGCTCCATTGCTAGCTTTTCCTGGCAGCTATGGAGAGTAGGAACTCTCCCTTATAAGATGTATGTTTTCACATAATTGAGTGAGTCTGAGAGCTGGAGCTTTAAGAAAAACAGTGACTCAAATGGGATATCTGATGGAATCTAGAAAGTCAGCAGCATGGGGGCAGACAGACCCTGCAGAGGAGGGCTTCGGAAGAGCTGCTGAGCAGAAGCCCTGTGACTGAGAGAAACCAGCAAGAACTGAGATATGAGGGTGCTTAAAGCAGTTCATACTGCCTTAAATTCAATATTCTAAGCCCCAAGGTTTCAGACATTACAAGCTGGACCACAAAAATTTGTGATAACTTTAAAATCGTAAGCTTTTGTGAAAGAATAAATGGTCCATTTTCTGTCTTTGCCTCTTGGTTTCTCAGCCTTAGAGTTGCCTTCAAATCGCATTTTGTAGTTTTCCCCACAGTGAAGAGTACTAGAAACTTCTCTTATGTAGAAAACATGTTGCACTGAGGTCACAATTTTCAGTTTTCCCCACAATCAAGAGGGCTAGAAACTTGTCTTATGTAGAAAATGTGTTTCTCACCTCATCATCTGTCATCAGGAACTGGAGCTTTACAGAAAAACAGGAACAGTATAATGACATCCACAACTCGTCACAAGCACTGGCAATGGTACTTCAAATGGCTTCACTTCACTGGTGTCTGCAAGGACTTTGTATACGCAAATATGGAGATTGCAATCTTGACCGTGGAAATGCTGGAGCCTTGAAACGGCCAAACTGGGTGAGCACCAAAATCCGTTTATTCCCAGATCCTGTCTCTGATGCTCTGACGCTCTCTGTGATGCCTTTGCCAGATGCTTCAGGGGAAGGTGCAAGAACTTTGCAGTAGGCAGGTGTAACATAATCTGTTCCACACTTAACATTACTTTCTGATTCCTACCCATTAGAGATGGGATTGGAACCAGGAGTACGAATTTTAGCATCTTTTCCAAAAATGTTGTTATGCCTTTTTTATTCTCATCCACATCATTGCCCAATATTTTTGTAAGGTTTGCTAAATTCTTGGCTTCCCCAGCTACTTGCGTTAGGGATGGCTTAGTTCAATTACAGATGATGTGAAGGAAGTTATTTACTTTGGTGAAGTTTGGACTGGTCTATTCTTCATCTTATTGAATATCTCTTCACCCTTGTGTGTCCAAAGACAACAGCAACACCCGGTTGTCTTTCTCTCTGTATTTTGTACACTTTCATCAGGATGCCTTCTGGTTGAAAGAATGCATGATGCTGGGGATTTGTGCCAGTGAACCTCTTTGCTCGAGTCTCCCATGTACTTTACCTGCTTTCTTTCACAGACCCTGCTTCCCCCCAGTGTTTTTCCCTCCCTCCATGTGTTACCAAGGCACTCAGCTTGGACTGAGACAGCCTCTGGTCTGTTTCCTGCTGTGACCTTTTGCATCAGCATCTGCTCCTCTTTAGAGTATAAGCTCTGTGGCGGAGATGAGCTTCTGTGTATGTATGTTTGTGCCTGCAAACCATGATTTCAACTGGAACCTCTATGCTCTGTTGTAGTGCATGCAGTGGTTAGTAATAATTCACACTTAAATAAACCCCGCTTTGCCATTCACAGGGTTGAGTTGAGAGCTCCTTCTTGGTGACCTGGTGCCCAGACTTGGTGGTGGGGCTCGTCTCCAGAGCACAACGAGGCCAGTGGCTTGGAAGGGATGCAGAACTCCCGATTCTCCATGGGAAAGCAGAGGGCACACCATTCTCTGCAGAAACAATCCTGCCTCTGTCTCCCTCCTTTGCCCCTTATCTCCGAGGACATTTGTATGCAAATAGGATCAAAGGCTCAGAGATGTGAGATAGACTGTCTGAATATTCACCGGCAGGCAGTGACAGGCAGTGATAGGCAGTGAGTGTACTTCAGAGCAACCCATCCTCAGCTCACAAGTGAGCGAGGAGGAGGGATGGATGTAGGGGATCAAGCCCTGACCCTTTTCTGACAGTCACCCCTCTTTCTTACGCTTGGGAGGCACTTGCTGCTGTTTGTTGAACCAATACCTCCCCTCTGAATGGAAAATCCAGCTGGAGATGTGCCTGTGATATCTGACACTTGTAATTCACGGTACGTTGGCCAGTTCTGCAAATTGGAGCGGGAGCATAAACAGCCCCTCATGACTTGCCAGCCACGTGTGGGGTTCAGTAGTCACACCGTGTGTGGGCTCGTCGGAGAGGAGAAACTTTTGCAAGCGGCAATGGGACTGTGATGAGGGTGAGAGGTGGGACAGGGAGGGGTGACAACTCTCCATTTTGGATCTGAGCAAAGAGGCAGGTGAGATTTGATAACCTGAGGATTTTCTCAGGCCCAGGAACTGGTGGGGATTTGGTGGTGAGGAGCTGAGAAGCTGGCAAGGGAGCCAGTCTACCAGAAGGAGCGAGGGAAGATTTTGTCTGTGCTTGTGTGGAGCTTTTTTGGCTTCCTCTTCACTGCAGTCTGCCTCCAGGGACTGGGACTGCAGCTGCCACCGCAGACTTCAGCCTGGGCTTCCTCTTGGAGAATAGCTTGTGGCTTTGATCAACCATAGCCATGTGCCTCCATCCCTGCCTGCTCCCTGGGCATGGAGTTCTGCTGTTCAGACAAGTGGAGGCTCACCTGGGGGTGGACGCAAGCCCTGCTGCTGTGGCAGCCCTGCCAGAGCCAGGACTTGCTCTCAGGGCAAGGACAAAGATGCTGCCAGGCCCAACTGCCTCTGGTGTGCAATGGGTGTTCAGCTTCAGTATATCAACTATGCTGCCCAGACCACCCCACAAGTCCCTGCATGGGAAGAAAGGGCCAAAGGAACCTTGGAGACAGCAGTGTCCTGGCTTTCAGGGGAGACCAGGAAGGTTCTCAGGGGCAGGACGGAGACACATCCCCTGGAGAAGGAGGATATAGTAATGATGGGAGGGTAATATTCAGGCTGTTTACAGTCTATGAAGATCTTTCCTGCCCGTCACATACACTATGCCATGGGTTAGCAGATCCCGGGAGTGCATGTTGGAAACCACCCCCAGGTTGTCTTCTTTGGGCTGCAGTTCCCATCACTGTGATACTTGGGCACTACCCAAATTGTTGAAGGCCTGAAGCCTGAAAGCTTAGTGCTGTTACTGGCCTCTGGATGGGCCCACTGGCCCTGCCTGCATCCAGACACAAAGCCACAGCTATCCTCTTGTTTGCAGACAGGATGTTTACTCCCAGTAGTAGAAGTCTGAAGGTAGACTCAGGTCTGGCAGCCTATTAAAAAACAGCCTTATAAAATATGAGCTAGAAAGCAAAATGCAGCAACATAAGAGAAAGAGGAGGAAACCACCAATTAGGAACAGCCCCCAAGGGGATGCTTTCTCAGGAGCCAGGAGGCACTCTGCCAACAGGGCTTTTGGAGCACAGTGGGGCTGGCTGGGGAGGGCAGAGCTGGGGGCAGCTGCCTCACCGCACAGAGCTGCAGTCAGGAGGGCTGGTCCTGCAGCCCAGCTGCTGCCCCCAAAGCAGGGCAGCGAGGGATTGCTCCCTATCTGGCCAAGTGCTAGCACCAGGGAGTGGGGAGGAAGAGCAGGAGGAGCACCGGGAAGGTTACAGCCCTCCGTAGCCTATGGCAACCAGCTAGCCATGGGGAATTCCTTCCCTCAGAAAGCAGCTTTGCCAAGGAACTGTAAAGCTCTCTAGATAGCCAGGTTTCCCACAGAATGGCAAACGCGTGCCTGACAGCAGGGCTGCTGCAGATAGGAAGAGTCTCTGGGACCCTGCAGCGAGCAGAGGGAGATCCCCCCATGCAAAACGAACCCGTAGCTGGTGTCCAGCTCCAGAGGTGGCCTCTTAAACCATGAGGTGTAGGTTGGTAGAGGAAAAGGACACAAGTACTGAGCTCTGTTGTAGGTGCATCCTTCTGATGGTTTGGTAAAAGACAGGGGTTTATTGTTTAGTTCTTGGTCTGTTGGGCTCCTGTGGCTGGCCGGGAGTCAGGGTTATTGTCCATTGGTGGTGGCAGAGTTTGGTTTGTGGTGGGGGCTGTGCTCCCGATAAGGAGCGCTGAGACACTGAGGGCTGAACGACCAGGATGTGGCTTGTGGACCAATACCATGTGCTTTCTGCTGGAGAGAAGAGGAGTTGATGTGTAGTGTGGCTTTTATTTGCTCCAGTCTTGTCTTGTTTTTCAGTCTTCCTGGAGATGCCAGCTTCTTGCCACCTTAGGGACCTGCTTAGGCAATGGCGTCTGGGGGGAGGATGAGGTAAAATACTTGCTTGGGGCCACTGGGTGCTGCCTACAAGGACTGTCCAGGGCCTGTGAGGAGAAAGGCCTCTAGCAGGCAGCCAGAAGCACCTGAAATGCCATCTGCTTTTTGGGATGCCAGTGGCAACTTTGTAGGAGATTTAGGTCCAGCTGTTTTCTCAGCAATGAGGTGGCTCATCAACTGGCTGCCCAGACAGTTTTTAACATCTGTGGTCATCCTTTACTGCCCTTGTAGTGGGCACCCGGCTGATCTCTGCAGGGGTTCAGCACTTTGCTTCAGCTCTTTAATGACTAGGTCTGTGCTTTGGGAGCAGTGCAGCCGTCCTCATTCATCCCCTGAGTGAAAGGACACATGAGCGGTGCTTCAGGTCAGATTTGCCAGGCGAGGATCGCTGCAGTAATAGTGAGCAGAGTGGCCACCCGGAGCACTGTGGGCAATGTGGCACAAAGTATTTTGAAGGTGCTGTAAGTGAGAGCTGCTTAAATATTTGCTTGGCTTGAATCAGGAACTGAGATCTCAGTCTGTAGTGTCCCCGACATTTTTTCCCCATCTTGCAAGTTTCTGTGTGGAGGTGCTCTCCGTCTTCCCAAGGATCTGTTTCATGTTGTGTAAGGGATTTAGTAGTCATACAGTGAGGGATTTGAGCACAGGCCTCATCTTGTCAGAGGAACCACAGCAGTGTAATGAATCAGTCTCTCTGGTCCATTTGATGCAGACCATGAATCTGGGTCTCCCACATCCCTCTTGAGTACCTAACCTTGACCTGTGTGATCTGTCAGCTGTGATTAGTTTCCACGGAAAGGTTCATTTCCATTAAATTGGTATTTTTCCAATAAAAAAAAAAAGCTCACTGAGAAATATCAGAAAAAATCTAGTCCAGACACATCAGTCTTCTTCCCAGAAGAGAATCTGCACTAGAAATAATCTTGCACCAGCTGAATCTCATAGAGAAAAAAATGCACTGCAAAGTTACCAGTAAGCATTTTGCCTACTAGTATATGCAAGTGAAAAAACAGAAAGGAGCTTTAGTTTGGCACACCAGGTAACAGAATTCAGGTTGTGTAATATTTTCTGCCTGACTACCCATATCATATATGAACAGCATGGTGAAAAGGGATAGATGTTGGAAAGATATCTTCTGAGTCATTGCAGAGTGAACAGAAAGTCCTGATGAGTCAAGGTTTGGCACTTTCCCTTGCTGAACCCAATGGCACATCCCAGTGCCAGGAGAAACTAGGCTGTAGGAAGTGCTATCTTCCAGCTGAGATAACAGACCTGCGATCCTCCTCTTCATCAATGGGGAGCCCAGTGGTATTTTTCATGAGAATGTAAAGCCCTGTTCATAGTACCCTGACCAAAAGTGTGTGTGGAAGTCTTCACTGTCTCAGTTTCCAAACTGCAGTGAAATCTCTCCTCATTTCAGACATGTCTTGCTCTGTGACAGTGTGCACATACATTAATTTGTTAGTCTATTTGAGGAGCTAGTTCTTTCACTCATTAGGGCAAGTTATGTTTATACCTTTTGTTATGTTACTTACAGCCTTTATTTTTCACTGTCTTTGCAGTGCTGAGATGCAGAGCCACTCTCATTGGCTGTTTGTGGGCAACACCGTTGTTTGGTATGTGCATTTTGCTCCAGATAAAGTCAAATCTGTGGTCTTCTAACTTCTGGGAGGAAGCTTCTTGTGACCCCAAGTGTGCTTTATGGATGCTGTGGACCTCAACTGCTAGGACGTAATGATGTTAATCAATAATGGCAACCATTATTCTTTCTCTGCTGATCATTTTTGTGCTTCTCCAGCCGTCCCTCCTCCTCTCTACTTCTCCTCTTCCCATCCCTTGGCATGTGCCCGTATGTCCCACTTGCCCACTGTCCAGATACCTTTGGGGAAGGGGAAGCACAGATGTGTCTACAGTCCAAAATCCTGCTGTGGCCTGTTGAAAGTGTTCCAACAGCAGGGAAAATCTTATGTTTCATAGCCAACTCAACAAAAATGAAGGGTTCTGCGTAGATGAATTATTTCATTTCCTTTTGCCTATAGCAGAAGCAGCTAAAGGATTTCCAGTTGGTTGCCCCATTAGCCAGGGTGTCTCACTGAGGATCTGATGAAATTGCATACACAGCAGCAGTCACAGTTGTTGCACTGTCGAGCTAAAGAGTGCACTTGAGGCTTTTGAGCAGCAAAGATAGAGTCCCGAGAAAGAATTAACATATGGAAACCATGCAGACTATCCCTGGCCTGCTGGCTGTTGCAGGCCTCATCCCCACCGCTTCTGCCAAGCCTGGCCATAGGGATGATGTCAGTGAGTTGCTCTGCGGGGTTCTGGAGAGCAGTGAAATGCACCCACTGAAGTCAATGATGACATTTCCAGTCCTGGGGGGGGTGGTACATGACCATGGATCACCCCCACGCCTATTCTATTGAATGAAGATCTGGCAGCAGGACCCTTCAGCACCTTGAGTACAACTCATTATATCTGGGAACAGAGCCAAGGGGGAATGAAGGAGACTTCAACCGGTGTGAATCCCAGCTGCATGTCTGCTTAGCAACACAGGTTTTCGTAAATACATTGTCCATGGCTCTGTGCTCTCTGCTGGGTTTTTTTTGCTGCATGCAGAGGCCCATGTGGGAGCTGCCCCCCCACCCCAGGACCACTGACCCACCATGGCCAAGAAAGTTGTGGAAATGCTGAAGCTGTCAGCCACGGGGCTCTACCAGCCACCTTCCAGGTGCTGCTCCTCACAACTGAACAGTGGGAGCAGTGGTTGGTGTGGGTCCTCCAGCAAGGAAGGCAACAAGCTTCTGCTCATCTTCCTGAGCAGTCACCCAGTGTCTGATGCACTCTGGCTGCATCTGCTGGGGAGCTGTGCTGCAATGTGTAAGTGCCGAATAGTGAAGACCTTAAGACCAGACAAAGCTTTGAGAAGAAAAAACCTTACATTAGAGACAATGTTATTGTAGATTCAGTTTGGGTCAAAGGCTTTTCCTTCATCCTTCTGAGATGTACATGACCTCAGATCCACCTGGCATTGGGCTGGGCATGAGATGAGAATTCTGTGTCCATGTTTTGAAGGGGTGATGTGTATGAATGAAGCCACCCCTGCTTTTTGCTTCATCTGTAGGTGCCTCCACAGCCCCTGCTGGGTTCAGTGGGTGGAATGAGAGCTCTTCCAAACACTGATGTCAAATGACCACAGCAGGACTCCAGGGCTCCCCTTCTAGCTCTAGGAGAAGAATTGACCTAATGGATGAAGCAGGCCCCCAGGAAGCAGGACTGCTGAATCACAGAATCATAGAATCATAGAATTGTTGAGGTTGGAAGGGACCTTTAAGATCATCAAGTCAAATCATTAGCCTAACCTGACAAAAACCACTTCTAAACCATATCCCCAAGTACCATGTCTACCCTTTTTTTAAACACCTCCAGGGATGGCAAATCCACCACCTCCCTGAGCAGCCTATTCCAATGTTTGATAACCTTTTCAGTGAAAAAATTTTTCCTAATACCCAATCTAAACCTCGCCTGGCTTAACTTGAACCCATTTCCTCTCATCCTATCATTTGTCACTAGGGAGAAGAGGTCAGTCCCCATCTCTCTACAACCTCCTTTCAGGTAGTTGTAGAGAATGATAAGGTCTCCCCTCAGCCTCCTCTTCTCCAGGCTAAACAGCCCCTGTTCCCTCAGCTTCTCCTCATAAGACTTGTCCTCCAGACCCCTCACCAGCTTCGTTGCCCTTCTCTGGACATGCTCCAGCACCTCAATGTCTTTCTTGTAGTGAGGGGCTGAAACCATGTCCTAGCAGTGGGAGGGGGTGAGATTGGGTGGCCAGGAGAGGGGATGAGGAGCCAGGAGTCAGAGGCTATAGCCCTATCCATAATTAAGAGTTTTTTTTCTGATTGTGGCAGTGGAGAATGTGGGTCAGGACTTACCAGTATTATGGACAAGCCACCCAGAAGCTTTGTCTGCCTTTGATTCTGGTCTGGGTTCATTCAACTTTTGTCTGAGTCCAGATCTGAACCCACTCCTTTCCCTTTGAAATGGTTTTCCGCTATTGCCATAAATGAGAAAAAAATGACTTAATTGCTTCCCTGAGTAAACAGATCCCACTCCATCCTCAGAAAATGAAAGCTAAGGATTCATTTTCCTCAGGACCCACAGCCGATGAATCAGAACGCTGGACTTTTCATGTGCGTGAGGCTGAGCTGGGCTGACAAGAGCAAGCGAGCTGAATGGGGACGGCGGAAGCGGCGTCAGAAGCTGGCAGCTCCACGCGCCGGAAAAGCGGCATGCGCTGGACGTGAACGTGGCCGAGGAGGAGGGAGACCTCCAGCTCCGGGCCTCCAGATAGTTCAGCTGTTGAGTCAGCTGGGTCTGGGGATTTGCAAAACAGTGAGGGGGCAAAGGTGAGCAAAAAGCCAAGAGCGTGTGTGTGTGAGAAAGACGTTTCACCTCTGGCAGCGGGCCAAAGGAGCGGCTACATTACTGAAGCCCTTGGGGACACACTTGCAAACACACAGGCTGGCTTGCACTCGCACGCTCTTGCTCACACGCACGTACCACTAACAGCACACGGAGGCTGCTCCCAGAGGCCAGCCCCGCTTCATGCTGGTCCCTTGTTAATGGCCAGTGTCTGGCGAGGTAGCTGGGGTGGAGAGACAGCTGGGGCCAGCGAGCCCTTTCCCTGGCTATGAGTGAAGGGGAGGGCTGAGGGCTGGGCTGGGGTGGGGTGGGCTGCAGTAGGCTCGTCTTCTGTAAAAGCAGCCTGCAAACGCTCACTCCTCCTTCCTCTGCGGAGAGCAGAGGTTGAGCGGCTCTCTGCTTTTGTGTGTTAAAGAGCCGCTGAAAGACAATACTGTGAAACCCCCAAACCAAAGGTCCTGGCTGTGCCAAGCCATAGTAACCAAGCAAGTTTTGGTAGCCCAGCCCGGCTTTGCCAAGAGGCCTTGGCTTTGATACGGAGCATGGGAGCACAGATGTCTGCCATATATGTTGTTAGGAAGGATTCATTATGCTGATGAAGGGATTTTTAAAAATGGATGTGGGCTGTTTACAGATTTGGGTTTGTCTGACCTTCCCATTGGCAGAACTGGGGAGGAGGCAGCATTGATCCCATGGCCCTGCAACAGCCCTACCTGCAGAAAATCAGTGGTGTTTTGGCCCCCAGGGAGGAGCATTCACTGGTGTGAACCGGTGGGTGATGGTGACCCTGCTAGAGGGTGTGTGGGTTCGCCCTGCTGCTGCCTGCGGTGGTCCTGCTCCTTGCGTGTTCCCCGAGGTCTGACATTAAGTGAGGTGGGGTAGAAAATGCACTGGTAGGGAAATATGGGAAAACTTAGCATTTCCTAAGCTACAGCCGTTCTTCATCTGGGAGAACTCCCCTGCTGAGCTGGGCGGCCGACCCCCTGCTTCCCAGCAGCTGCACCCCGTCTCACTCCTGGAGTTTGTCTGCAGGGGCCCGGGGTGGCGATGCTCACACCTTGCCAAGACTGGAGAACCCCCATCTTCCCTGTTAGAGGTCTGGTCAGTGGAACGCCTCGCCCACGTTTCACCCTGCCTGAGCCCGGGCTGCAGCTACCCTGAGACAGCTCTTAGCAAACACACCAAAGGCTTTCTGGGCATGAGAGAAGTGATATTATCCAGCTCTGCTGTTACTCCCTCCTTGGGAGTACAGGTAGGAGGGCTGTCGGAGTTGGGGAGAGAGAGATGGGGGTACGGAAAGGTAAAGGAAACAGAAAGAGTCTTTTACAAATAAAGAGTAAATTTTTTCGCCTCTGCCTGTCTGGCACAGGACTCCTGAGGAATGTGGCCTCGTTTCCCATAGCTGAGCATGCCTGTGCTTCCTGCTGGCTGCACCCACTGGGAGACACCCTGCCCGACGTGCCGCTGAGCTGAGGGTTGGGGGGTAGTCACGGGGGCGGTCAGGGCTGGGAACGGTGCACCCTGGGGGGCACGCAGGGCAGGGTGTGGTGCTGGCCTTGGGAACTGAGAGCCTTGCCAGCATCCTTCCCCCTCTCCCCATCTCACTGCCATTCGCCCTGCCTATAAGGGCTGCAAGGGCTGAAGTGAACATCAGAGTGCCTCTCACCCCACTGATGTCCTCACAACAGAGCTCTCCCCTACCTGGGGTCAGCAAGGCCGGACTCTGCTCTGGGTCTGTGGCTTTCAGGTTGAGTGTGGGACCATAGAGGAAGGCTGAGGTTAGTGTGGCCATGCATCTAATTACTCCCCCAGACATGAGTATGCATGGCACACCATCACCGGACACAGTCCACACGTCCCCACTTGCTCACCACTGACTCACAACAGACTGGAAAAATACAAACCCACTTGGATGCTGTGATGAGGATGTAAGTGCTCTCTAGTAATACATGAGTAGCATACGTGAGCAGCCAATCGGGACATTCGGCGTCTGACGTTGCTGGGTTGAAGACTGGGATGTTTACTGTATGACTATGTTGAGTTCAACAGGGAATGACCCGGGGCAGACCTTCATGACATGCTCGAGGCTGTTTTGGGATGATACTCATCAGTTCTGAGGACACCAGCTCAACCTCCTTCCCCCTCCCTTCAAGCCCATCAGACGAGTGTTGGGCAATCAAAGCCTTAAATCTCAGGTATTAAGGAAACAAGGGAAGTCTTGTTGCGTTGTGAGACATTTCTGCTAAGAGGGAAGGCATTCATCCTGGTGGGTGTTCGAAGGGGTGCACTCAGTGGAGGTCGACCTGTCTGGGGCACCATGACAAGGCAGTGAGTGAGCTGGTGGTGATCAGGGAACGGGCAAGGCCTTGCCGCCATCCTCCCTCCACACTGGATACTCCTGTGCGGTGGCATCTGGACACAAAGACCTGCTGAAGGGGACCAGCCAGCTCCTGCCTCAAAAGCTGGGAGGGGGGCACCAGGTCCTCACTCAGAGCTGGAGGAATAGCCCATGCAGCACACATGGGCTGGTGATTCCTCTCTCCTCAGGAGGCTCTGGATGCTGCCAGTGCTGCCAGCTGTGTGCAGCTGGGTCACAGATGTGATGCTGCAGGGCACAGTCACAACGTGCCCACATCTTTGCTGGTGCCCACATCATTGCTTCACAATGACCTAAAGTGCAGGCGAGAAACTGGATATTCCTGGGCCCTGCAGCCCTTTCTTCAAAGGCCAATCTGTTGAAGGAGCCAGTGCTGGCCCAGCCGTGGGATCAGCAGGGGTGTCATTTATGCCTCTACACCTCACCCCTTTGAACACTTAAGGGCTGGACAGCAAGAGGGAGATGTCTGATGTCCTGATGTGAGGACTGGGCAGAGCCTCTACCTGGTGAAGGGATGGATCCCAGTCACAATCCCACAGGTGCTGGTGGAAGCCCATTTTATAGCTTGTGGTATTTAGATGGAGTAGTTGGGAGGCTGCAGGGTGTCGCTGGAGTATAGTACTGCGTCTGAGGCTGCTGCACCACTGTACTCTCCCCTTGGCCTTTCACAGGCAAAGGAAAGGAGGCAAGACCTCAGTGAAGGGAGAGGGCAGGGAGCTATCCTGACGCGGGGATGAACCCTGCGTTGACTCCTCTCCTTCATGGGGCTGGAGCTCTGCACATTTGCTGTCACCTAAGGGCTTCTGCCCACGAGTGATCCCAGGTTACCACCACCTCCTCTGCCATGTCAGTGTCCTCCCTACTATTCACACAAACAGGAGTCTCAGCCAGAACGATGGTCTGATCTGATGTGGGGTTTATGCAGCCAGAGCTACCACAGGCATCTGCTATACAGCAGATAAGGTTTTGCCTTATGTTCACCTACCAGCCTACCTGACTTTCAAACCCTTGGTGGCACTGGGCTGCCATGCAGCTGGAGCAGTGAGGAGGAGTTTAATGGTTTAATGCTGTGCTGTGTCCCTTTGAGATGGGCCATACTAACCCTCTGGCTCTGCACTTCTGACCAGCTTGACTACAAGTGCCAACTGTTTGTCTTCAATCAGCATGTCCCACCACTTGCCGCTTCTTCCTTCCCACTGACTCCTGTCTCCTAATATTTGGATTCATCTGCTGCCAAATCCAGGTCCCCATATGCTGAGTCTTTGTGAGCTGCAAGAAACTCCAGGGCGGCTGAGAACCTGAATATCAGGTCTAGAGCAGACCTCCATCTGGGGGACACTGCAAGCCAGACCCACAGGGGAGTTTGGCATCTAAACTGCTATTGAAACTAACCCACTTGTCTCCGAGGTGGAGCACTGGGGTATCTGGTCTGCTGCTGGAGGACAAGACCAGCTGAGACTGGGTCCTGTTTCAGGGAAATGGTGGAAGGCAAAATAGTGTAGCAGAGACACTGAAGCCTACAGAGGTCAAGGGAAGCTTAGAAGCACTTGGGTCCAAAAAGTTGGCACCCAAACTCAAAAAAACTATGTGAGAGCATAGCAAAAGGCATGTTCCCGGGTCAGCTCCTTACACTCCTGTTTTGAGTAAGGGCTTTCTATAGCTTGCCACGTTGCTGAGGTGCTGAGCTGTGAGCTGCTGGCTCAGAGGTAATTTTTACTCTAGTCTCAAACAATTTGTCAAGTGGGCAGTGTAAAAATGTCTGTCTTCCTCAGGATCATGGCACCTCACCTTGCAGTCACAGGTTTGAGGGTTTGGTGGCTGTATAAGCCACCAAAGCAAGAATAAGCCCCTGAGTGAGACCCAAATAGCTGCTGATGGGATCCAGGGATTGACATGACCGGTGTGTTTTGTCCTTTGGTATCCAGGTGTGCCCTAGGCATCTGGATGCAGGCAGTGATGAGTGAGAAAAGAGGAGCCTTGGAAACAGGAGAGGAAAAAAAAGGTGGAAGGAGGCAGGGATGGGTCAGCCTGGTGTTGGGGTGGACCATTAGCAGCATTTGATCCCTCCTGGGTTATTCCTTAGTAAAAGGGACAGCAGCTTGCAGCACTGAAATGTCTTCTTCCCACCATGGCCTCTCAGGCTCAGGGCAAGAGGATGTGCTAGGGCTGTTTGTAGCCTGAAAGCCTTGGCGTAAACGGTTGTCTGCATCATGGATGAGTGTCCAGGTGCGTGACTGAGTAGGGGTGAATCTGGCTGCTGAGCCGGAGCAGTTGGTTTAATGCTCTCTCCACTGGTTATTAGCTTGTTGCAGAGTCAAGCTGGCGTGTCAGGCTCGGCGAGCCTTGGTGAGAGCACTTGTGAAGGCGGGGGGCTGCATTTAACCCTGCAGGTGGCACGAGCGTGCTGGGAGGCTGAAATCTGCAGAGACAGCCCCATTCTCAACCCCAAAACTGAGTCCGGTTTTCTGACAGCAGGAACAGATCTGTGTCTGCACGGGGAGGAAGAAGGAGAGGACAGCGCGATGCTATTCCTTATGCCTCTTAAGGAAAGGACGAGACAGGCAGAGGTTTCCCCCGCATCCCTGATGCTGGCGGGCTCCCCAGCTGGAGCCCGAGCCTGACGCCATGCTGGCGAGGCTGCTCTGAGTCACGGAGTGTCTGCACGCTGCACAGCCCGGTTCCTTCCTGAGGCACGCAGCAGAGCTAGCGGTGTGCCTGCACGCCTTCATCAGTGCCTGCACGTAAACTGTCCCTCCAGCCACCTGGCCTCTGAATCACAGGGGTCGGGTCCTGGCTGCGAGCAGGGGGATTTCCCAGCACCCAGCTCAGGGGTTTGCGTGTGGAGAAGCCTCCTTGCAGGCAGCTGGAAATTGTCTCCAAGGGCACATTTGTGGACAAGCTGGGGCTGATAATATCCCTGAGTGGGTGGAAGTCACTGAGAGGCTTTGCTGCATTTTGTGGGGTCTGTCCTCATAGTGAGCATAGGGACAGATGATGCTGGCTGTCCTGCACCCCACAGAGTGGTGTCTTTCACCCAAGTGCATCCTCACTTCCTGCAGTTAGGGTGTCTCTGAAGCCACCTCCCTCTGTGGGACAGACAAGCCCTGGCACTGCCCGCCTGCTGAGCGGGTATGTGAAAAGCCCCTGGGGTGACTGGGGCTGTGCCACCCTGGTGGGGACCACTGCAACCCCTTTGACGGAGTGTTTGCTTTTCTGGGTGCTGTTGGCGTAGGCGGGGTGTAGGAGCTGCAGGGTGAGCAGAATGAGGGGTGGTTGCTGCATGCAGCGTTGCAGTGCTTGCGAGAGGGCTTTGCTCAGTGCCCTGTCCCCACGGTGGACGCGCCTTCCCTGGCCTCCTGCCCGCTCCACCCAGTGCTGGACCCTTTTCCCCTATGTTTCTCAGGGGAGAAACTCCTTTCACATTTTCTGTGTTCCCACAGCATGTAGCCAGCATGGGAGATGCTGGGGTTGCAGATGCATGTTGCTGCATGGCGACAGCAAGGACCTGGCTGAATTTGGCTCTACGGGCTTTTGAATGGAGGGTGCCCACCACACCCCCCAAGCTGCTTCTCACTCACTGCAGGGGGGAGCAAAGAATGTTTTAGCATCAGCCAGGCATGGATGCCAAATAAGCAGCCAGCAGAAAGGCAAATATTTTGGCTACCCCAACACATCTGTTTAGAAGCAGCTCAACCCCAATTTTAAACAAAATGGGGGAAAAAAAGACATTAATTGAAGACACATCCTTAGGAACGCGATCCCTTGGCTGGAGCCCAGCATTGGCAGCCTCATTGGGAGATCATGTATCACACAGATGAGACAATCGCCTAGGGTCTGTTGCGAGCCCCCTGTGCTGCTTTTGGGCAGGTTATATGTGCCCTGTGGAAGCTGAGGGAGACCATGCGTGGCTGTGCAAATGCATGGCACTCTTGCACAGGTACATACTTTCACAGCATCACACCTCCCCACGTCCCTGTGTAGCAGCATCCTTTTTCTTGGAAAAGACTCTATGTCAGCAGTTGGCCGCCCCTGTCCTGCTTCATCTTTTGTAGGAAGGATCCAACACTAGGAGATCCTAAAAGAGATCAGCTGTTTTCCCGGCAGCCCCTGCCTGTGTGTGTGGGACTCGGATTATCAGATTGGGAACAGCTGATTCCAAGTCTGTTGACAAATCCATGAAGATTCAGTGAAGCTTAGGCACCCCTCTCCTGCTAGTTTCCTTTGGTTGACCCCAGACCTTGTTAATCTCTGCTGCACCCAGAGGTAAAGCTGCAGAAACAGCTTCAGATGGGAAACTGGTGTGAGGTGTGGAAAGGGGAGGGCCCCGAGCTTTCCGTCTGCTCCTCCAGTGGGCTCTGTAGCCTTTCCTGAGCTCTGTGGTGTTGCAGGTACGTGGAATATATAGACTAAACTCACAGCTGAGGGATGCCTGAGCTGTGGTCATAGCAGGGTACACATCCCTACTAAGACACTGCTGCCAGCATGGTTGCTGCTTGTGCCACCCTGCTGAGTTACCCTGTACCTGGTGTGTCCCCCAGTGCCAGCATCCTCCTCCTCATCTCCTCCCTTAGAGCGGAGGCAGCATGACCTGCCCAGCTGCCCCAGTTCAGCATGGGAAGGTTAGAGGGAAGGGCTAGAGGGAGTCTAGGACCCCCTCACCTCTGTGGTGGGGTGTTCTGCTCCTTTTCTTTCCACCAGCAGAACAAAACACATGAGCTCAAGGGGTCATTGGGGCCTGGGAAGGGAGCTGGAGGAGCCCCACGTACAGAAATGGGGATGGAGAAGGAACCAGCTGCCCCAGAGCTCATGGGACCCCCCCAACGCTGCAGCACTCAGCATGGGGTGAAGTCTCTGAGGGATGAGGCCTGGCTTCCCGGAAGGGTTGCCCCACTGGGTGCCCCTTGGTGGTGTCGCTGGGGCTGTCACAGTGTCAGCCTGCAGTGACATTGCCACAGGCTCCTTGTCCCTACCAGAGCTGGCCATGCTCTGGCAGGAAGAAAGGCTATGGTTAATTGCTGTGCTGTCATTATTCTTACACAGCCTTCTCTGTCGTATGCAGCCAGCCTCTGGGACGTAATAAGTACTAATGTTGGCGTCCCGGGTGGAGGCGATGGGGGCAGGGAACGCCTCAGAGGAAACCCTCAGCTCGTGTCAATCAGCGCAACTTTTTATTTTACAGATCACGCTGCAGAGTGCTTCCAAGTATGAACAAACCTAAACGAAGACAGCTGGCAGAGGCTTTCGTCATCTAACTCCTTCCAGATGTGCAGTCATATGCCGCAGTTTCTGACTAATGACATCTCCGAGGAAAGCCCTGGGGATGCAGCAGTGACGGGGCGGGCGAGGGGCACGCCAGGAACCTGTTGGTGGGCTGACAGCGCTGACTCCCCAGGGACTGCTGCATGGAGACACCAGCTGGGGAGGGACTCTCCGCCATCCCTCTCTTTCCTTTGTGATCAGCAGGGCTCGGAGGGTGACATGGGGCTGCTTCTGCCATGCTGGGCACCCGGGCAGATCTCCACGAGTGGGTAAAGCTACTTAATCCAAGAGCGGTGTCCTGCAGAGATAGCTACTTCATGGCCTGGAAGCCAGAAAACCACACTTAGTAGGGTTGTGCTGGAGCAAATTAGCGATGTCTTCTGATAATGAATTGAGGTCAAAGCGTTTACGCTGCTTCCCGCTTGGGAGCCCATTCAGGTCTCCCTGTGTGATGCCTCTCTCTGCCACAGAGATGTCTGAGAAATCAGTCTGGGTGGGAAGATTTGTAAATTCTGCCGCCTCCTCCTGAAATATCTGCCCTGCATGTCCCCATTTTATGTTCCTGCGTGGCCTGCGTTTTGTTAGGGCTGTGCACAGTCTCCAGCGGGTTTAGTTTCCTTACCCCTCCCTGTGGGAAGGGCTGTGCCAGTTTTATAAACTGAGGCCTGGGAGATGCTTGATGGCTTGGAGATGGGTCAGGAATCAGGGGGGCCAGCCCCTCTGACCCCAGATGGGAGATAGTGTCCTCCCAGAGTATTGCCTCGTTCAAGCTGTCTTTCAGAAACTGCAGCCAGCCTGGGACCAGGATTGCTGCTTAGGTGGAGTCGTCATTTTGGGTCTTCCCATTGTCCCTGTTCTCCCCCTCCTCCTCTCCACACCTTTGTAATTAACCTCTGAACTCTGGCTAATCCCAGGATTAGCGCATCACAGGCTATCAGTTAGGGCTTCCACCACCCCTTGTGTGTCCTGGCATCCCTGACAAACTTGCAGGGGGGTCTGGAAAGCCAGTTTGCCCCTGAGGAGGGAGTAGGCTTGTAATGCATGGGCAATGGTAGGAGCCTGGTGGGTGGTGAGCGCTAATCTGGGGGTCACCTGCGGCTGATAATGATCTCCCGAAGCCCGGGAGCAGGGTGGAGGGGTGTAAAAAGCCCACGGGGTCAGGGACAGCCACTTTAGCATCTCTAGTTTGGCCTCTTCTGCCGGGAAGAGTGGGCTGCAGAGGGAAGGAGAAACCTGGTGGGCTTTCGGTAAAAGGTGTAACTATCCCCTCTGCCTGCAGGTGAAGGCAAAGGATTAGCTTGTGGCTTTTGGTGCAGCATGTCCTCCAGGATCTAGCTATGCATGTGTTTTCCCTTGGAAGGGTGTCCTTGGGCAAAGGGAGGACTTGCTTGAGGGGTTTATTCAGTCTCAGTGCTTGAGATGCACTCCAGGTCTGTGGGTGAGCTCTCTGTTCCCCTCTCAGCCTTCCTCCTCCTTGTCCAGGCCTCCCCAGAGGCGCTTCACAGCTCCCAGGTGACCGATTTTCCAGAAGAGCCCGCAAACAAATTCACATTTAACCTAACAGAGGCAGTGCAGTGACCTCTGTCACTTCACTTCTCCCTCAAGATAAAAACTCCCAGCCCTGATGAAGCATGCAGCAATACAGTCAATTTAGCCACAAGAGCTGCTTTTTAACTCCAAGACATCCAGCTGTGTAATGGACCGCACGGTGGAAATAACAGAAGTAGCAATGGACTCATGCTGGGATTGTGACTTTAAAAATGTGACGGTTGGCCCAAAGGAAAACAGAGACTGCAAGGGAAAACCTCGTAGATAGTGGCCAAGACATGCCGAATGAACCCCTGTGCCAATTTCATGTAGCTGAGGTGTTTGTCTGTGGTCTTCAGCAGCTGTTAACCCACTTGCTCTAAATGCTTGCTGCTCTCTCCTTCTGGTGTAACTCCATGGGCTGCTCCGGGACACCCCTGGGGCTGGGGAGAAGTATGAGCCCAGAGGCTGGAGCAATTCCTCGCCATGCTGGCAAGGTGCTGGGGTCTGAGCCCAGTGGGTGCTGCCTGGAGGGAAACAAACCCCTGGGAAGGCACCTGGATTTGCAGCGGTGCCCGCTGCAGCTTTGTTTCCTCCCTAGAGCAGAGGAGCAGCACTTTCTCCTGCTTTCCCTATGCCCTGGGGAGAGGAAGGGGAGGAGAGCTGCTCTCGGGAGGCCTCCTGGGGAGCAAAGAGGTCGGCATGAGCTGGCAGTTTGTTTGCACCTCTCCTTGTTACGTGGAGCTGGGAGCGGAGCTGAGCCCTGGGAGGTACAGGCAGGCTCACAGAGGAAGCGGGCGATAAGCTCCCGTCTCCGCCGTGTGATACGCTGTGTGTGTACAGGATGTTTGGTTTCCTATTGATCCATCCAGAGGTGGTCAGGATGGGGAGACGCAGAGACAGGCTTTGTGGTTTTTTTAATCTGGTGGTTTCCCTGCCTCTTTCTTCTACTTGCAGGCAAGTCCGTGCATAAGGCACCCGAAGTGACAAGCCGGCACGTTCTGCCCTGGGTACCAGCTGTGTTTGCAGGGAGGTGGGCTGCTGGCTGTGTTGTCTCAGGAGTGACACAGTCTGATGAACTCAATCCTGGCCAGGCACAGGAGGACCTTGCTGGAAGATGCCTTTGGCTCCTGGGAGCTGGTCTGGCCCTACTGCTGGTGAGCTCTGTGGGACAGCTGTGTGCAGAGGAGCAGAGGAAAGGGGCTGGATGGGCAGAATCAACGTGAAGGGCAACATGCACCAAATGGACACAGGAAAGTGGTTTCCATCTCCAGTGGCCACAGCATCACCTCGTTGGGGATGTCCCAGCCAAACCCAGCACAATGGTGATGGCCCAACCACAGCCATGGCTCTGACATGTGGCAGACTGAGCTCTTGAGGCCCCAGCCACCCGTAGGCCATGGTGGTGTCCCTTTCTCCAGTAGCTCTGCTCCCTGCAGTGGTTTTGCCTCTTCTGTCCCTGAGCTCCCCCCTCAGCTCCTGCCTTTTGCCTGGGACTCCTTCATTTCTGGAGTGAGAAAATGCTCCCTGGAGGAGCACATCATCCTGTCTAGAGATGATCTGTCACAGGGGTTTCGCCTGCATGAAATTCCTGTTTTGTCCATTAGCTGCTAGTTAGGGAACAGACAAGGTGAGTCCATATGAGGACAAGGACCATCCTGGGGACTAATGCTGAAGGTACTGTCCCTACACTGGGGCATGCTGAATTGCCCTTTTCTGCCTGGAGGATTCCACTGATGAGGTGATGTACTCCAGATGTGATGGAAAACGGAGCATCATGCTTTGCTGAAACAACAGATCTCCTGTGAGAGATGCAAACTGTGAGCGTTGGAAGGATGAAGGACTGCGGTGTGAAGAGTCATGAGGGATGTGCTGGAGCGCTCCTTCCACTGTGACCTGGGGGACACCTGCCAGAGTGGGAAGGATAAATCAGTGGAGTCCTTCCCTCAAGTCAAGAAAGCTCACCTCAGCAGAAAGATGCCAAAAAAATGATAGGAAACTGCCAGAGAGCAGTCCAAGTCGGATAGGTGGAGGCTAGTAATTAGTCCAGTGGTGAGGCAGGACAGCTGCCAGGAGGAGAGGCACCACACAGATGAAGAGGCTGGACTTCAGGGAGCACTTCTGAGTCTGTGGGACCTTATCGCCAGAAAGGGGCTGGCTTCTCCCTGTTTGCATGGATGAAAGTTGATGGGACTGTTCATGGGTCTCAGTCACATTCCAGCTCCCTGACCAGAGAACAGGCTAGAGGGAAAACAGGGGGACTTTCCTGTCTCCTCACCCTTCCTAGCAGTGGTGGTGAAGTGGGTACTGGGGAGAGAGAGGTTAGGAAATACCATTACAAGGTACCAGTACCTCTGGAGACATCAGACCCTGCCCCACCTGGTTTCTCTGATATCAGGGGGAGCCACAGGTGTGTACCCTCAGCCTCTGAGCAATGCTTTGTTTGTAAACACTATTAAAAAAGCATTAAAAAAAAGACTTTTGAAATGATCCTGGTCCTGCCACATCACTGGGTGCTGGGGAGCTTTGGGCTGCCCACAGAGCAGGACCTGGGTAAGCCTCAGGCATGCTGCTGGGGAATCCCCAGCTGCAGAGAGGAAAACTGCTGGGAAGAGGCACCGCCAGCTTCTGTGAAACGCTTTCATTCATTGCTGTCCAGGCGGGAACTGATCCTGGCAAAAGGCAGTGAGGGGATGTGTTTCATTCCCAGCAGAGCCAGCGGGGGCTGGTTTTGATCAGAAGTGATCTGGTGCTGGACCTCGGCACGGCTGATAACTGCAACCTGCCGCCCCGAGCGCTGCTTGGCCCGGAGGAAGCTCACTCGTGTTTGCATTTGAAAGGGCCTCCCGTGCTCCCTGCGCTCGCTCGCCGTTGAATGGCTTCCAAGGCGGCTTACTTTTCTCCCTTTATATCGCCTTTATTATTTTTTTAATAATGTTCCCTGATTAGCTTCTCGGGCTTCGTGGCAGAGGGGCCTGGGAATTCATTTCCTCTCCCTGGCCACTTGCAGTGGTTTGCAGGCCAGCTCAGCGCTGCCGCAAAGTGGGGGACACAGCACCATGGGGCAGGAGGAAGCCCAGGTCACGGGCTCTGTCCTGATGCTACAGCACTCTTCGGGAGAGGCCAGAGGGGCCGTGGGTGGTGAGGAGCAGTGGCGCAGGGGCTGAGTGTGGGGCAGGGAGTGCAGGCTTGGGGTGTCCACCCATGAAGCAAAGCTCACAGCGCTCAGGAGGGAGAAGATGCTCATCGGAAGAGCTGAGTGTGAGCAGCCTTGACCCAGTGAGTCAAGACTCGGGGGATTCGGCAGTTTTTTGAGAGGAGTCTTGCACCATGGGTTAAATAAAGCCAGGGGAACAGGGGAAAGCATACCTCTCCCTGTATGTAATATGGGGAGGGGGAGAGTTTCTCTTCCTCTCCTTGACTAGAATCTAGTTGGAGGTCTGTGACAAGTGGTGTTCCTCAGGGGTCAGTACTGGGTCCAGTCCTGATCGATATATTAATCAGTGACCTGGATGAAGGGATAGAGTGTACCATCAGCAAGTTTGCTGATGACACAAAACTGAGAGGGGTGGCTGACACACCAGAAGGCTGTGCCACCATACAGCATGACCTGGACAGGCTGGAGAATTGAGCGGAGAGAAACCTTGTGAAGTTCAGCAAGGGCAAGTGTAGGGTACTGCATATGGGGAGAAATAACCCCATGCATCAGTACAGGTTAGGGGGTGACCTCCTGGAGAACAGCTCTGTGGAAAGGGACCTGGGAGCCCTGGTGGACAACAGGATGACCATGAGCCAGCAATGTGCCCTGGTGGCCAAGAAGGCCAATGGCATCCTGGGGTGCATCAAGGAGAACGTGGCCAGCAAGTCGAGGGAGGTCATCCTCCCACTCTACTCTGCAATGGTGAGACTGCATCTGGAGTATTGTGTCCAGTTCTGGGCTCCCTGGTTCAAGAAGGGCAGGGAACTGCTGGAGAGTGTCCAGCAAAGCGCTATAAAGATGATTAGGGGATTGGAGCATCTTTCTTATGAAGAAAGGCTTAGGGACTTGGGACTTTTTAGTCTCAAGAAAAGAAGATCTTATCAATGCTTATAAATACTTAAAGGGAGGGTGCCAGGTAGATGGGAACAGTCTTCTTTCAGTGGTGCCCAGTGATAGAACAAGAGATAATGGGCACAAACTTGAACATAGGAAGTTTCATCTTAACATGAGGAGGAACTTCTTTACTTTGAGGGTGGCAGAGCACTGGAATGGGCTGCTCAGAGAGGTTGTGGAGTCTCTGACTCTGGAGATATTCAAAACCTGCCTGGATGCCATCCTGTGCAACCTGCTGTAGGTGACCCTGCTCTGGCAGGGGGGTTGGACTAGATGATCTCCAGAGGTCCCTTCCAACCCTGACCATTCTGTGACTTCATTCTCCTCTGGATCTGCTGTGAGGCTTTTCTCCAGACCTCAAATAGCACTGTTGATTAATATCAAGTGTGTTATTAGTAACATTAATTAAAACATTAGCATTAATATCAGTGCATAGTATCTGCTGCTATTTGCAGAACTGAGGGCAGAAGGAACCCAAGTCTGCATACAGAGATGACACTGCGGATGCCATCAGCTCTTCTCTTTTTACCACCTTCTCCATTTTTTTCCCCTCTCCAAAACCAAGAAAAAGCTTTTCCTGCCCTCCTTGGTGTGCTGGGGCTGCTGGAGGCCAGTAATATGGGGTCCCACAGGGAGGCAGGTGGCTTGTAGGAGCACAGTTGCACTTGGGTTCTGGCTTGGCAAAACACCACAGTGACAAACATAGCTGACCTGGGGGGGCACTTCCAGCATATACTGGGGGAATTCAGTCACTGCAGGAGGATGGGATGAGTTCAAGACTCATTTTCCCGGAGTCCAGACTGAGGCAGGATGGGGGCAGTGGCCTGAGTGGATCAGAGAGGTGGAGAGGCACGAGCAGAAGAGGTTTTGGGTTCGTCACTGAAGAACCTCAGGCAGCCTGACTCACCCAGAGCCTCCAGCAGAGAGAGGGGAGATCCCAGTTCAGAGTGGGCAACAGCCAAGGAACTGAAAGAATGAGCATGCCCATGGCCTTGGCACTCTGTTGGGGCACGTAGAGCACGGCTACATCCCTGCTGGTGTTCTTCCTTGTGGAGTGGCAAGGCAGAGGCACAGGCAGGAAGGGAACATGCCTCAGTTGGAAAACATCACATATTATGGCCATGCACTGTAGTGGCTGGGCTTCCCAGAGGGAGGGCCAGTGGTACCTGGAGGTGCCACAGGGCTCTTGTGTTTATAAGCCAAATTGTCCTGGCCACCTGATCTCCACTGGCTCTTAATCCTCACTAATTCTCTTGTCTAGAGCCTGAAGGCTCCTAGATATTCCTGATTACTAGGACTCTGTGGGGAGGATGGAGATGCTTACAGCCTTATTCACCTTCTGCCTCTCTTCCTCTGCCTTTTCCACTGTGTTTTTTTGCTCTTTGGCTGTGTTTCTCCCTCACTGCAGCTGCCTTCCACCTTTGGTCCTTGGCTGGCCTGGGGGAGAAGCCACCCATTTCTAGTACACGTTGCTTTGCTTGCCTTCATTTGCTCAGGCCCTTCTCTCCCCATCTGACGTGCTGAAGATAACATATCTCTCCCTCCCTTTGCCTTGCTCCCCTTTCCCCTTCATTGCATGTATTTGTCTCTCTCTCCATCCCTGTGACTGAAACTTGGCAGGGAATTCAGAGACATGCTCAGTCATTAAAATGACTACCCCAAGGAAAGGCCAGAGCACAGCCTGAAGCAGCGGAGGGGGTGGGGATGGGCTTTCAGCTGATCCCCATCATTTCCACGTCAGCTGGGAATGAGATCCCTTCTTCCCTTGCTAGCAATGGCCCCTGGCTGGCCCCAGCAAACTGGCAGCACTCTCCTACCCAAGCAGGAGATGGGATGTGCTGGGACAACCTCCATGATGCTCCCACCCTCACTTTTGGGTTGGAAGATGGGTTGCAGCAAGTGCTTGGGGGAGTCCCTGGGAGAGGGGCATAAATAGGAAGCAGTGTCTGGAGGTTCAGGGACAGATCCCTTGATCTGGGTTCTGGAACCAGTCTGGTGGTGTTCAGCGGTGGTGCTTGGGTATGTGTGTGTGTTGCTGGTGTGTTTACATGTGCATGTCTGTTAACACAGTGGGATGCTGCTCAGGCCAAGTTACATGTACCCATCGGGTGTGCTCTCTGTGGGCAGAGGTTTTGTCTTTTCTCGCTGCTCCATCCTTCCCTGTCTTGGTGCTGCAATCCTGTTCAGATGCTCATGACCAGCTCTGAGCCTCAAAATGACAGGACAGGAGGCAAAACAGGGAGCAATTTGAAAAGTGTGTGGCCTCAAGCAAGGAAGTACTGTGGCCTTGCCTGTAGCTCAAAGACGAAATAGGAGCAATGTGGTAGTGGAATGAATAGTGCAGAGAAACCCAGAGAGTCTCCAGTGTGTCGCAGCTTTCAGTCTTGGGTGAAGGGGGCACAGGAGAGAAATGCAAAGGGGCCACATTCCAGGCAGATAAAAGGGGTGATTGTGCAACCCTCAAATTCAGCTGAACAATATTTAATGAGCAACAAGCAGCATTGGCCAATTGCTTTATAAAGTGCCCCAGGTGGTGCTGTTTAGCCACTGGAGCCAGGATATGCAGGGACTTTGGTCAGGGTCAAGTTCTCAGGGCTGAGTGCCCAGCTGTGGCAATGGTGAGGAGCTGGATACATGCAGTCAGGAGAAACTCCACGCAAAGCAAGGAGTGCTGTGGTGAGCAGAGGTGATGCTTTGCACAGAGCTGCCTTTCTGGACCTGGTGCTCTGATTGTGCCCCTGCTACTGTTTTCCAGTGTGGCAGGGAGACAGGACACCATGACAGATGAGACGTCCTGTTTCTGTTGGGTGAGAAGCAGGCTAGCAATCAGTGATTGGGTCTGGCATGGCAACAGAAGGGTTTGTGGTAGCTGGCTGGACCATGCTCTGTTCAGCTTCACTTCACCTTTTTGCAGCTCCGGTGGCATTTTTACAGTATGCAGTCACTGGATCTGGTTGTACAACAGCTCTGGGCAAAGGTGGGCTTTGATGTGCTGTGGTTTTGTTCCTGCAACTCCCCCATGAGATGTATTTCAGGCAACATCCCAGCTTCCCCATGTGCAGATGCAAGACATCATTAGGTATAGAGCAGATGTAAGGCAAAGCCACAGCTGTTCCCAGCTGAGACTGCCCTGTCTTGGCCTTCGTGGGAGTGAGGTGATGCGAGCAACCTGTTCAGAGCAGTTCTTTGGGAATCCCTGCCTGGCTAAGGTAGATACTAGAAATGACAGGAACAGGCAGTCTTCATAAGCAATCCTGTCCCCTCGTTCTCCAAACACGTGGATGCTGGCCAGACCATATGAGGTTGGCTTGTCACTAGTCATAGTATAAAAGTGCCTTGCGGGTTCTGTTAGGAAATTTCTGGTGTCCCCCATGTGGGATCTTGGGCAGCCTCAGCTCCCTCATTGACTTCAGCCTACCACCAACATGCCTTAAAGGAAGCCAAACTGGAACGCTAGCTGTGATGGTACTTGGAAGCCACCATCTCCCGAGCGGAAAGGAGCTTTATGAGCATTACTGGAAGCTGCTGTGGCTGAGTTACCAGAAATAGACCACTTCGATTTGAGGCCAAGTGCTCACAGACCACTGCGTTTCCCACTCTGGTAGCTGGGCCACCTTCCTAGTGCTTTTGCTTCTCAACAGGGAGATATTCTATAAATGCCACCCACTGCTCTTGCTGATTTGGGTGGGTGGCAATGAGGCAGGAAGACAAAGGTGGGTGCCTTGCCGAAAGCTCCTGTTAGCATAGTTTTTTTTTTGGGGGTAGAAGTGCCTTTTCTGGGAACTTCTGGATTTCAAAAGAAGTAACAAGAATAGCTCCTTTTAATTCACAGGCAATTGCAGGGCTGGGGGGCAGGAGGTAGCTGGAATGAGAGGGCTCTGCCCGCAGTCCAGGAGCAGAGGATATGTCCCTGGTGAGGGACAGATGCCTCAGAAGGAGGCTTTGCACGCATGGGGGTGGTAGGATAAATGGCCCTTAGCCAACGCATCCTGCTATTCTCCTGCCTGTCTTTGATTTTAATTAAACTGAAAATATGACGCATAAGCTACGTGTTAACCTGCTCCCCATAAGGAAGCATGGGGGCTGATGCCTACGCAGCACTCAACAGCTTTCTTTTCCCACCGCCCCAGGAGATGTGGGCAGTGACCTGTCAGCCCTGGCTCCCAGGAGAGACTGAGGCAAGGAGGGATTTGCTTACTGCATGCAGAGGAGGGAGTCCTGAGCCCAGTGCTTTAATCATAAATCCATGTTTTCTCCTCCATGGGAATACCTGGTGAAGAGGAAAAGGCTGAGAATGATGCAGGGATGCGCAAAGTTTCCATGGGGCTCAGGGCAAAAGTTGTGACTGGCACCACCTCTGTGTTAAGATGCAGCATTGTCTGACAATTCAGGACTCCTGATAATTTCCCTCACCGAGCCTTTGAACTTTGCAGAGGCAAAGAGCCTGCCACTAGATCGTCTTGGCCAGTGCTGGGAGCTGCCTTCTCTACCAGGCTCCTTCCTCAAGGGCAGGGTTTTTTGGTGGAAAGAGAGTGGCAAGAGCCCTCCAGGGCTGAGGCTGGGGACCTGTTAGTGGCACGTTCTCCCTGCAGCACTGCGAATGCAGCCAGCCCTGCCTGCAGCGTGGCCAATGCACCGAACCTGCCAACTTGGCCAGGATTGTAACCCTAAATAACACAGCCAGTTGCCAGGCAGTGCCTGGTTTTCTGCCCTAGAGTCAGGGGGAAGGAATGTGGGCGGCTCTGCGTACAGAGGCTATCGATGCTGTGGTGTTGGTCAGCCCCTTTTGGTGCTGATTGCCAGCCTCAACGGGGTTGGGAACTAGCATAGACCCTTCCCCAGGGTGCCGTGTGGTCCCAGCTTGGATGTGCGGGGCAATGACCCCATGCTGGGGCAGTGCCTGGTTCTGGAGTGGGTCAAGGTGATGCTGGAGGGTATTACTGTGCGAACTTGTGTCTCAGAGTGGTGTAACATCTCGTAGTTTACCGTGCATGTGAGACCCCATCACGTCATCCTGTGGAGCTGGGATGACAGTCCGCAGCCCGGGGTCTGCCAGACCACATTGTCTGGCACAGGACTTGCTCCTTCTTGTGTCCCCTCCTTCCTGAAGCCCTCAGAGGCCCATGAGGAGCGGGCTGTGGGCTCTGCAAACCATTCCTGCAACTGACAGCCTGCTCTTTGCTGTCCCCCAGCCTCTTCCTTGTGACATGGCTGGCAGCGTCTTTGGTGCATGATCAGAGGGCTGGTTTTCTCCATTGCCTGAAGAGTACAAGCCACGCGGTGTGGTGGGAATGGCCATGGGTGTTGGGATGGAGGCTGACTTCTTGTCACAGAGCAAGAGAGAGGCCAGGGCAAGGAGGGATTTCCCTAGCCTTGAACCAGCAGAAGGTGGCAGATGTTTTATCTTCATCCCAAAAGATCCTGGGATAGACACAGTTATGTCTTGGCAGAGGACATCACAGCAACTTGTTGAAGGGGCGCTATCCACTTAAAAATGCGCTTCTTTCGCATAGTTATTTCCATCCTGTTGCTGAGCTGTGAAGTTCCCAAGAGCAGAGGAAAACACTCATGCTCGGCTCTCGGCTGGGTCGTGTGGTGTGTGTGTCAGCACTTTGGGTGCAATCAGTTTTTGTCTGGTCAGTGAGTTTCTTCCGTTGTTTGGGTGGGCCTTGCACAAGCCTTTGGGGGAGAGCGAAAGCTTTTTTAGAAAGTGGAATATATGACTGTGAAACCACAAGGACGACGAAGGGTCTCAGGCGTGGGTAGGAGAGCCAAAACATCTCCTGGCTTTCAGGATATTAGTCACCATCACTATCGTTTTCCTGGAGTGCTGCTCCCTGCTACCCACCTTTTGTCAGTGTCCTAATTCTCCATGAATCACGTAGGATTTTGGGAAGACCACACTTCCCTTGCTATCTGTAAAATTCATAGTGCCTCATGGCTGCTACTGTGACATAAAAAACCGTTAGTAAAATAACCACAACACACTCATTTTGGAAACGGATGAGAATTCAAATTGACAGTTTCCCTCTATACTTAGGAGTAAAGCCACAGGTCCTGAAAAAGCTCCAGCTGGTATGAGGATTAGCACACGTAAGTGTCCATGAATATTTGAGGTATGATATTAGGAAAAACTTTCTGTCAGGCTACTTAATGCTGGAGCAAGCAATCTTAGGGCACAATGGGAGATCCTTCCTGTGATGTTTTCAGAGGGGCTTTGACTAATATCTCCCAGATAGTGCTGGTGATGCCTGAGCAGTGCCCCTTTCGTGTCTACACCTCTGTGATCTATCCTGCTTTCTATCCTGGAAAACAAAGTCTTGTTCAATGTCTCTGGTTTTAGACTTGGGAGCTCTCTGATGGGCTAAGCTGAGCCCATGGGAGGGACTGCATCCATCCTTAGCCATCCTCTGCAAGAGGTCTGCCTTGTCAGTGGCTGAAATGGCTCCCGGGGGAGGGCTGCAGAAGACAGAATAGGAGAGCAGAGTAAAAGTGACAACGATGTGGCTGAAGTTGTGATGCCAGTTGTATGCTGCAGGAGTTCCTGGAAGGACTCCCTGGCAGAGGCACGAGCTGTCCCATCCAGCTCAGCACAATATCAACCCCCGGATCTGCTGCTCTGGCATGGAAAGGCAGCAAGCCCCACCACACCTGGGCGTTATGGAAAGGATGCTGGACTGAGCTCACCTGCCTGTGCAACCTGTTACTGGGTGGGTGTATCCAGTGTCTTACCAGAAGCCTGGAAGCAAAGGATCTGCTCTGGCAGCCCAGACAGCATCATGCTTCCAGGATGGAAAATTACCCAATTAATTTTATTTTTTGTTTATTTAAGATGCCAGGTGTAGGCAGTATCGTGTAGAGTAGAAAAGAAAAGGGCGTGAGTCCTTCACACAACCCTTGGATAAGCATCAGGATGTGGTAGGTGCTAAAAATCTGTGGCTCCTGAAGATGACTAGTCAGAGTCATGGAGAAAAAGTCCCTCAAGGACTGTTAGATATGAAGACAGCCTCTGGCCCAGGAAGTTCTGGGCCACAATGAGCCTGCATGTGGAGGCAATATCACTGTTGGCCTGCTCGTCTTCTCTCTCAGGTAACTGCTATCAGCCAGCGTTGGAGACAGAGCGTTTGGCTAGAGGGATGCTCGCTTTGACCCAGCACAGCTGTGCTTGTTCCTTATGCGTGGAGCCACAGAGAGGCTGCTGTTGCACGGAGAATTTTGCCCATGACGAGCTCTGTCACAGCAGATCATAAATATTTTGCAAGAGAAATTTTTAGAGGGCCAAACAGACATCCTCTCCCCTTTTCCCTGTGAAAACACAGATCACCTCCCATTCCCAGGCTGTCGATGTCCCTGCTCACACTCCTGGTGCCAGGGTGTGTGCCTTGCCTGCGGTCCCTGAGGGCACCCAGACATGGAGTTCCACAGGGCCGGGTGAGAGCTGGTTCTTTTGTGCAACCACGTTTAAACCCTACCTCCACGCTTACAAAGGGAAGCGTGCCAAGAGGGAGGTGACCTGTGGGAGGTCAGGATGGTCCTTTGGCATCTTTAGCGAAACACTGTGTGATTTGTGCACTGCAAATTCCCCTGGGAAGAAACTGCACAGAGCCCTGTGACGGGGAAAGGAGGGGGACAGTCTGTGCACAGGGCTGCAGAAAGCCTCCTGGGTACTGTGCCTGGTGAAGGACGAGGGGACTACTGAAACAAGGTCCACATTATGCTCCGAGATTTGGTGAGATGCACAGCTGACACGAGCCCCCAGGCACTGCCATGCCGAATCCTGGTGGCACGGGCAGATGTCCCCCACCTTGCTGCTGCTGTGTGCGTCAAGGCTGAGGGCTTCATGAGAAGCTTCCCCTGATGGGTCCATCAGGGAAAGCTGGGGCTTGGCATGGAGAGGCAGGCACAACACCTTGGTTTGTGGTGCCACGTTGGAGAGAACCTCCCAAGCAGTGGCTCCTGCCCTGCACACAGCCTGTGGGGGCTTGGGTGGGCTGGCAGAGGGTCCCTTTCCAAGAGTCTTAGAGGAGCCTCTGTTGGTGGAAAGATCTGCTGGGCTTCTCCGGCTCCTTCCTCCCTCTTTGCCTGGTGCTCTCCTTTGGGATCTGTGGCTGACATAGAGGAGATTTTTGTTATGCTGCTTTCCTTTCCCCTTTTTGAAGGGCAGAAAAGGCAGGGATGGAGCCAAACAGCTCCCCTTTCATGCCAGAAAATATGGGTTTGGTTAAATGGGAGGAGAAAGCCAGGTGCTGGTGGGTCACAGCCACTGGCCAGGCCTGGAGCAGGGAGCCGGGACACCCCTTGGCCATGTTTGCGCAGGGCTGAGTGCTGCCCCCCGGGCCCCCTGCTCCCGACCCTGTCCCCCTGCGACCCGCTCCCAGACAGGACGGCCAAATGGCCGCCAACCTCCACCCCCCCGCCTCCTCCGGCCCCAGCAAGGCTGTCCACACAACGGAGGGGCTGTGTGACCTGCCTGCTCCCAACTTGGTTGCTATAGGAAAGGGAAGAGGCTGGCGAGAATGTGTGGGGCCTATTCACGCCCCCAGCCCCGATTCACAGCGCCCCTGAGGTAATGTTTGCCCGGCTCGCCGTGATCTTGCCTGATAAAGGGGCCTCCTAAAAGCAGGGGGGGAGGACCAGACCGAAGGGGCTGAGAGAAATATTTGCCTTGAATGCTCGTAACGTGTGGAAATGGGGAGGTGGGGCAGGAGCCGGGGAGGGGGAATGATAAGAAAGGTCCCTTTGAAAAAGAGGGAGGTGGGGAAAATTGCGCGCCGGATGCCTGGCTGGCCTCATGGGCTCACCGCCTCTGCGGGGGTCCAGCCGTGCATGGGGGTGTTGGGGTTCCCCTTCATTGCAGCCAAATAATGATGTTTTACAGGTACAGGTGCATGAACCCCTCCAGCAAGGCTGTGTGGTGACTTGTATCCAGGGGTGGTTTTCTCCTGGCACCAGGGATCCAAAAGCAGAATCAGCTCTGCAAGCAGCAGGGTCTATACGCCTTTCCAGAGCTCACCTTTAATGTTTTCTGTTTACCTGACTCATCCTGAACGTTGTCGTTATTCAAATTACTACTATTAGTACGAAATTTCTGCTTTTGTGCGGTCAGAATGCCCTTGGGGCCCATCTTTTTGCAGGTTGGAATGGAGGATGGGTTTTGTTTCAGAAAAACCCTTCAGCTGCACGTGAATCCTGGGAATCAAAAGCGAAATTCCCATTGCCTAAAAACAAGCAAGACAAAACTCCAGTGATCCTGCAAATGTTTCCCAGAACAGTGGGAAGAGGAATTTTGGCACCGGGCAGGCAGTGGCCATCTCTTAAATTTTCATAGCTAATCTTAGCAAATGTCCTTTTTGTACGCTTGCTATTCTCCTCAACTGGCCTGATCAAAGCAATGAGACAAATACATTGCTGCTGTTGGGATACTCTGCAGGATGAAGATTGAATCCAAAATGCATTTTCAACATCGCTAACAAGGCCCAGAGGTTTCCTCCCCGGGACAGTGTTATCTCTGCTCTGAAGGAGGCGTGAGGAGGATGGTGGGAACATCTGGACCCTGAGGTCGAGAGAAGCAAACCAAGCTGGGGGAAGGTGCATGGCAAGGGACTGGTCAAACCGTTAGTTCACAGGACGGTGTTTTAAATGAGCTGTAGCTGCTTGGCCAGGAGCCTCTGTATCAGTGGGCACAGCTGGGTAGAAAGCTCTTCCCAGTGTGCCACTGGGGTCAAAAGAAAACAAAAATGGGAGTGGGATGGAAGGGAAAAAAAGAAAAAGTAGCAAATATTATAATGGCATTTTCTCATGGGAAGGGAATATAGTCTCCAGCTCTGGTAAAAAAGAAACAGAGGGGGCTGGGGCACTGCTATTGAGAAAGGCTGGGAGCCTGGGAAAAGCACTTCTGTAATGAGAGAGGGAAAAGATGAGGGTGATTTAGGATAAGAAATGTTGTCGTTGGCTTTGACTAGAAGGAGAGCAGGTCTGCTCCTCCTCTGACTTTTTAAATGGCACCTATCATTGTTGGAAGAGTTTAGACTCCAAATAGATCATTAATATAGTTTATAAAAACCTTTGCTTATACTAAGAAAAGGATGCCTAGAAGTGGGTTTCTCAGCCTTCCTTTGTTATGAGGAGTAACCCCTCGTGTAGGGGGAAAAAAAAAAGAAACTCTTGTGTTAGGGAAAAATAAAAGGAACATCAAAACACTTGGCCGATGACTTTGGGAGGAGAAACGGTGTTCAGAGAGGTGTCCTCTGGATCTCAAAGGATAGTGCTGGGGGAAGGGCAGAAAGCAGCAACACTACTTTTGTTTGGGATTTAATAACACTTTGGCGGTCTTGCTGCCCCCCTCGGCAGCCTTTCTGCAGATGGCAGCCTACCAACTGGGGAACGTTGCCCCTCAAGCGCTGGGGATATGCAGTGCAGCAAACAGGGAATTTGGGACTTACTGTAAGCTTTGTATGTCATTTCAACAGCTTGATTAGGGTCCTGCCATTGGGTCAGTTGCTGTTAATCCTGTATTTGTATTTACCAGATATATCTCGCTCTGTTTTCTGGAATTCCCCTCCAAGGAGCTCTGATGGGTGATGCAGGCTGCATCGCAGAGAGTTTAGCTTTCATTCATCTGCAGAAGAAACCAGACTCATTTGAAGTTTGCTGTTGCTTAAGCTCAAAGTCCCCCCCCCGCCCCCTATTTTTTATTAATTTAATATCCATCAAAGGATGTTTTTACCCTTGAATGAAACAATTTCTTTAAAGCCTGTGTTGCAAGTGACCTGGCGAGGCTGTGCACTGTTTCTGAGCCCTCTGAGAGCTCCCGTGGCTAGCATGGATTAAAGGAACTAGGTCAGATTTCTAAACTATAGCATACACGATGCTGCTGTTCCAGCTGGACTATCTATAAAAGTTGGAAAAGAAAATCAGAGTCCTGGAAAGAGATTTTGTTGGATGTGCACTTCCCAGAACTCCCCCGAAAAGCAATCCAACTGTGCAGGCTGGAGTGGAGAAGCTTCAAAAGGTTTTTCCTAAATCAACCCAGCCGGCTGAAATTAACAAGAAAGCTTGTGAGAATTTTGCTCATGAGATAGACAGATAATGCAAGCAAGCAAAATGGAAGAAAAAGCATTTTTCTACGTGGTGTCCCTACCAGCATTATTTTATGTGAACCAGTGAGTAAATAATTGTGTGTCTCCTTCAGCCTTAAGCATAGGTAGGAGGACTTTACCATCCACTGCAAAAGAGTTCTCTCCAGGATGGGACAGAAAACTATCCACATGTACGGAGCAGCACTGCAGAATGGCTTGGGATAAGCAAGGAAAAATAAGTTTGCAACCCATTAACTCTTTTAGGGAAGCAGAGGCAGAACATGGCGTGCCGCAGTCCTAGGTGGCAGTCTCCACTGACCATTCAGAGGGACTGTGCTGTCCATCTCATGAACTTCTTTGATCCTTAGCTTCTATGAAAGGGTGCTGGCTGCTCAAACCAGGCTGGAGCCTGGCCAAAACAACATCCTGATTCTGTGGCAAGTGCTCTGGGATCAGACCACACGTGACAAGTACCCCAGATTCGTGTTGCATCGGGAAGAGACTATTGTCGTGACCCCCGCTGCGCCCTGGGAAAGTTACTCAGCCACAGCTCACAGGAAGGAGAAAGCTCGCTTTCTCCAGATCCAGGATTTCCTCCTTGGCCCTTCCCCTCTCTCATGTACTGCGCCACATCTTACCCTGTTCTTGCATGTTGGGATCAAAAAGCAGTGTGGAAATGTTGCACAGGCTGCCAGCCTTCCTGTGCCAAACCCAGGGATGGTGTGCGGCTGTCTCGTCCTGCCCAGTGAGAGAGGTGCCCCTGCTTCTGCCCTGCACTGCTGCTGCCACCTGCACGGTGCCAGCCTGCAAAGCTGCCCGCAGGACCAGGCAGCCCTGGCATGGACTGAGCACGGCCAAACAGACTTCCCAGCGTGGGAAATTTTTAAAGCAGCAGCCTTCTGTAAACCACATTTTCATTTAACTAGTCTAAATATATTTCAGTTTCAAAACACACGCTTAAAAATAACTTACAGAAATATTTATATGGACACTGAAAGGAACTTTCCAGCTTTGGGGATTCAGCCTACAGCCCACGGCAGAGCCCGCAACTGCCTTCCTGTTCAGTCACTCTTCGCTTGTTATTGAGTCTCTTGTTTTGGGAGTGTTTGAGTCTCTTTTTCCTTAAGTTATCTTGCTTCACTCCACCCTGCCTCATGGACTCAGAGGGCTTTGCTTCAGTGAGGTCGAGACCGATATCGCAGGATAGTTTTTCTCACAGTCACAATCATCATAACTCTCTCGATGGTACAAGTTTTCTTCCAGAACAACACTGGCTTGACTCGGAGAATTCAGCTGCCTCTGGGATGGGGCACGGCACATATTCGGGAACTTCCTCTATCGTTTCCTTGCCCCTCTCTGTGCTCTTCACTTGTCTGCCTATCTCAGTTCACGTGATGCTTGGGGCAGACCTCAGCTTTTGGCAAATGTATGTCAGCCTTGCAAACTGGGCCTAAAGATGAGATTCTGACTCTTCTAGGTGGTTTTGCAACAAAAATACAATAGTAAGGGTAATAACGTACCCTCCTGCCTTGTGGTTTTCACCATTGTTTATTCATTGCTGTCAATACTTTATGCTGTGGCACAGTCAGCTATCTGGAGGTGTACCAACCACTTCCCCTCATCTATGCGGACAATCCCGTTTACTAAAGAAAGGCTAGGCTCTTACTAAAGCATCACAATAAGGTCAAGTCCACAAGTCCATACTATACATCATATAGGAGAGAAGCAGTCTGATGGGTCAGGACAAAGGTTGGCTGATAAGGACGTGTTGTGTCATGTGTCCATGTGTCTCGGCTTTTCCAAAGACATCCCCGTAACCCAGGAATGTCTTCTAGGAGGTTTGAAACGTCTCAGTTTTTCATTTCACCAGATTTTATTTTTAAATCACAACACAATGTTTGTTCAGTACATATTACAGCATTGATGAGAATCTGTCCTATGTTTGGCAGGAACAAACAGCCCAGAGGAAGGTGTGCTCGCTGTGATGAAGAGTATTTGGATTACAAGAGAGGTCAAATGAGTGCAAACCCCATTGAAGCTGTATGAGCATTCAGTCTTGTTCAGTGCTGCAGGAGGAACTGTGCTAAAACATGAAACTACTGTAAAAGTTCTTCCACTACAAGAAAAATTTGTGTTGCTGTAGAGGCAGTAGATTGCATAGAAAAAAGCACAAACACTCAATCAAAACTAGTTCTGTGGTGTCTTTTATGGGAGCAGCTTGTGACACTTTAATGTGTCACCACCAATGAGTCTCTGGTTTTGATTTTCAAAGTGAGGTTCAGCACCCTACTGGTTTGCTAATGATTTTGCCTGCCTCTCTCCTCCCCTGTATTTCTTTTTATATGTAGAGGCTGGAGAAGGGTGTGTGGGTGAGTATGTTTTAGTGTTTTTCATCAAACTATAACCTAAAACCTCATACAAAGCAGTGGGAACAGACTCTAGGTCACCAATTAAATGCAACTAGCTCTGAAATGTCACACAACATCTAGTTAAAACAGTCCAAACTCCAGGCTTGGATTAAGACCCGGGCATTCCTAAAAACACAGGATTAAACTGAAAGCTCAGATTTCCTTTAAAAAAGAAAGCTTCCTGCTCTCTGACTGTATAGAAAAGATCAAAACCTTGAGCTAAAGAAAAGTGATGCAACAGCTTCTTCTGGGGTCCTGAAACCCCAAGGATGGGGTTCGATGCTTTGGTTCTCCTGGCAGCAAAGATGGGCTGAGGTTTCTGTCCCAAAGTGTTCACTCCAGCCCCTGCTCTGAGGTTTACCGTGCCTTTGGTTTTGCTACTGGTGGCATCTGCAAGCTGAACCATGGAGTGGGTTACAAAGGCACACAAAACTTGCCCTCATTTTAGAAGTTTTTTTTTTCTTTTAACCCAAAACATTTCAGTGAATGAGCTCTCTCTGTGGTCATGTACAGCGATGTAGTGGCACCACTGAGGGTGGGTGGCGGGAGGAAGGACAAGCTGCTGTGCAGGGTCAGGAACACCAGGCTGGGGCAGGAGGTTTGTAAGCAGCTTTGATGCTGAAGAAAAATTGTCATCGATATGTCCTTGAGAGGACAGTACATTGCAGCATGGGTTCAGGAACAAGCAGCCAGGCTTGGGAGAGTCAGGAAACTTTTAAACCAGCTTTGTTCTTGAAGAAAAGAACCCAGACCCGACCTTGAGATAGCAGCTCTGAAATGGGTCAGCTGTCCTGGTGGGTTGTCACCTCTGAGGTTTGTCTGTAGGAGACCCAAGCAGGCACTCATCTGGCAAGGGACATGGGACAAAAAGAGGAGTTCACAGCAGATGGCTCAGCGCCTGATGTGTCATGGGGCTGAAGGTCTTGGGTGCCCTAACTCAGCCCCATCTGTACCACTGGAGATGAATAATTGGGAGAGCAAGTCTTTACGTGAATTCAGCCCAGATGCTGGGTCTTATAATCTGATCCTCATGAAAGGTGCCCTAGGAACCTCTTATAGTCACAGATATTCAGGGCATCATTTGCATCCCCCCTGAGAGGGTCCTTTCCATAGCATAGGCCTAATAGTAGCCACACTGCCAGCAGGATAAGGGAGGCCTGGAGGGGGGTGGGAGCCCATGAATCACCGGACCTGCTTGGACCAGAACACCACTGCTCCATGGAAATCTCCCATCTCAATGTGGCACTCCCTGACCCCACATAGCTTTCTGAGGAGATTACAGCTTAAACTTGGCATGCCCGGGGACCACAGGAGCATGTTGTGAGGATTAGAGGCTGATTTTCTTTCCAGAGGAGCTGAGGGAGTTGCATTATGTTTGCACCAGGAGTGAGGGCACAGCCTGGGCTGGAGGCAGTGATCTCCAGGGACAGCAGTGTGGGAGCTCCGGGACCCCTGCAGCAGGGGGACCGGCTGCCACTATGCTCTGGTGAAACCAGGCCAACCAGCACACCAATTTCAGACCGAGCCAGTAGAGGTCACAGTAGGTCCAACAAATTCCCCATGCCCTCGTCCAGCCCAGCCTGCCCTCACATTTTAAACAGTTCACCACTGGCTGACCGGTATTAAACCCTCTTCCTACTCAACAGCCTGAGCCAGCCTGATGAAGCCAGCTTGTGGCTGCTGGGGACCTTCCTGGAGGGAGCAATTAGTTGCTGGTGAGTTGTGCCGTGGCTTGGTTGTGACCGTCTTCCCTGGCGTATGCTCCCACTGCAGCTAGTGTACGATATCTTGGTGCTAAAACCAGTCATGAGGGTGTGTGTGTATTTTCTTCCTGTCATGGCACAGAGGGAAAACACCAGATGTGCCAGCTTGTCGGGCTCCCTTCCCAGACCTCTCAGCTTCATCCACCTTGTGCTAAGTTCATGCCCAACCTGGAGGATGTTCCTGCTGCCTGAAGGTGACTGGATCTGCAGGGGACTTGGGTTCATGTCTGCCTGTGCTGCATCATCCACGTACCAGCAACTTGAGGAAAATCCCCTGCACATCTCCATGCCATAATCTGGGTCTTGGGGTCTTCCACAAGAGCTGGGACATTCCCCAATGGAGGGACATGTACTGTAGAGGCAGGCAGGCTTGTAGTCAACCAGTCCATGTCCCTGCTCAGCTATAGCTCCATGAGGAAATTGCAGGCATGGCAAATGCAAGACCACATTTGTAGTTCTCTATACAGAGATACTAGGAATTCCCTTCCTCCATTTCTAGCAATGGTGTCTTGGGCAGGGAAGAAACAGAAGTCAAAAACTTTATTTTTCTTAGGTGAATATAGGAGCCATGAAGCTCTGTATGCCTATGCTGAAGGCAAGGTCTGCACAGGATCAGGCTGTGGTTGACTGAGGTCTCCCACAGGCTACTAGACCTCTTGCCAGGGCACCTTCCTTGGTGTGGGCTTTCTTGGCATGATGCCTTGGTGGCTTTGGATCCCACCATGGCTATGATGTGTGACACTGCCTAGTGGCCCCAAATGCCCACACTCTGCTATGGAAAGCGTGACATGGCTGTGGCCAGGTGAGCTGGGTGAGGGAAGCCTGGTAGCTGGTTCCTGAAGGTCTCTGCCACTGGAGGGGGACAGAGTACCTCTTTGCACAGGTAGGTCCCCCCCACCCCCCCTCCTAGAGGAGACCCTCCCATGCCGTAGGGCTTTCACCCAGTTCAGCCTGATGGATGGGCCACTGCTTGCAATGCCGCACCCTGGCGTGGGTCATTGCGGGATTGCGCTTTTAGCAGAGGAGGGGAGCCGTTTGGCAAGAAGGCAGCATTTCACACAGTAGTGGTGAATCCACTGAACACTGCTGAGCCTGCCACCACAGGTGGCCCAGCACGTCCACGGAGGGGTGTTGCACAGGAGCCCAGCAGGTGTGAGGGCTGGGGATTCTCTGGAGATGGATGCAAACCCGCTTTGGGCTTCAGATGCATTCCTGGTCGTCTCTGATTTCCAGCTGCTTTGGACAGTCCATTCCCATCACCTTTAGCTCTTGGAGGGCCACTCACCATCATTTCCATTAGCCCATGGTTTGAATTGCTCGAGCAGGACCATGCTGGTGTGGTACCCTGGCCCTGGCTGATCTGCAGATGCTTTCTGCACATACTAGAGGCTATGTACAGTGCGGGGGTTGCATCGGCGGGGGTCAGTGCTGTGCTGTGCTGGCCAAGACCACCACTACGAGGTGCCACATGGGGACACCATGGGTGAGGTGGGTGCTAGGCTCTGAACTGGTGCATTTTGCCTGGCAGAACTTCCCAAGGAGTGGTACCAGCAGAGGGTCTCTGAGGAGATGCCGTCTCATCTCTGGGCAAGAAGAGGCAACCTGGGCGGCTTGTGCCTTGTTCACTCACTGGGCTCTGGTGCTGCTGTTGTGCCAAACACAACAGAGACCTGGGTGGCAGCTCCCCCTGCACGTTTCAGGAGGGTGTGGCGAGCCGGGAGAGGCTGTTCCCACACTGGGGTACTCGGAGGAGCAGACACCTCTCTCCTGACCAGCTTGGTGCGGTCGACAAGACCTGATCGATGAATGAAGCGGGGTTTGGCATGCTGCCATCAGGCACAGGAGGCATTGTGCAACAGTGCGTGATGCAACTGAACTTTACATAACCTGATGCAACACCTATAGCTGAAGTTTAAAGCTGCAGGTCCTGGGTCGTTACCGTATGGTGTACATACCTCCCTGGTGTATACATGCGTGAGGTCAGCTGGTGTGTGGACAGTAGCACCGCTCCAGGCAACTCCAGCTTTACTCTTGGGTTTGAAATTGCTGCAAACAAACAAACAACTGTGGCTTGTGAAGGGTGAATNAATAGACCAAGGGCAGAGGCAAGAGCCAGGCGTATTGCAAAGGGCGACTGTGGAAATGTCATTCGTGCAGCTCAGCTCGCGTCCTTCATTCCTACCTGCAGCTCATCCAGCCCAAAGTCTCTCTCCTCACTCCTGCCCCTCAGCCCTAGCTAGTCCCCGCTGGGCCCCAGCTCTGCCCCTGCCCCACAGCCCTCCAGTGCCTGTGATAGCTCAGTCCTCATTTGTAGCTTCTCCCCCAGATGCTCCCAAATAGCTTTGCCTTGTCACTTGAAATCACAACTTTGAGCTCTGTGCCGTGTTGGACAGGCTGCCTCAGATTCTGCAGAGCTGATGCTAAGCCCGGTGCCTTTGGAAAAGTGTCAATAGCCCTTTCCTGGGGCAGGACAGCGATGCTCTTCAAGATAGTATAACATAAGATAATTGCTTTAAAACTACCCGTAGCCTGACATTTGCTATTGTTCATCCTGAACTTCAGGTCAAAGTAATTCCTCCTCTTTTCTTTGACATTTGTCATATTTAAGCTAAGAGAAAACAGAAGGGTGTTGCTGGCCTGTTGTTTTCCATACAAGCAGTGAGAGTTTGCAGCTGTTGTGAGGTTTGGCATGTACGTGGTGCCTGGGCAAGGCAGGGGGAGCGGGAGCACGTCAGGGAGGAAGGACAAGCCCCAGAAAATAACCAGTCACAGTTCCTGCTTCTCTCTCTGCATTGGGGGGGTCCTGCAATGCCCCTCACTGCCATAGCATTGGGCCAGTCTAGGTAGCACATCTGCCAACAGCAGTAGCTTCCTTGGGCTTTTCCATCTCTGCCCGCCCAGACCTGCTGGGGTACGTGGTTCCCATGCAGGCGAGAGAAAGCAGCAGAGCGTGGCAAGAGCCAGATCTTCTTTTTGCGTGAGGATTGGGCTGGCACGACCCCAAGTATCACCTGGCTTTCCCTTCCCCCCCTCAGGGGAAGCTAATCCTGGGCATTGCCGGCACTGCCAAGTTTGCATGGAAAATGCCACTAGCAGGAGCCAAGCAGCAACTCCTTCTGAAACCCGACTGGGAGGGGACAGTGATACAAGCTGGTATCCCCTTTCTGACGTGACTCCGTACCTGTGACTCACTGCCGTCTCAGTACCTTTCCAACCACACTGTTGTGCCTGCAGCCAGCACTTGGGTGCGTGGTGAAGCCTCTTCCTTTTCAGCTCTTTATGCCAGGCCCCAATGATGTAACACTGCAGGTGAATTTCCACAGCTCTGCCAGAATATACTGCGATGCCAGGAGGGAGATGTGAAAAATGCTTTTCCCCACTCAGGTGCCTGGATTGTGCCTGTGTATGGATGGACTACCCCTCCATCTCCTTCCCTTCCCTAAGATACATGGACCCCCTATCCCTGCTCTCTATCGTACCTTTGAGAAGTGATGCACATAAGACATTTTCTTGCTTGACCATGAGCAGACACAGTGCCCACAGAGTAAGCAAGTATGATGAGGCATCTCTGCTGCTCTCCTGTGGGACCAGAAGAGATCCCCCACGGCACAGGGAATATAGGGCACTCGCGCACACCCACCCTGACCGCTGGCTGCTGCCTCCGCAGTGGCCCACAGGAAGGCTGAGTCCCCCCAGCTGCTGCATGGTGCTGGCCTCCTGGCTCTGGTTTCCCTGTCAGCAAAGTGGGGATGAGGGGAGAGAGGTACCCATCCTTGCAGGCTCTGGGCAGGGATCACACTGCTCCCCTGCAGCCACAGTGCCTCGGATGGAGCCGTCAGGCTACGTGGCCAGTGCCCTGCCAGGGGCAGCAGCAGGGGGGGCGAGCACAGTGGTGGTCCAGGGAGACGGTGCAGTCTGGTGTGAGATGCATTGGGAGATGGTGGCAGCAATGGGTGCTGCAGCGGGACTCCAGTGGTTTTGGCACTAGGGGTGTTTAGGGGAGTGGTAGTGAGGGAAGAGCAAGGAAATAAATGCTATGGTTGAAGCTGGGGAACAGTATCCAGTTTCACCAGGTGGTCACCACACTGATGCATGCTGGAAGGTGGGGGCTGACCCTGAGCCAAGGTGGATCAGGGCTAGGGCAGATGTTCCTGGGGCAGGGCAGGGGAGGTGCGAGCCTGCCTGCACCACCCAGGACCCTGAACCAGAAAGCAAAGGCATCACATCGTCCCTTCTCGAGAAGAGAGAAGAAAGGAGGTCAAAGGCCTGAAGCTGCAAGCAGAGACACGTGCCAGCAGTGGTGTGAGCTATTTGTGTGCTGTGGTGAGGCCTCGACACCACCGACCATGTACATACAACAACCTGGGTGTTTGTACTCCACCCAGCAAGGATTCACCAGCATGAGAGCAGCACCTGATGTGGAGATCACCAGGTGCCTAAGATCAGCTCACAGATATTCTGGGAGGATGTATAATCAAACCAGCTCTTTACATCCCTCAGCTAAACAGCCTCCAGGGAGCAAATAAATGGTTAAGAAGACAGGCTGAAGTGCTGAAGGAGAAAGCAACATTTGCTGCACGCTCATGGCCAAGTTGTAGTGGGAGAAGCTGCTGCGTATACTCAGTAAGCACTCATCCATGACCGTGTGGCTCTTCGTGTTATGTCTAAGAAGGAAAGAAAAACAAGAAATGGTGACCAGAGTGGGATTATAATCCAGGAATACAGTGACTGCTAAAAAGCTAAAGAGCAAACCACAGACTAGTGGCTTCTGTTAAACCAGTGGGTGAAATGCTTGCCGAGATGGTGGAAGTTTTCCCAAATCCTCTCTCCATAAAGGCACTTGTGATAGCAATGTATTTGAGCTCCTGAAAAATGCAATAAAAAAAAAAGGAAAATGAAACAATTTCTAAATATGTGTTGGGGGGTTTAAGGAAATTACTAGTGTATTGCCAGTTTGGAGAGAGTTTAAATGCTGCGTCAAGGGAGCGGTTAGTGTGTGGTATGTACAATGAAGCAATACAAAAACGGTTATTAACTGAGGCTGATTTACCCTTAAAACGTGCTCTAGGAACTGCTGTGTCAAAGGATACAGCTATTCCAGAAGACAGGGGGTTGCAACAGCATCAAACAGCCTGAAACAAAACTTCTATTGTTCACCCTTTGGAGGACAGTCACCCATTTGGTGTGAAGGTCTTTCAGGAGAATATCAGAACTGAAAACATTCACGAGAGAAAGCTTTGCTTGAAAGAGAAACATGTTTTTAATTCCACTGTGGTCCTGAGGACTCATCTGTGTGACAACCTGTGTAGGGGCAGAACGATAACATAGGCAGGACCTGGGATGTTCTCCGGGCTTACCGAGGGAGGATGTGGTGCCAGCGAGGTGGAAAGAGAGGGCTTTCCATTATGTGGTGGTTCCCTGGTCGCCATGAACAAAGATGGGTATCCTTTACCTAGGTTTGACTAAGCAAAACCTATCAGCCACATGGGGACGCTGGCTAATGGCAAAAAATACCCTGTGAATAATGCACACAAGGTTTTACTCCAGTATTACAGGCTAGCACTAGGATAGCTTCCACACCCATGTTCTGGTGGAGGGCCACGACCAGCTATTGCAAAGGATCTTTAACATTTGGAGCTATGCGGACAACTTATGGGTTAATGGAAGTGACAACGAGGGATGTCTGCACAGGTACCGGTGAGGCTGTCAAGAATGGCTGGACAGCAAGTGAAGGAAAAGTGAATTTTCCAGAGGCTTGGCCATGTGCTGTGAGACTTGCATATGATTTTCAGAAATCACCAGTAATGCTTCAGGCTATTCTCAAGGCACCTCAACTACAAGATATGTCACAATTATCTTCCTTTCTGCAGATAGGCAGTTATTACCAAGGGGTCTTGCCCAATACGTTGACACTATTACACTCCCTAAATAGACCAGTGCACAAAGGACAGAATTGATGTTGATCCACATGATGTACCAAGGCTCCAGATGAAGCAAAGAATTTTGAATTATCAGAAAGTGAAATTCTGCTTGTAAAATTCGCTTGCAGCACTTCTCCATGGGTCTGAAACACTAATGCTGAAAGCTAGCCATCAGGATAACATACCGAAAAGCCCCATGCTTGGGGCTCGCTGGCATTGGTCTACAGTGCTGTGCTCACACCCAGAGAAAAGATCCACGCATCGTCTTGGGAGGTCAGCGGTTTAACCGCAGCTTATCTCAAGAGGAAACAATTTACTCTGGTTGCAAATGTCAAATGCTGGCTTCAGTGTTAGCAGTAACAGCTTGGTTAGGGAAAGGGAAGGTTTTCTGGGGTACTCCCAGAACTCTGGTACCATGGCAGGAATAACCTGGCAAGTGACAGGTACCCTGATGCAATGTGAAACTGAGAGCGAGCCAGGCCCGGCTGAGGCCTCTGATGAAAGGATGAGGAGGTGGGCTTAGCACACAGCCTCTTCGAGCCTTCTTGGCTGGAAAGAGAGTACTGAAATACATGTCCAGGTTGCCTAACGTGTGGCACCAGAGCAGTTACTGTAATAAATCTCAGGTCTAGTGTACTCCAAGAATTACATGATGGGCCCCTGGGAATAATAACTATGAAAGTCCAGGCTGGAAATTTGGTTCAGTGGCCAGACACTGATACACAAATAGGAGGAATGACAAAACAATGTCAAGGGTGTTAATAAAGTTAGTTGGGAAATTTTCCATCAGAATAATTCTCTGATGGAAAATGCCCTTTTCACTAACTCAGCAGTTTCTGTAAGAAAATTGCAGATTTCCATTGGGAAAATCAAACTGAAGTATCCTTGGCTCTTTTTCTGCAAGGAGAAAATAAAATTGCTGAGAGCATTATAGACGAGCTAGCAGAAATTGTCTTTCCGTGCAGCTCTCAACCACCCAGCCTTCCCCTCAGGTCCAGAAATCAGAGACACAACTGAGCAGTCAGAGGCTCAAGAAGGCTGGGAGATGGGAAGTCGCCCCACTAAGTTTTTGACAGCTCACCTGCACCAGAAATCAAATAAGTCCCTACCAGATGGGCAGCCCGGAAGCCAGAAGTTTTCTTTTTGGTTCTTGTGGCGCATGATTTTTGTGGAACTCCATATTCATATACAGCGTTGTTGATTTTTCAGTTTAGTATTTTTCTTAAAAAGAAACTCAATTACTATTGTTTTCTTTCTGGCTGGAAGGGATTTCTCTTTCCCAGCCAGCTCTGGTTATCAGTGAACACTACACTTGCTAAATATTCTCCTTTGTATTCTCAGGAATGGCCAGCTGCTCTAGGAAAGCAAACTTAGGCAGAACTGGGCCATTTATGGGACATATGTTTTTGATTGCTGGAAATGCCCCTTGTAAATGGCTTGAAGTGCTGTGTATGAATGCTACTAATTTAACACAGACTGGGAAAGTGTTAGGATTAGTATTTTTGTGGACAGGAATTCCTACTTGCATTGTAAGTGATGAAGGGTCACTTTTTTGATGTCCAAAAAGTTGTGTGCTTTTATCTAACAGAACAGTATCAACCCTGTCACATAAGCTCCTTGCTGTCCCACCATAAGAGGAGCAGTGGGAAGATTTGTTCAAACATCCGATTCAGTGATCCAAACCAGAAGTTTGGATAAAGTTAACTTACAGTAAAAAGCTGTGAATTCTCTTCTGGTCTGGGAAGGACATGTTAATACAGATCTCTACTACAGTCATCCACCGTCTTGGGACACAGTTTTTTCTTGCTTGGACTTGCTAACACCTGATTTCCAGGGGGGCGTTAGTTTGAAAGTGATAGGATCAAATGGCCCCACATAGTCATGCATGACTCTGCTGCCTTCAGATTGGAAAAAAATCTGTGCAAGAGGTAACTCTGAAAACTTGGGGAAATCTTAAGCAAAATATATGGCATTGGGAGCCTTGGAATTAATTAGATGAATGGAGTGATTGAATTGGGCCCTCTTATCAGTAATAATAGTAATCTGTCACCTTTGTGGAGAGGTTTGTGATCATGAGCACTGAATTAGATTAGCTAGCAATTATTCAGTTAGCAACAGTGGGAACATTAAGCATCTTGGAAATACCGAGACCCTTTCTAACATGCCGGCAAGCATTTTAGACATCTGATTTAAGGCTTCCACACTCAGAAACGCTGGTTGGAATCTCCTGGTGCTTCACTTTCCTGGTCAGTTAAATGGGAATGCCTTTGGTGCAAGGTTGTAAAGTTTAACTTGTTCTTATCATGAAGGACATTGGAGTTCTCTGGAATTCCTGAAGGAGGTGTTATGTGTTGCAGTCAAATGTTTGCTTCATGCTTGCTATACCACACTTGTGCATTAATTTTTGGAAGTTCTTTTGCTTTTCTCTGGAACTCTGACCTTAGCAACCAGACCTCAAGAAGGAATGATACTCACACGTAGAAATGGCCTAATGACTTGATGGGGCTGCTCTGCACAGCTTGTTGCAAAGGCAGCTTCTTCAGTGCTGCTCCTATGTCTTTGTGGCAATATTTGTCCTGCTTTAGTTCTTTGTGGGGGTCTTTGTTTCAGAACTCCCAGAACATCTGTGTTTTGTTGTCATTTGGGATCTGCCTCTTTCAGCAGTTGGCCGTGGCATGCTGGTAATGAACTCCAAGAAGTGTCCCAAAGGAGCATAAAGGAGCTTTGCTTTTCCTCGGCTGACTTTCAATTCTCCCCTGCTCTCCTGCAGAGCTCACAGTCTCAGTCCCCTTCTGTCTGAGCTGTGGGATGGCCCTTCTCTAGCAGGGCCAACCAATTGTTCATCTGCCTCTCCTTTCTCCTTGCTGAGCTTTCACCTATTGCACGTTCCCCACCAGATCCAGCTCTGAATAGATTCATCACATTTCTAGCAGATAAAGATCAGCAGAGCCATCACAGGCGAGGCTGGGCTTGACTCCCTGGTGCAGGATCAGCTAGCATATGATAATGTTCTCACCCCATGCTCCAAAATGTACCACCCTCCATCAGCTTGTTAAGAGAGGTGACTAACACCAGTCCTCTGTGGTATTCTCTACTTCCAAGGGAAAAGATGTTTTTTTAATGGAAGGATGGTGTTTTCTTTGGGCTGTACACCCCTTTGTGGAGAAGGAACATCACAAAAATATGCCTTGCTCTTGTTAGCTGAAAGTGGTAGGACTTGTGGTGTTGGATCCTCCATTGCAGGCCAATGCTTGAGTAAGTATGGCTGTTTCCCATCATGGTAGAAGGCCCTAGGGTGTCCAGGGAGGGGTCATTTACACAAATTCAGAAGGCCTCAAGGATTTTTTGTTCAAGTAGCTGTTACATTCAGTGCAATGCAGCTATCATCAGCAGCAAATTCTTGGGAATTTACGTATGTCAATGTAGAGGGATACGCTTGTATGTGTTTCTGAGTCATGTCCTGTCAGTGCTTCCTGCACCAGTTACATGTGTGAATTAGATAAACAGAAAAAAGAAAGGAATGAAAAATGGTGTTCTGTAGAAATCTCAGTGACCGTGAGCTTTAAATGATATGAGTTCAACAAACAGTCTTAATACAAGATTCACATCAAGTGTATGAATCTCTTGCCGTTCCCCATGGTCATTCTGCATCTTAGCTAGAAGAGCACAAGCACTTTGGGGAGTTCTGGCCCTCTTTCTGGGACGTGCCATAGGGCATTCTCTAGCTATGGAGAAAGCAAACTGTCTTACTTTTTCTCCGTCTTCCCATGCCTTGTGATCTTGGTCTTACATGGGGGTAGCAGCTGATGCATAAGACCTAGGACAGCTGAATAATTCATTGGCAGGATTGATGAATTTATGAAGGGGATCGGATGACAGGATAATGGGGTTCTGGACTAGAGCAACAAAGCTCGCAATACTGAGTTTTGGATGTACCAGTTGGTGGTATTGCCAAAAGGGACATGAAAAGTGATCTCATTTCAGTTTGGTGCAGCCCACTAATTAATCCCGGTTAATACACACAATTCTGCTAAATGAATCCCTATCTCAGGTTGCCCCTATAAACCCACCAGCAAACTTTTTTTCCCTTTTGTTTTGCTTAGAAAGAATTCTGAAAAGAAATTCAAAAGGTTTCTTTTTTGCCCTGTTGCACTGAGCACTGGCTACAGCTAGAGACAAGATGTGGTGGGGTGTCGTGGTGACTTTTGTGGCACACAGAAACTCCTCCAAGGCCTGCCTGACATGTCTAATGCACATGTTCTAGCCGTAAGGAAATGCCAGATTTGGTGTCAGGAAAATATTTCCATCCAAATCAGATTGACAGGAAAACTTTTTTAACCTTCTGTAGTGTGTGGCATGGTCTGCTTTCCCAGGGGACCAGGAGATGTTCCTGTGAACTGCAGAGGAGAACAATGACATATTTCATGATGTGGGCAATGGAGGAGATGGGGGTGAACATCCTTGTGATCTCTCTGGGTCAGCCTATGGTTGTAGGGACTGGGACAGATGGCCTTAGTGGTCCCACCCAGTCCTATAGTCCTGTAGTTGACAAATAGCTGCCTGCCTCCTCCCTGCCTGATGTTTAAAGGATGCCTTCTGCTTTGCTTTCAAAGTTACCTGCGTTGCGTGCAAATTTGGTGTCCCCTCCACTGGTTCAATATAGAGCAGCATCCCATTCCCCTCCAGAAGCAACGCTTCTGGGCTTTGCACCCTGGGTCTCCTCTGCTATGGGACATGTTCCCACCCCTGGGGCTGTGGCAGGGCAAGGGAAGTGATTAGCTGCCACATCCTGGGAGGGGACTCTGCATGTGTCAGTCACGGCTAACCCTGCAGCGGCACAGCCAACATGACACTGCCCTTGGCAAGGTGAAGGGTTTTCCTCCTGGGAAATGTTTCAGAAAGCAGCAGTATCTCTGTTCTGGCAGGTTGAGCTCCTCCCCAGCCTCGCATGAAAACAGGCCATTGTGCCTGTGCCGGTGAATCACGCTGAGCACATTCAGAAACATGGAGATGTTGTGTCACGTGAATTAGGGGTGCAAGGAAGAAAGCAGGGGAGTTTCAGTGACTGGCAGTGCCAGTGGTCGGGAGCAAGATGGCTACTTATTACATGGAGGCCTCATCTGTGCAGAGGTCTGTATCGGTGCGCAGGGCCAATACATGGAGCATGCACTGAGGATTTCAGCAGTAATCCCCACCACAGGCCAGCATGCTGCAGCATTCCCCTCTGCTCCCTGTGGAGGAAGTGGGAAGGATGGTTGGCAGGATCCACACGGCTGCCTCGTGCCTCCTGCAGCTTGTCTCTGCACTCCCACTGCTAGGTTTGTGCTACCCCTTCAAGAAGGCTCTTTGTAGCTAAACCACACAGTGACCCCTAAGCCCCTGCATTAGCTGGAGCTTTTTGTGATGTGAGGCTGCTCCTGGGATCCTTCACTTGAAGGACCTCCATGCTCTTTTTTTTTTCTTTTTCAGAGAAAACCTTGATTGTTTGAGCAACAGCATGTGGCTGGGATGGCTGCTGGCATGGATTAGGAAACCATTCTTTTCTGCCTGTGGGGTTCTAGATTGTGCCCCTATTTACAGCATACTTTATGGATGGGGGTAATTTAATTTCTAATGCAACAGAGAGTATAGGAAACCTGCAAAAGTCCTCACTGCTGTCCGCTCCCATGTAGGTTTACATAGCAGTTACTTCAAGACTGTAGCTCTTGGTAACTGTGTTGGTGTAGAACAGAACTCATGGATGGTTTGCCTGTTTCTTAGCTCATGCCAGGCAGACCCAAACTAGGAGGAAGGCAGAAGTTTTTCAGTAGTGAAGGCAACTCTTCACTGGAGCACTTTATTGTGGGTGATGGTGGCTTTTCTCTTTCTTGATGTCTTTGGCTTGAAACTGGATGCCCTTCTGGAAGGTACACCTTGCTGGATGCAGATAGTTGGGATCAGGAAGGTCAGTTTTACATCTTGCTTTACATGTGAGATGCCAATCCGTTTTGGCCTGAACATCTGAATCTGGGCTTTGGCCCCCCTCTAAACACAGCGGCATGTGGTGCTTTGGAGAGGACTAAGATTTGCTGGGGCTGAGGACCAGTGACCATGTGGCAGCTCCTCACAAACAGAAGTGCTTTGCTCTTGCCAAGGATGAGCACTGATATTGGGCTCTGTGGGGACATGGCCAGCCTGGGCTGCAGTTTGCTAAGGAGCTAAGGTCCAGTGTGCCTGCCTGTACCAGTAACCCCACTAAGTAGGTTGCTGCCATAACCTCCCGGGCTCTTCCTTAAGTCTCTTTTGGAGCCTAGGTCTGTAAGTATGAGGAGATATGGCTCTCTGTGCAGGGATTCCTGTGCAATACCAGCTCTGACAGCTGGGCAACAGCTGGTTGCAGATGATTGCCAGCATTAATAAAGGAGGCTATGTGATGGAATCTCTTATGTGGGGGTCACTAAATAAACAGAGCTTGAGGAAACCCTGCCTTCTTCAGGAGCAAATGCAGCACAAAACCTTGTCTTGTTCTGACAGGCCAGCAGCGAGTCCTTCTCTGCTTCAATTTGCAGCTAATCCCATGTGCAACAGCTTCAGAAACAGATCTGGTGAGAGTAACCTCTCTGTGCATCCCTGACCAGCCCGCTAGCTGCAAGGGAAACATGGGTGTTGAGGAGCAAGATGATTCCTTGTGGGCCTCCTAAATGACTTTGCAGTGCCTTTTGGGAGAACCTGAGGCAGACTGTGGCAAGGCTGCCATTCTTCATGGAATTGTAGGCAGAGATGTAGGATGTAGGGGATGGGAAAGCTTGCCCAGGTCTCTCAGGATGGACCCAGATGTATTATGTTATGTCTTAAAAGGGTTGTGGGAGGGGGAACAGACTACAGTTTCCACTCTTTGCATCCATGGGCAGTGTAGCCCTCATACTGACCCCCAGGAGGCCCCTGTGCTCGTGAGGAGACCTCTTCCCCTCTCCCTGGGACCAGGGTCACCCTTGCACAGGCAGGTGCCCTGTCAGGTCTGAAGGACAGCCTCCCAAACCCACCAAGCACCCCCTCTTGAAAGCCAGGCCCCTTCTTGGCAGCTATTGAGCTGCCTCCACACGGGCCACTTCGCTGCAGGGCCTCATGGGCAGACCAAAGGTTACCAAGTGCTGGCAAGGGGGAGGTTCCTCTGCAGTCTCCCTTTCAAGCCCCCATGTCTCCAGTCTTCCCCATCCCCCTCCTCTTTGCTCTGGGTCTCCCTGACCCCTCTCAGCCTGCTGTCCCTCCTCAGCCTAGCTGTGTGCCGCAGCCTGCCCACCCCTCACCAGGGCTGTGGAGGCTGGAGCTGGAGGCTGGAGGCCAGAGCTGGGCAGGGGGTTAAGAGGCAGATGGGAGCTGGCGGCCGTCCCCTCCTGCTGTTGGAGTGAGGGAGGGCAAGTCACTGACCTCCCAGCAGGAGTGACACAGGAAACCCCTAATTACATGCTTGTGACAGCAACGCTGGATCATCTTAATCACGCTGCTGCCATGTCAGAGATGCTGTCTCTCGGGATTAAGGAAAACAAACAAGCTGAAGCAGCAGGGGCAGCAGTGGCGGCTCTGTCCAGTGATTGCCTCGTACCTCTTGGTGCAGTGGCCCTTCCAGCGCTGGCTGGCCCAGCTGTGAGGAGAGTGTGATGGGGGCCAAAGGCTCAAGCAAACAAGCTCATCCCAGTAGACCCTGATGGATCCATCGCTTGCACTGGCAGGCTGGACTTCTCTCCCTTTCTCAGCGTCTTTCAAAACACATGACAGTAGTGGCTGACACCTCCACCACCCCTTGGAAGTCACCCCACTTTTCCCTCCTGTGTTTTACAGCAGTAAGCTGAGGCACAAAGGAAATTTACACAAAGCCATGCTGGGAGTCAGTGGTAAGAGTGGGCTTCGAGCACAGCAATGCTGCTTCCAGACCCTGGTGTCCTGACCCTTGCACTGCTGCTCCAATGCCACTGCTCAGCCCTCGTCCTCCACTTTGGAGGAGAGCCCTGGTGCCCTGCCCTGCAGTAACCATGTCCACTATACTGGCTGTGTTTTGTTTTTTTTTTTTTTCTGGTGATCGCTAAATATCTCTACTTTTGCAGTGGAGGGGAGCTTTGCTTGAGCAGTTTCCCATCTTCATCTCCTTAATGAAGTGACTCCACCTCTGTTCCCATCCCCACCTATTGGAAAAAGTGTGGACATCCTTTTCAGAGACAAAATTTACATCACACTGATTTGTCCTGCAGAGCAAATCGAAGTTAGTAATGCTGAGCTCAAACCGCTTTTCTGTTACCCTGAGCTGAGCCAGAATAATTTTTCTCCTTTTCAAAAACTTTCCCTGTTTTCATGATTCAAAAATGTACACCAGCTCTTTTGTCCATTGGAAAAGTAAAAAACAACACCACCCCCCAGCTTTCCTTTTCCTTTTCCATTTTGAAAGCCTCATCCTTTCGTTGCCTCATCCTTTCGTTAAGATTTGCAGCTCCTCCAGCATTTCTTCTACCCTCACCCACTCTCCTCTCCTCAACAGGAAATTATCCTTCCTCTGAGTCCTTATAGTGTTACTCCAGCACCATTCCCTCCTCCATGGGACCTGAGGAGTTGCGTCAGCCCCATGGCATAGGTGTACTATGGAAGGACCTTTCTCCTTTCTCAAGGAGAGGCAGCCCAGCTAAAAATCAGAATGGCTCAGCCCCAGGGCAATGCAAGGTTTGTGGGGATGGTTGCCTTGGCAAATGCAGTTAGGGAAGACACTGTTTGGGCTAATTCAGCTTTCCCACCTCCTGGATACAGGGCTCTCCCTGGGGCAGCCCTAACAGCAGAGTCCCTAGGTGGAGGAGATGCCGTGGCCTTACTGAGCTTTGCCAGATGTTGTTGTAGTGGCCAGATCCATCCCGTGTCATTGGCAGGGTCCCTGTGCCCCCACTAGCCGGAGTACAGGAAACACAACTGCCACCGGACAGAGCTTCCCTCTTGCATTCTGATGGGCCAGCACAGGAGACAGAGAGTTTGGGACTTGGGGATGAGCAGGTCCCCGGTACATCCCCAGAGAGTGAGGGGAGCGAGCCCCCAGACTGGGGACTTCAAGCTTCAGCCAGCCCCTAATCCAATGTACAGCTGAGAGGATCAAGAGATAGAAAGGTTGCTCACTGTAAATCCTTTTGAAGTCTGTTCCAACTCTTTTGCTGGGAACTTGCTGGCCTGCGTGCCAGAGGGGATGCTAAGCCAGGGAGCCACGAGGAGCAGGGGTGTACCCCCCCCGTGGTGCCTTGGGCTCCAAAAAACCACCTGCCCGCCCCAGGGGCGCTGCTGCCTGTGCACCCCAAAGGCAGCAAGAAATGATGCTGCTGGGGAGGGGTGAAAGCACCCAGCTTGGTGAGGACACTCTGCTGGAGCCCCCTGGCCCTGCTGGCATGGGGCAGGAGGGTCCCCAAATGACTCTCGCTGGGACAGCCCGGCTGAGGAGACAGCCAGTGCGGGGGTGGCTGGGTGGGCACGGCTCCAGCCCCGACCCTCTGTGGCTGCGGGTCGCAGGACGGCTTGCCGCTGGCTCTGCCCTTATACAAACACGCTTTGCTTCCCTTGCCTTTTCTCTTAATGAATTCCTCCTCTCCCGGCTGTTGTTTTTGGCCTCGGGCTGACTCTGTGGTTTTCCTTCTCCGGCACATAGTGATACAAACACTGCTCGCCGGCTGCTTCCTCCAGGTGATGGACACCTGTAGCTGGCCCCATGTCCCCAGACGGGTCGGAGTTGGTAATGCAGGGTCACAAAGCCAGCGCCGTGCTACAGCCTTGCTTTGGTGCTCCCTGGGCTCTCTGCAGAGCACGACAGGCCAGTGCATGGGGGTATGAAAGGGGCTCTGCATAAAGGAGCCAGCGCTCTCTGAAGTGAGAGGGGCACAGGGGTGTAGGAGAAGGAAGCAAGATGGTGGCACTGGTCTTGCTGTGGGGCCGGACCCTCCCTGAGCAGCACGGACCGGGTAGCCAGAGCAGTCCTGCAGCCCCGTTACACTTTCCAGCAAGGCATGGGTGATGGCAGAGCAGCCACCCTGCCTACTGGCCCTTAAAATCCCGCACTGCCAGCCTGAAGTGCGCAACAAATTGATAGAGTAAGAAAAAATAACAGTAAAGCAAAGCATCTGTATTTAACAGTCCTTCCCCTCCTCCCCCACTTCCAACTGCTTACCCTTAAAATTCCTCTTGGGACACAACTCTAAGCTTTTCTCTGAAACCACCAGGACTAGAAACTGCCTTTCTTTTTTAGACAAGCCCTGAAAAATTTCTTCCCTCAGTGAAAACAGGGGCTTTAGAGAAAACCCATGCTATTGCAAACCCCATCCTAATTTGGGCTCCTCTGCCCCCTGCCCACGCTCTGCTCTCCCCGTTGCGTGGGGCAGGCCCCTCTCCAGATCTGTCCTCCCCAGCTGGTATCTGTCCCTGCTCCCGAGGCCAGTGCTCCCAAATGGTGGCCCAGCACTGGCCGGCTGTTGACCCCCACTAGTACTGCCTGCAGCATCCAGCCTTCCCGGCCCTTCTCCCCAGCCTTTGTTTTTTATCCTCCCTCCTTTTTTCCACGAAAATGCAAAACACACAGCCCTGCTCCTTCATCTCTCCCGTGCTGTGCCCTCCTACAACTCAGCCCCCTTTTTCCTTCTTTCACAGCGTTTCACGCAAATGGAGGTTTTGCACAGTCGCAGAGCAGACGCTGCGTAAGTCCCCTTGCGTGAAGGAGCAGTGCTGACCGCCGCTAAATGGTATCACCTCTAAGGGGCTCCCCTGGGATGGGGCAAAGCAGGCATAAGGTGTAGCACCTATTTCTGGAGGCACAGAGTAATTTTCCTGACTGGGTGACACTGAACACCTTGTTTAAAAATAGAGAGAGGAGCCTGAATCAGCAGGCGCAGGGGATGTGAGGTAACCCAGGTAAAACTTTTCCACCGTGCCAGGCGCTGGGCACAGACAAAGGGCCACACCTGTGCTTTCACTAAACTGTCTCACCTGATCTGGCACCGCTGGTTACCGACTGATGCTGGCAAATTCCAGCCCTGCAAATCCTACCAGGAATTTCTTCCTGTAGGTATTGGCAGTGCCCTCTGATCTGCCTGTGGACAGAGCTGCCAGTGCTCCCGGGCAGCCCCTGTTTCTCCCTGTCCCCGACAGCCCCCTGTGCTGCGGGAGGGCTGGGAGGACCAATTGGTGCGGGGTCTTCTGCCAGAGGAGCTCGGGCTTGGCGTTGACCTTGTCCCATTTATCTGAGTTATGTAAGATCTTCCCGTACAGGCTGCTGGCTACGTGACACCTAACTATTTAGGCCAATGTAGTCTGTGACAAATGTGACGGTCGGTTTGGGGGAGGGATGTGGGCAGGCTTGTGCTGTCTCAGACCCAGGCGGGAAGGGAAACAGCTGGATGTCTTGCAGCAGGGTCACTCCTCAGCTGACACAAATTTCCCTGTCCCGCTCCTTGTGGGAGATGCCCAATTTCAGCTGAGCTCAGCACTCCTGCACCCAGGGCCTCTTTTCAGCACAAGAGCTGCTTTAATAAATCAGCATGTTCCCTCTTGACCATCCTGTTTAGGGCAGGAGGGGAGGGAAGACGAGAGGGTAACTCGGAGATCTGGGTCCTTTGCCTCTCCCTTGCGGGTTCAGGAGTCAGGCTGGGATTTCCTCACAGTTCTTTCAGAGACAGTGTAGTTCTTGCTAGAGCTTCAGTTTGCATTTATGCCAAAAGAGCCAGTCCAAAGAGTAGGGTCTGTGCCTGCTCCCTGGGCTTCAGGGTACAAACCCCTGGCAGCCTTGGAGGCATGAGCTTGGGGGGGAGCTGGCAGTGGATGGGAAGTTGGGGCCCACAGTTAGCTTTGGGGTGGCTGAAATAAGAGCAGCACAAGGAGCTTGCAGGCACAAGGAGCTGTAGTTCACAGTGGCGCTACCACTCACTTGCCTGCAGAAACCGGTGTGGGATTTCATCCATGTCCTTCTTTCCCGTCTGCCCCATCAGGGAGGCATTCATTCCCTTTCTGGGCACTGGCACGGAACAAAACGTTCCCAGACAAGGCAAGGGCTTTTCTTCTTCTGCCTGTACTTGTGTCATGCTGAGGGTTCTCTGTGTGTGACTGTCCGGTACTTCCAGTAATGCGGTGGGTGACTTCCATCCAGAATGTCCTGGGCCCTCCTGGGCAGGCTGTACCCAAAATTCAGAAGTGTTGTCAGACTTCCAGTTTCCATTCTAGGTGCAATGTACTCCTGCCCTGCGTATCACAGTGCCTTCAAGCAGCAGCAAAAACATTTGGGTGAGGAAGAGGAATGGAGAAAGCACCACTGAGAAGAGGTATTAGTCTGGCTGGTAAACTGTGCTGCTTGAGGTACCTTCAGAGAGCCATGGCTGTTGTCTGACACTGTCTCTGACACTGCTGTGCTGTACAACTGGGGGCATATTAGTCCGTCAGGAGTCACAGCTTTGGACCCCAGTGCTGGAGGCACAGGGAGCCAGCGTGCGCATGGTGCCATGGCCGGGTGCTACTGATCTACAGAGCACTGTGAGGGACACCAGGCAGCTTTCTGATATGCGCAGATGCCGTGATAGCATCAGACGGGACAGCATCTAGGAGATGGCATATATTCATAAGTGGCACCATAAGTTTGGCAGCTTTATGGCTGCCCGTAAAGCACTTTCTTCTGGAGGAACCTCATCCAAGGTGTTGCTGCCATCGAGGTTAACAAACAGCTCCCTGGGGTCCCTGGCTTTCTTGGCCATTGGTGGGTAAACATCCAGTCTCGCACTCCTCTTACCCAGTCCTGCTTCAGTGTCCCCGTTACAGTGCATCTGCAAGCCCAGTGCATGTGGGACCCCTGGCCGGACCCCGGGGCTGGGTGCCCATGGCATTCTCCTGTGCACAGGAGGTTCAGCCCAGCTGGGCTAGAAGAGCTCACACCGCTGTGAGCTGTTGGTGGATGTTCCTCCTGCGTGGGGTTTTTCTACAAAGGGAACATCTTACAGCATTTGCAGAGCTTCTGTGCTGTAACCTGGTATCAGCGTGGAGCTAGGCCTTCAGTGGCACTGTTTCTCCTTACCATCCTTGAGGCCACCCTTTACCCCGAATCATCAGTTTTGGTTAAGTCAGCTCTAGGTCCCTCTTTTTGTTTTTAAGTGGCGAAGGGGTTAGGGGAAGCCTATTTGAAATGAAAGACATTATATTGTGAGAAGTTAATTTGTTAATATAACTTGATTTTTCCTGGTAAGTAACGCTGCGTAGCCCGAATATAAGAACTGTGTAAGTGAGAAGCCTCACTAGTGACAGGATATTTCTGGGAGATATTTACAGCAGCCCGGGATATGCAAAGCCCCTGTAGGGATGTATTGTGTCAAATTCAGCATTGCTTGAATCTTGGTCCAGGAGGACAAGTTTCTACATGAGGAAAATCTGCTGTTGCAGAGGACACTCACCGGGTGTTTGGAGGTAAGTTTCTTCCTCTAAGTCCTCCTCCAAGGCCAACATGGAGTCTCTGCTCTGGACAATGGAGGTTGCTCCATTTGCACCGATGTTGCCATTTCTCTAGACATTGAAGCCTTTGGTCTTCAAAGCTGCCTGTCAAACACCTTTCATCAGGAGCAAATTCTCTTGGGTTGGAATTTGCCTCTGGACAGAGTGAGAACCACTCCTAAATACCACTCGTCCCGATTATGCCCTCCATGTCGGTGGCACTGGTATTGAGGCTCTGTACGGGGCCTCTCACCCATGTTTCCCTGTGAGGATACGCGTGCAGCCCTCCTTGCTTTCTCTCTGGGCTGTGGCCCCTCTAAAGCAAGTGTCCCTGGACTTGCTGCTCATGGGAGATGGGGAAGGAGTGCTCTGAGCGCCCCATGATCAGGGCAGGCTGGGGCTTGCTGGCAGCACTTAGGCAGGATCTCCCCGCTCACCTAATTCATCTACGCCACAACCGTATGCTGTTATTAGGTGATATGTTTCGGTATCTTCATTGTGTAATTAGTCACATGCTCATAAACAATGTAAATAACCCCTAATGAGTTGGTAGCTTAATCATTCAGTAATGATTTTGAACGTCAGGAACTGTCCATGCAGAGTATTTTTGTCTTTTCCTGTGTTGCAAAACCAGCTAACATCTTTGTTTCTTATTTTTCCTAACAGTCTGCAGGCTATTCTGCTCTTGATTTGAGTGGATTTACTCACCAATTAACTGAGAAAATTTGGCCCCGCTGTTTCATGCTACTGCTGATATTTTTTTTAAAGAGACATATAGCAAGCTTCTCTTCTGTTTTTTTTTTTTTAAATTTTATTCTAGTGTTGATAGTCATGGATGGATCCTTGGCCCTATTCTTCTTTAACCTTGCTATTTTTGAAAGTCTTTTTCAGGGTAAATATGTAGGACAAATTCTTACTTAGGCAGGAGCTGCTCTGCACAAAACTTCAAAAGCAAAGGTTTCAAAATGGCCATGGTAAAAACTAAATCTAAAAAAACCTGAAATCACTTCATTTTTCGCACATTTCTAGTTTTATTTTAAACACATTTCCAGCCCAAAGAGTCACCAAGAAAAGCTTGGGACTGTGAACTCTGAAGGCTTAAAGACTCAGTGGCAGACATGAAAGCTTCAGCTTACCATGTTGGATTTTAATTTTAAACAAAGCTCATGAAGATTTTTTAGCCTTATTTGTGCTTTTGGATGCCTGGGATTGCCATTACTGTGTTAGAATGGTGCTTTACTGTCTTTCTGGTGTGCTTGTTAATCAGTGACGTTTCCTTCTGCTGCTAAGATGGGGAGAGGAGTCCAGACCCTCCGCCACCTTCCCCCCATTGCTGCCCATCCCCTTGACCTTTGGCATTTCCTATCGTCACATTGGCAAAAGAGACCTCAAGCACTTTTCAGAGCTTCAACTTCTAACCATAGCCATGCTGCTACTTTTGTGTAAAATAGACCGTGCCATTCTTTTCCAAATACATTTATGAATTGCTGATACATGTCCTTGTCTTTTTTTGACATATTTGTGTATTTCTGGAATGAGGCTGCCATGGTAGATAACCAGAAGAAAGCAGTTCTGTTTGGGAACAACTTTTAAAGCTTCCTAATTAGCTCTCAGTCTGTGTTGGGACAAAGCCACAATATTTCAGCTATTCTGGCAGAAAAAGTGTTGTGTCAAATTTCCATTTTTTTTGTGTGTGAAATGTAATTTTCAGACTGAAACTTACTTTTTTTTTTCAGAACTGGAATATGAGGGGCGCATGATAGTGTTTGTGCCTAGGGAAATGGCTTGAGAGATGCCCGGATTCAAGTCTCTGCCCAATCTCATTTCAAACAAAATATCTATCCCTGATCACGCACAATAGGCTATTGGGATGAAGCCTGATCCCAGGCTTGGGTGTTCCCTCTGGCACTGACTGCTGGGAGTCTGCTGCTCCTTTCTGCCCCCACCAAGCAAAAAGTGCATGTGCACAGGGGAAGAACAGCTGTGCTGTGTCAGACCAAGGGTTTGTGGAGCCCAGCAGCCTGTCTCTAACAACGGCTGATAGCGCATGCACAACAAAGAGCATCATTTGAAGGCAAGTGTATAGTGATACGTCTCCCATATGTTCCCCAGCCTCCCACAATTTGTACTTTGGGGATTTTCTGAAGCAGACCTAGTATCTTTGTTGAGTTTTTTTTCTCTTTCTCCATACATTTGTCTTGCTGTTTTTTGAAACCCTGTAAACTTCTAGTACCCAAAGCATCCTGCAGCAAGGAATTCCACAGTATAACTACCTGTTGTGTAAACGGACACCTCCTACTTCTTGTTTTGCTTCCTGCTTTCATTTGATGACCCCGGTTTTTGTAATGTATGTTAACAATTTCCTTGTATGAGTTTTCACTGAAGCCTACCTGCCTCTCATGCTTTTGGTTGCAAATAAATACACTGCGGTACATTCTCACCCTAAGTAATGGAAGGATGTGTCCTCATCGGGCAGAGGTGCGAGTCTGTTTCCTCCTCTTTTATGTGCCTTCTAGGCTCTTTCACAAAAATATGGGAGCACAATGCAGCTGTACGAGCTTGGTTTTTTTTTGCTGGTGAGCATGAACAAAAATGCTTGAAACCTCTACACCTGCAGGGGTAATACCCTCTCTCTGCATATTGGTTTGGTATGTCCTCCCATTTGGTACGGAGACCCCAGTGAAAGTCTGTTCTCAGTAGGTAGCATTTTGTATCAGAAGACGCCTTCTGCCAACAAAGTCTCCCCAGACACAGGCCCTGAGATTGCAATGGATATGATCTAGGACAGCACACAAACACATGCTTAACTTTAATCCACACGTGCTTAAGTGCCTTTTGAATATAGCTTTGATCCACGTTTGTTGTTAGATGCCTGTTAGAGGACCAGCAAAACCCAACTGCTGAGTTCCTACTTTACATTCCTCTCCTTGGGCAGCAAAGCTGGCATGTATATTGTTTTTGGGAGTCCTCCACATGGCCACTGACACCTAATGCAGGAGCTTCCTGGATGATAACCAGCTTTATTAGCTGTTTTATATAAGCAACAGGCATCCTGGGTGGTGCTGGATCTTGCCTGAGCTGCTCCACAGCCATCCAGCCGCTGCCTTCTCCAGCAGAGCTTCATGGTATCCCCCTGAAATACACTCCTAGCCAGGCCCGAGAGGCACCCCTGGTTGTCACAGGAAGATGTTTTCCTGTGGTTGTAGCTCCCTGTCTGCGTGCTACCACACTGGGACGTGCTGCGGGCGGTACGTTTTGGCAGCAGAGGAGCAGAGCCGTTCCTAGAATGCCAGTGATGCCACGCTGTGGGTTGCTTGGCCCTACCTGGTGCAGTTTGCGCAACAGAAACTCTGTCTGTTATCATGCTGGAGATACAAAGCTGTGACTACGGCAGTTGCAATAATGCACAGCCTCCCTACTTGGGTGCGTTAGGCATGCGGCATTTGTTCATGTTCATCAGCTGGGGACACACAGCGCTTATGAAATTTTAGCACGCTGCTAAGTGAGTGGTACCTGGTTGTACCTTGTGTCTGGAGCCGCAGACTCTGGCACGTGTTGCTGCCTGGGGCTCTTATAAAGCTATATAATAAATATAATGCACAGGATATTGTTTTTTATGGCATCTTTGGCACAAAGTGATTACAGCTGGGCATCTGTGCCCATCTCCCATCCTGGCACTGGTCTGCCCTGCTTCCCTCAGTAATGAGTTTCTTGCGACTCAGGCAAGTGGGAGGTAATTCACAGCTCAGTGCCTAGCAGCGTTCCCGGCAGCTTAATTCCCACTCAGAATTTTCCACTCCTTATGTGAGGTGGTTAAAATAGAAAGGGAGAGATGGCAGTGCTCTCTGGGATAGGGAGCCAGCACAGCTCACCGATTTCAGTGCGTGCTGACGGGTAAGGAGCCAACCGGAGCTGTTTTTTCCCATTGCTTATTGCTGTGGATGTTTTCCATCTGCTGCCGGGGGGTGAGCTACAGATGAGTGGGACTTTGGCAAGGGATAGGGCAGGAAGTGTGTATGTCACAGAGGACTTGACTAAACGAAGGGGCCTCGCAGTTGGTAGCTAGGGCCAACTTGGTGAGATCTCGGCTGAGTTTCTGGTTACCGTGTGGACCTGAAGAGTCATGCCTGCAACCAAGTGAGTAACACTTCCAGTCATGTATCTGGGGCATTTCAGCCCTGGTCATGTTTTTAAGCAGCCCATGAGTTTATGATTGATTATTTGTCATCTCAGGTGATACATTTATGTCTTGCTCCCTGATGAACTCTCAGCAGTTTGTTTCTTGGAAATCCCGAATGCGTCAAAATAAGAGTTAACTTCATTTTCTTGGGGCGTTACGATCACCTCATTTATGGTCTTGGATGTTGAGTCTTATGCATCACCTCTTGTTGCTGGCCTTGGAAGATAAGCTTCATACTTGGAAAGAGGTACCTACTGGAAACAGGATTTCCCACAAAAAGCGAGCAGCATCCCTTGCAGATGTTGCACACAGTAAAAGTCCTTGGCTGGAGCAGCGCAGTGAGGCGAGCACACAGAGGGTGAGAGCGGAGCCAAGGTGAATTCCAATTTCCATTCAAGCAGAAACATTCAAAGTATTTGGGCCTTTCTGAACAGGAGTGTATTGAACTCTTCCTTATTAAGCCAGCGACACAGGAGAATACCTTGCATGTTCTCCATGGGGATTCAGCCTCCTCTTGGCCTATTGTCTAAACTTATATCAACGACCTTTTAAAAGAGCAGCTGAAATTCAGTCAGACACAATTAATAGAGACTTTGCTTACACTTGACAGACATGCAAGGTAAGAATGAGGATGTTAGCATGCCAGCCATGCGAATGAGAACTTTGGCACGCTAAAGTATTCTTGGCCGGTTCTTGTGGTGTCCTAAACCAAAGGACAAACCACAGCACAACCCCCAAAAATGTTCTAATGCTTCACAAGTCCTGAGGTGTTTTGAATCATCTCAAAGTGGCTCCCACACTCAGCACCGTGCAGGCCTAGTGGCTGACGTACACACAAAAAACCTCTTCAACAGATGAGCGCCGTCAGCTACTGACACTTGGTGGTACCTGGAGCCAGCCTTGGCTGGCTGCATGGAAGGTCTCAGACAGGCCTGGCTATGTGGCACATCTCAGTAACTGCTAGCAGTTTCCCATGTCCCATGCATGCTGTCAGTACCAATGACCTGACAAAACACTTCCAAACATTTTCAAAAAGCAACTTCTTAAAGTTTAAATAAACCAATTCCCACTCTTTTTATTGGGCTCTTTGTATATGTAAGCATATATATGTATATATATAGATTCCATTAGAGATATAATATGTACGTTTTCTTTGCAGGTATTTCTCCAGAAATGAAGGCTTGCTATCATCTTGCGCTATTAGTGTTGCAGTGGCCTGTCTGTCAAGTTCAGGGCCCCATTGTGGAAATGCTGAGCAAATCTTTACTAACGCCAGCTTCCTCCCCAGAGACAAAACAGTTTAAATGAAGTAGATGAACAAACCCCAAGAGAGAAAATACAAAAGGGGATTGTTTTTCAAAGATCATGGAGACGGTCCTGGAGAGAGCTGGGAAGGGGACTCAGGTCTCCTGACCCTCAGACCAGAGCTTTAGCTGCTTGACAAACCCCTGTCTCCCAGAGTAATCTCCAGAGGTAACCTTCATCTTCAACTTGGCCTTGAAAGTCTGCAGAAAGGCCCTTCAAAACAAGCTAGTATTTGGCAAACAATTTGCATAATGCATTTGTTTGGGAACATTTTGATCCTCTTACGGACTGCCAGCAAAGCAGATGCAAGGTGGAGTTTTTGGTTCATTTTGATTGACGAGAGAGTGAAGAGTTTCGTCAAGTGAGGATGGGCCTGGCCAGTGTCTCTGTCTGCATGCTAGGATGACGGAGGCTAGGACTTTCTGCTGGGTGAAGTACACACTTTAACTGAGGGTCAGCACAAAGGAAGAAAGTCTGGTTTATTTGCAGGGTATTTTTAAAAATCATTTTTCAAAGGAAACAATGCCTGTTTGGCTGTCCATCCTTCCCCCTTCATGTAGCTCTGCAACATGTCAGCCAGTTTCAACCACATCTGAAAGAGCAGTAGAAGTTTCAAAAACACTAACTTTGTGGCTGTCAGAGTAGGTGAAATGGTGCAAACCAGTGATTTCTGAAGGAAAGGAAGGGAGAACCCAGCTGTTGTACCTTCTGTTAGACGTCAGCTGGCCACACCATTACCACATGTGAACATGACCTGCCTGCCAGCAGGTATCTAGCTGTAGATTATGCACACCGCTATTGTCTCTTGCACGTTGTGGGGCAAGGATTAATGCAGAAGGTCAGGAGAAGATGTCTGGGGACAAAGGACACCCCCTTTTTCCCAGGAACCCCAGGCTTTGTTAGCCCTGTTGCTCAAAGGGCAACTTGTTTCCTTTATGTGTGGGCAGTCCTAAGGAATAGCTGAGTTTGGCATTCTGCTGCAAGCCTGGGAGTCCCCATCTCCTGCGGGAATGAGTTCCAGCACCCAGGGCCAGCTCCAGGGCACGCTCTGTGTCCCACACATGTTCCTCCCTCCATTGTTCAATGGTGGTCTCAGCCTGCTGGGACACCATTGTCAGCAGTGGCCAAAGTGGATAATGAGCAGAGAGAGAGCTGGGAAGACAGCAAAAGTCTACCAGGAGAGTAATGAATGATGGCCTCAACCACCCAAATAATAACTGGCTGTTTGAAATAGCAACTCAAATGAAAACAGGTTGGGCAAGCTTCTGAGAGCACTCGGGCCAACTATACATTGCTTAGGGCATGCTGAGCACACCACACACCTTCATTAAGTAAGCACTGGCCATTGGTGTGGTGGGAGAAGCCCTCAATGCCAGGATGTTCACTCAAAGGCATCCGGGACATCCAGCCCATCTCACCACAGGAGCTGTCAGGCACCACTAAGTGAGGACATCCAAGGACTTTCTAAGCGAGAGTTACGTGACTGCACGTCTGAGCCACAGGGACATGTCAGACTGGCCTGGCTACTAGTCCATGAGAGCCTGAGAGTCTGGCTATTAATTTCAGGGACTGGGATCAGATCCATGGTTAGAAGCACAAGCTCTCTGCAATGAAGTGACTGCACCCTGGGGCTGCCTTGTGCGTGGCCTTTGCGTGCCTCATGTTATCTGATAGTTCAGATAAAAGCCCAATTTCCCTTTAAACTTTTAAGCGCTTTATAAATTATCAGAGGGCTTTAATCTCTTTTTTCATGAGATAAAGGGCCTTCTAAGCCCCAAACTCTAATTGAGTGGCTTTGGGTGTTTTGCTTTAAGTCCCTCTTCAGAGGAAAGCAGGCCCGTCACCCTGAGAAATGCCTTCCATTGTGATCTCAGCTGGAGTCCAGTTAAGCTGTCATGTTGGGGATGGGCCCAAGCAAAGGCTTTGGTTGGTTTGTGCTCACAGAAGAAAGCATAGGAAAAGGATGGAGCAAACAGCAGATACTGATTTATCCACCCCTACACTTCTTTAATTTAGCAGGGGCATGGAAACTTTGCAAAAGCCTGCTGGAGAGTCAGCTCTTTCTGGCCCCACTGTCAAAACTGCCCAGAGATGTTTGCATCTCTGGTAAAGATGATCCATAGCGATACATTTAGCAAACTCCTTTTCGACATGGTGGTTCCACCTTGAGCATTCACTGTGCTCTGAAAGGGCACAAACATCAGACATGACAGAGTAGCTTCAGGAAACCCTTTTGGAGTTTGCAGTTGAGCATATATGCGCCATCCAAAGGATTCCCCCTGTGGCAGGGGACAGAAGGATCCCACAGCACCTGCACATCCACTCACAGCTGCTGGTATTTCAAGCAGACTTACACAGAGCTGTTCATGAGTGAACTGATGCCTGGGAGCCATCTGAGCGAATTATCTGATGAATAGTTTCATAGAATAAACAGCAGAGACTGAAGGAGAGAGAGGAATGAGAGAGTCAGAAAGAGAGATGTCTGGAACAGGGAGAGATGCAGTAGGAAGAAATTACTCTGCAATGAAATATGTGGTGGGGACTCTGCAAAGAGTATTATTCAGACCCTGTCCCCCAGGCTGGAGAGAAGGCTCTTCCGGTCCCACCTCTTTCATGCTCAGAAATTGCCCCATGCCTCCTACACAGTCATCCAGATTTACAGCATCCAGCGTAACAAAGTGTGGTCTCTGTGATGGCAGCTCCCAGCACTCGGGGCAGGCTGAGGATAAGTGCGGTCCTGTCTGCGTCAGGATAACCATCTGTAACCCTTGCAGACAGGCTGGACAGTCTGCACAGCGCAAGGCTTATGTTGCAGGGAGCTCCCAGTCTTATGCCAGGTCTCAGAGGAAGACATAGACGGGGAGAGCAGTCATTGAAAGATAGGGATGAAATATTGGGTAGTGCTAGCATTAACTCAGGCTAGGAAGAAGCAGTCCATGCTGAGGATTTTACATGACACAACAAGGCATTATCACACCAGTCAGACTCCGTTTGAGCAACAGAGGATAAAATTGCTAAGATGTACCAAAGCCATTGCAGTGGTGTGCAGAATGTGGCATACGTCCTCCATCATGCCTTGTGTCCTCAAGGAAACTAGGGGGGAACCAAACCACCCCTGTGCCGTGCATTAACTCACACAGGGCATTGGTACGTGACAGGAACAGGCTGACACAGGCAGGAGAGCACTGTTCACAGAACAAACAGCCACGCTGTCACAGACTTGATCCCGATTCTTATGTCAAACCTAGGAAACACCTTCAAAAGATGAGTAAGGTATTAAAATGTGTGGCTTTAAGGGATGCTAGAAACCAGGAATGAAGCACCAATACTAGTTTTACAATTTTCCCCAGCTCCCCACTCTTCCACTAATCCCTTGCTATTCCCCCATCAAGGACTTCTGCTTCTACTTATTACATGGAAACTAACAGCCTTTACCCCTCTCCCTTGCTAATATTTCCTACTGCCGTGGATGCACTAACAACCCCCTTTCCTTCAAAACAGCTAGTTGATTGACACACTGAAGTTAAACTTGGAATGCTTGTTTGCAGTCTGTACTTAGCTTGAGGTTTGATGTGTCTCTTTCAGACCTAAAGAAGAGCTCAGTCTCCTGACAGCTTGTCTGTCTTTTCCCAAATACATCAGTTGCTCTAACTAGACAACCCCACTACTATCCCTACAAACCTTGCCATGCTAATAAAGAAGGCAGGAGAGCAAAATGCTCCTATTCAGTCTCCCACCCCATGAATACCCATCACTCTGGGTCATGATTCTTTTCCCCTCCATCTCCCTTTGCTGTATTCATTACTATCTGTGGGGCTAGGCATAGCTAAGAATAAATATTTAGCAGAACAAGGAAGATGTGGACAGAAATGTCTTGGCTAAAATCAGAGGGTGCAGCATTTGTGTAAGACAACAGCCCTGTGTTATTATTTTCTATATGCAGCATTTGCTATTCCAGCTCACTGTTATGGTCAGAGCAGGGAGAAGGGAGTCAGGACACCTGGGATCCTCTCATAACTCTGCATACGGCTTACCTGTTGTCTGTGGGAAATTTGCCTCATGTTCAGTGTCTGTTTTCTTCTCCACAATAGGAAAAAATAATAATTATTACCCAGCCTCTCTGGTCTGCTGAGAGGTGAAACTGATACTCACAAAGTGCCTAGGGGTCCTGGTATGAAAGGCGCTATGTACATTGACATTGTGGTTTACTCTGCTTTCTGCTTTCTGGACCACTCACGTGAAAGCTGAATCTGGAAAACTGGACCTCAAAATACCCTGAAAGATGCAGCTCAGTAGCCCTTGGCAAAAAGTGCCGTAGTCTTCCTTTAGCCAGCTTCCCTCTCTAGACCTGAGGAGCACCAACGGTGTAAGGATGTCTGGGTTTGCTGTGCTACGGCCAGCTTTTCTTGGAGAGGACATCTGCAGGCTGTGCTCCCTGCTTTGCCATGTCTATCCAAAAGCATAATGCCTGAGGCAGGAGGCTTCAAAACACCCTGATTCCTCTCCCGGGTGCAGGGTAAAAGAATCACGGGCCCAAGTCTCAGAGGCAGGATCAATACTGCTTAGGACTAGCAGAGATGAAGGTGCTGTAAGAGCCTATATAGCAATGGAGGTTAAAATATTGTTAAAATATTGTCAAACCTCCCCAGTGGTATGGTGATGGAATTAAGGTTGTCTTTGTATCTAGGACTTAACTCCCTGGTGCATAAGGAGATCAGATACTATAGTCATATCATCACATTATATTTCTTCTATGGGTTTTTCAGACTTGCGTGATCTCAGGATTGGTGGATGTAAATTAGGCATCTCTAGGGAAGGAAACTAGAGCTGTTGGTGGGACATAATCTTGGTCATGGCAGAAATCAAAAGGTGTGTGAAGTGAATGAAGTTAGGGGAGGCCTGGGAAGTGTTTTCAGTTAATGTTTGGCAATTGGGACTCGGTGATTCAGCAAGATTTTACAAGGCAAATGCTTATGTTCTGCAGAGAAAGTAAAATTTCCATCAACGCCCCCCACCCCAAACACGTTGAAATGGAGGGATGCAGATGTTCCAGTGCAGGACTGGTTTGGTTCAGCACTTGGGAGCTACGTGTGGACAAACAGCACACTCACTTTGGGCAGAAACTTTGCAGCATGGAGCCACCAACTCTGCCAAATTTGTTCTGTGTGAGTATCGAGCTCATAACTGGATCAAAATTCAGGGATATTTTTCTTGGGGACAGCAGAGACATATTCTTGGCAGCTAGGCACTTCCCTTGCCTAATTTCAAGTTCTTGCTTTAAACTGTAAACTCTCAGTTAACCAGTTGTAAGCGCTGAAGTTGTAAGCGCTGATTTTTTTAGTGTGGACAGACTAACCTCTTTTTCTTCATTGTATTCTGAAAATGGTCAAAATCCCTAAATGTGTGTGGGTCTTTTTTTTTCCCCCTTTCTTTTTCTTTTAACAGGCTAAGGCAGATGCTTGGTCTGGAAAAAATCAGTTCAAGTGGTGAAAGTGGCAAGTTACAAGCAATTGAAACCAGGACTGGGAAAGACAAGTCAAATTGGTGCTAGTTCTTACATTCTCTAGGACAGAGCAGACCAGACCAGAGCAAGACACAGTCACCTCTGCGTCCCGAGGAAAATGTTGGGGCTGCTTTCTTCGGTGGAGTTCTGTTTTCTCTCACTGCTACATTACCTTTGCCTGCATCCCTCGATGTCTGTGGCTTCTTTCATGGGCTGTGACTCCAGGAGCGCTGTTACCTGGCAGCCCCCGCTGTGTACCTGGGGCTTCTTCACCATCTCGTTGGAGCGCTTTTCCTTTCCACTTCTTTCCCGGGGTGAGCCTGTTCCCGGAGTGGTGAGCAGGGTGTTGCCTCCTGGTGCTGCATAAAGCTAACAGGCGGCTGTGGGCGACGGGCTGGTTGCTTTTCTTCAACCTCATCTCTTTGGGAAGGGCCCAGAGACTAGGCCTGCAGGAGGCTGTGATTCATTCTGTCTACAGCTTTTTTAATAAGACGATTTCCATTGTCTTTGAGTGCTGGGTAGGAAAGCATGTCTGCATCGGAGGCTCTGCTTGGGCCCAGGCTAAGAGCATGTGTGCTCTGTGTGTGTGTGCGTGCACTCTCGGGGCTGCTGAGAGGGCTGGGGCATTACGATCTGTGGTATGGACCGATGGTACGCCCTGGCCTCGCTGGCTCTGAGCACCAAGTGCAGAAGTGCTTCTGCATGGGATGAGATGCTGCCACCCACCTCACTGCTGCCAGGAGGTGGGGAGTGAGTGGTGGGGCTGCGTCCTCCCCAAGGATGCAATCTGGGTCCCACGGAGAGTGGAGAAGACAGGCTGTTGCCTCTGTATTTTTGGGCAAGCAACTCCTATGGAGCAAGTAATTCAGTAACAGCTATGACTGCTGCTGACTGGTGTCAAAAAGGCTGATGTTCACAAGGAGGGAGAGATGAAGCAAGTCAGCAGAGCAGCAGGAAGCAGCTGGCAGGCAGGTGAGCAGCCCCACAGTCTGCTAAATGCATTGCCATTGGCTTTCCACATAAGGCACTCCAGCAATGGGATGGCAAGATGTATATAAATCCATGCAAGGCATTGAAGTGCCCGTGGTGCCTGTGGGGTTGATAGCCCCCCTTCACATTAACAATGTGGCACACGTACTTCTTGGTGTAGCATCAGGTTTTCGCCCGCAGTGTGCTCCATCAGCAGCGTGTCCATGTGCAGCCCTAACTTGGGAAATATTAGATCTGACAAGAGAGGAGGGATACACAGAGGGGCTCCACTGTTTTCTCTCCAGCGGCTAGATTGGACTTGCATTCCTGACTCTCCAGTTTCCCCTTTGCCTCAGTTCATGTGATATCCTGAGCTACTACTAATACCTGTGTGGCAGTGTTATTTTTTCATCATTCATGGCCTCTCTGTGCTCCTTAGCCTCAAATATCTCTGCTAAAGCACACAGCATTTCTTTTCCCTGCCAGGGTAGTGGTGGAGGGGAACCCTCCAAAAGTTTCAAGGGCCCCTGTGTTGTGTTGGTAGTGGCTGTGGACATTTTCATCCCCTATTTATCTATGCACAGAACAGTGTCCTTGTTGAAAAAAACACATATTTGCTCCCCTCTGACATATGCAGCTAAAGTTGTGTAAGGTGGAAAGCGTTCAGGATGAGAGAGTCTCCTCTCTTGGAGCCTCTCCAGCCCTAGGAAGCACTTTCCTGTGGGGCAGGTGTTTACAGTATTACAAGGTCCAGGGGGTTGGTGCTAAATGGGCAGATGAAGAAACGGGAACCCCAACTCAGTGTGCATGTGGGCATCCACGCAGGCTAACATGTGTGCTGCCAGCCTGCCTTTTCTAGCCCCTCCTGTCTGAACACCTCCCTTGACGCCCAGACCTGCTTCCCCAGCTCTGCACCTCTATTTGTTGCCCTGCCCTCCCCTTTGGACACTAATGGATATCTTCCCTTCTCCTCCCACCCCCTCATCTCCACCATGCCATATGCACTCTCTTCAGCAACAGGAATAAAACTTGTGCAGATCCTTCCTGCTCTTCCTAGCCCCCTCTTGGCACATGAACCGCCCCAGCCCAACCCTCGCTGCCTGCAGACCCCTCCCTCTCCCACCCCGCTCCCTTTGAACATCCCCTGCTTTCCTTTTCTAGCCCCATGCACCTTCCCAGGCGTGCAGGCAGCCTTCTGTCCTCGGCAGTGATCAGAAAGTGGGCCAGAAGTCATGGATGGGTTTCAAAACCGCTTGGTAAGTCCTGGATCCTTTGAAGCCTAGCAGGAGCTCCCAGAGAGAGTCAGGTCTTTCTATTCTCATTAGGATTATATGCTTTCAGGCCAAACTTAGCACACAGTTACCAGGCTGTCCAGAATGCTTGCCAGAGTGTGGAGTTTGGAAAAAGCAAAGTAAGACTTCAGAGAAAAAAAAAAAATCCTAGACAGAATAGCCCAGAGGCTCTGCTCCTGACAGCTAATGTTACTGTATAGCTTGGCTCTGGCAGGCTTTGCCAGCTTGCTTACCACAGGCTCCTCTTCCCAGCATGGGAGCCAAATTGGATGGAGATGCTACTGTAAGTTGGTTCCTTCTGGCCTGGGGTCTTCACAGTTTCCTCTGGTAGTGACTTTCAGTTGGGGACATGTGCATGTGTAGTGTCAGGGGATTTCTCTTTCTTCTCCACTCCTTTTTTCCTTCTGACAGCTAATGCCCTGCATCATACAGATGTGACTCTTCCTCTAGTTTTTGATGGTGGGAACCTGGACCCTGTATGTGCTGCTTTAAGCGGCAGAGTGAATTAGTACATGTCTTTCCTTGTTCTTGACTTCCACTGACCACTGAGGAAAACTGCAGCCCCTTGATTTCTAGCCTGAGGGGTTTACTTGGATATTGCTATAAAGGTCAAAACAATAAAATGAGAAAAGGAAAGCTGGAGAAGAAGAGCCCGGCTCCCTGGGGCAATCCTGAAGGAGGTCAAGCCAGGTTTGGCTGTAAACTATAAGCTCCTTTAGTCAGGCTGGGACAGCACACACTGTCCCTCCCACTGCCCTACGTGCTCATCTGCATCGATCGGCTCCGTGATTTTGTGTTAGGAGGCGGCCGGGCACCTTGGGAAGAGCCTGGCCTTCTTCATCCAGCCTGGCTTGCAGCATGGAAAAGTCTCCAGCAACCGTTCCACTGCCGGCAAGGGGGCGGTGGTGCAGGCGAGTGTACTTTGGAGCGGGAGAAGCATGGTGCCTCAGGGGCCAAGGAACGTGCCCAGGGCACAGACGCCCTCCTCCTCCTCCATGAGCCGCACCACGAGCGGGCACGTTGTGCACGCAACCACTGAAGCTGCTGCTGGGCGCAGGGCGGGATCACACCCAAACCTCTTTGTTTTTGCAACGCAAAGGTGGAGACGAAGCGTCAGGGAAGGGGAAGTCCTACTCGTTCTTCCCTCCTGGTGAGGCGTCCTGCAGCCACACCACTGCGTGTCTTGGGGCTCCCGGCAGCGGCAGCACTGCCGGCCAGCTTTTCAGCACCATTTCTGCTGCCCCCTCAGGGGGTGGGACTCGCTATTGTCCTCAGTGGGAGTTGAGCACCATTAAAAATCCAGCTATTTCTGGCTAAGCTGGCCTTTATTACTGTCAGTCTCACAGTGGAATTGAGACATGTGGGGGTATGGAGTGTTTCTTTTAAAGCAACATGTCTATACCAGGAAGCGTGGCCGCTGTTACACCAGCACTGAAGTACTATTGCTAACTCGTCCCATCTGCCAAAGCAGCAAGGACAGCATTGGCCGCAACACCCCTCTGCGTAGCCCCATGAGGGAGCGTTGTAAGGCCGGCTACCTTGGGCCCCATTCTGCCTCTCTCTCCATGCAGTCATTTAGGGCTAGAGATGTGCTCTCAGCTCTGGGGGACCACGAGGCTCCTCTGACCTCTAACCAGGCCCCAGTACCCCGTAGCCAGAGCACAAAGTACTCAGGAGCACTGCAAGGCAAGAGGGAGGCTTTTTCTGAGTGCACTAAAGAGGGGAAAACACGCCTGAGTTTCCCACCCAGCTGAAGTGAGCAGTGAGGGCAGATTGGGGAATGGCAGTGGGAGCAGCTGGAGGGTTGTGAGGGGAAAGCAACAGAGCCTGGCCGTCCGGGAGGGTGCAGGGAGGGGGCACTTGGAGCAGGGCTTTGCTCTCACTGCTGCAGGTGTCGGCAATTGTTCTGGCACCAGAAAACGGGCAAACCCCTCCCAGCGAGTGAACTCCATGCTAAATGGAGGCACACGGATGAGCGCTTGGAATCGGTCGAGTGGTGTGTGTGAAAACTGCCAGGCAAATGCTAACTTGCCCTCCTCTGCCAGGCAGTTACAGTGTACATCATCACGATCCTTTGCAAACAGGGGTGCAGCAGGATTGTGGGCAGACTGCTCAGATCTAAGGGTTGATGCCAAACTCAGCAGATAAGCATCTGAATGAGGAATCATCCAGATGAGGAACTGTGCAATAGGAAAGCAGAAGAGGAGGAAGGAGACAATGTGCTCTGTGGATGCCTGTCCAGAAAATCTGCTTCACTGTTGAGTCTGGGAGCAAAAACTTGGTGTGTTTGGCACAGGAACTGCTCGGATATGAGGAAAAAATTATCTGCCCTCTCTGTAGAGGTCATGGAGTGATGCCTCCGGCTGTCAACCCTGTTCTGGCTCCATCTGGGACCAGGCAGGGAAGTGTGAGTGGCTGAGAGCAGCTGGGCTGGGGGAATGGAGAAAGCCAGGCTTGCTCCTGGCTCTCGGCACAGTGCAGAAGACAACCTTTCTCCCCTTCCAACCCCCATACCCGCCTCCTTTCTCCGATGAGCAAAGCAGTGGGAATGGGCTTAGGGTCCATTCAGGGCTGC
>VZSZ01001876.1:805348-839832 GCA_013398815.1 Ibidorhyncha struthersii
AGGAAGGAAGGAAGGAAGGAAGGAAGGAAGGAAGGAAGGAAGGAAGGAAGGAAGAAAGGGAGGGAGGGAGGGAGGGAGGAAGGAAGGAAGGAAGGAAGGAAGGAAGGAAGGGAGCGGCAGAGGCTGCTACTCTCACTGTGGTGGAGGTTGCATTTGACTCGAGGCCATAGCTTGATGCTAATGAGGGAATTTAGTGCTTCAGCTAGTCAGAGAGCTCTGGCCCTATGCACCAAGGCGTGACAGGATTTCAGCACCTCGCTTTCGGCATTCACTGTGTGAACTCCCTTTGTCCTGGCCCTTCGTTCTAATGCAAAGGTTCCCATGTGGTCAAAGCAGGACAGGGAACAAGATGGGGTCTCTGAAAACACATTTCCACAGTAGTATATGGTGGCGTGACAGTGAGGCTGCCTTTGAGGCAGTTCCTTGAGAGTCTTGATCCTTGCCTGGAGCAAGTACTGCATGCAGTCCATCACTCCTGTATGCGATCCAAGTCCTCCCTGTGACAACATGATGAAGGCGCCAGTCAGGGAGTGTGGGCTTGAGCTCCAGCGCTTTCAACACTTGCAGTCCCGGTTTCAGTGCTTGGAAATGCTGGTCAAGAGGGCATGCAAGGGTTTTCGTCAGTACAGCCTTTTAACAACACGAAGGAACAAAAATTCTGGCTGCTGTGAGCAGGGGAGCAGAATTTCAAAGGGCAGCTCTCTGGCTGGGTCTAAATCAGTGCTGCTTCACTTTGTCACCAGACTCGACCTTCAGTGAGCCAACATGGCCCAGTAGCATCCTGCAAGCACCAGCGATGGGGTGAACATGAGGTCTTCCCAGCTGGGGCAGGCAGGGTCCGGGAGCCTGGCAAGGGGGAGATCATTCCTTGTGGCCCCTGCAGGATGTTACCCACGTCACAAAGGACGTCAACTCCAAAACCGCTGATAGGAACAGGGATATTTCTGCGTGGAGGAGTGTGCAGGGAGAGATCTGGAAGAATATACAGACTCAGCACCCCTCCTCCCCTCAGCACTCCATCTGGGAACCTGTGCTGGGCCTGCCCGCAGGGAGTTGGCGTTACAGCACTCATTAAGTGGAGGTGATAGAAACACTGTGGAAAACGACAGAAGGGGATGGTGTGGGGCTGTGGCCTTCCAGAGTGGTGGGAGAATGGGTAAGCTGCTTGGAGACAAATCCACCTGAAGGCAAAGCCCTCCTTGAGGACCTCACCTACATCTGTGACTTATTCGGGGTTTCTGAAATGGTTGCATCTTTCCTAGAGGAGCGCAGGAGGGGGACAGTATTTGTATCCGTCAGTGTGAATAGTGCTAGTGACAATAATAAAACCATGCTTAAGCATGGACTCAATCCCATTTTAAGTGCCCCCAAGGTCCTGGCTTATGTGGACTAGCCATGCAGTTAAAGACTTCTCTCCTACCAGCTAATTGATCTTTACTCAACCCTTAGGCAATCTCTCATAGGTGTTATTTTAAATATGCAAACTCAAATGATCCCTATTGCATGCTACCTGAGGTCAATGAAATTGCAGCAAGGATGTCTTTTTGTGCTGTGTCCCCTCAGGGAAAACAGGCAGCTTGAAATCGGCCACTGTGAAAAGTGCCATCTTTCTAACTCCATCAAAGGGGAGCGAGACCCGTGTTCAAGGCTTGCCTTTGGTCTCTGCGTAGCTGCCTCTATTTTGCAGGCAAATATAGCCACGCAGGCCTCTGAGTGCTTTCTAATGAGGGTGATTCCTTCAGGGGTGAAAGGAGACTGGGTGCCTTCCAAGCTGAGATGCTAATGGGAGTAAGCATATGGTGTATACGTGTAAATTATAACCCGGCTACGTGCTAACATGCCAGCACCTTCCTGGCCCTGTTTTCTGGAGTCTCCCTGCTGCCCCAGGGGTGAAGAGCTCCATTCATCCTGTAGGCCACCCAGCTCTCCAACACAGAAACATCGAATTTTTAAGTGACGGATTTAAAGCTATCGGAGGGAAGCAGGATTAGCAGGGCAGGAGACCTTTCAACCACTTATCTGTGCCTGCCTGCGATGCTGTGAATCACTGGTACTCCCCAAGCACTTCCCTCCTTGCCCTGTCCACAGAGCCCTATCCTGCCCCGCAGGGACCTCTCTGCTGCTCTCCCTGCACCGGCCCTGGCCTCTGCTTCCCAGCCACCAGCCATGGCTGGCCAGGAGTGAGCCGCAGCACACACTGTTTTTGCCTCTCCAACCCTCACCGATGCTCGAGGCCGCCCTGCCCTCAGACTGGATCCCCCTCCCCTGCCTGCAAGCCCCACAGCTGGAGACCATCATTTCTGCCCTGGTGGTCATTGTGCCGGGGGAGCGAGGGGGCGCAGCAACCCGGCACACCACAGGGCACGTTTCCCTCCCAAAGCCTCCTCCAGTCCCTTGGCCCCAGCCCCAAATGGCTCCAGACCCTGCTGGTCGCAGGCAGGCCCCTGCCTTCCCCTGCTCTTCCCCGCCTGGAGGCTGTCCCCCCACCTTTCTGCCCTGCACCCCGTGCTCTCCCAATTCCTTGGCCGCTTGGAGAGCCCAGAGGGGTGGCAACTCTGCCGGGTTATGCCACATTTTTTGGAGTCTGAGCCTGCGGGAGAGAGACTCTGCTATGCCTCCTCTCCCATCCCAGCTTTGCTGGAGGGAGCGGAAGCTCGTCGGGAAAGCGATGGCGTTGCCTGGATGCTGAAGGAAAGGGTTTTTGCAGCTGGGGTGGCCCCCAGCAAGACAGACCCTCCGGGACTCGGCGTGGCTCCCACGGGCCGAGGCCGGGGAAGGGGGTGCCTTGCCAGAGGCGCAGGCTGTCAGCCCATTTGTCAATGCTGCCATTTCACTCCCTCGGTGTAAAGCTCCCGACTTGTTTATTTTTCATTAAGCCCCGAGGCTGTATCTCCTGTGACAAAAGGGGAGAGGGGACTGGGAAGTGACAGGCTGCCCGGTGCCGTCAGGAGCCAGGGCTGTGAGTGAGGACGAGGGGGAAGACCTCCATCCCAGGTCTGCTGCCCCAGAGGTGTGGGGTAGGTGGCCACCAGCCGGGCCAGTGTGCCTGCAGGGTCTGGAGGCTGACAAGGGAGCAGGGCCTGCCCTGGTGGGGCCCTTATCTCCACCGGCCCCTGCTCACATCCCTCCTGTAGCGCCCACCACGCCGAGCAGCGCTGATAAAGGTCTGGGGGGGGAGCAGGGGCCAGGAGAGGCCTGATTTATGGTTCTTTCCCCCCTCCCCAGCGCCTCCTGCCACTATGGCTCCTGCTGGCCCCACCAGCCCCATGTCTGCAGGGACAGGGCTTTCCTGGGAGAGGGTGTTTGTATTGCGGGGGGTGCCTGTGCCCTTGACAAGGGTCACATTGCTTTTTAATTTCTTGCTGGAAGCTCATCTGGAAAGTTTAGTCAATTACTGGCTGGAAGACTCCCTCACAAGGCCACGGTATTTATGAGTTCCCCCAGCCCAGGGGGTGCCGACCGCAATTAGAGGAGACAGGGGAGTGAAAGTTGCCTGCGGTGAACTCCGGGGACAGCAGAGCCGGGGAACAACCCACTGGCCACTGGCAGAGAGGCAGCAGCTCCAGCGGTGAGTCAGGAAAGGGCAGCAGACCTGAGGGCTGGAGAGGGAAAGGAGGTAGCAGACAGTTTGCTGTGAGGAGGACAGAGCAGGATGGGAGCAGCATGTGGGACAGGTGGGACATGAGTGGGACAGACAGGATGTGAGCGGCACAGACACAGATGGGAGACAGTGTGGAGGAACACGCTGGTCAGACCATGATATAGGCTTTGGGTGCATCAGGAGGATGGTGCATGTGTATCCTGACCTCCTTTGTTGTGCCCAAGATCCCCGTGTGTAATCTGATATAACAGATGTTGGGCCTGAACATTTGTGCCTATGTGTAGCCCTCTCGGGCCCCATGGAGAGGCTTCAAAGCATGCTTCAATGTCATACACATCCTTTAAATGCTGCGTGCTGATGAGGCAGCATTAGAGGGTTATCAGCCTGGTCCATTCCCAACAATTTTTTGTCTGCATAACCCCATTAATTAAGGAAAGGAAAAGTCATCCTGTTCCTCCCATCAATACAGCTATGCTGGCAAGAGTCTTAAGATGATGTGCTGCTCTGCTGTCAGCAAATTCATTAGGGATAAGCCACCCTGGCATGTGCAAACTTTTTGCCAGTGGAAACTGAGTGCCCATTGGGAGGGCTTGCTACAGCAGCTGACCAGTTTTCCGTGTGAAGGCGGCTTTGCTGGCAATGAGAATGAGGTGCCCTGTGTGGTGGCAGGTGGAGAAGACTGTGGTTAGCAACCTGAGTCAAGTGGCAGGAGAGGACCAACTGGTGGCCCACATCATTTGTCCCTGTGTCCCCACAGGTCCTGTTACCTCTGTGATCTTTTTTGTGAAGTGGCTGCCGTCAAGTTGAGACCGGTGTTGGTTGCTAGCCTTGCTCCACATCTCGTGCACTGCATTTGCTACCAGGGCGGTTGCGCTGCTTGAAGACACGCACCCATCCATGGAGCCAAGCAGGCTTGTCCTCACCAGCGTGTCAGTGTGAGAGTAGGTATATGCGTACAGTAATTGAAGAGATCAAGGCTGAGTGCATCCAACAGACCGACAAAGCCAATTACCCCTCAGGAATTTCTGCTCCTCAGGCTCAGATGGTGATTACAAAACCTTTGCCATTAAAAATTAGCCAAGGGAGAAACTTGTTGCTAGAGTCCATCAGGAATTTCCCATGCTCATCTGATACAAAAAGCGACCACAAAATGTGTAGCTGCCAAATCATAGACATCACCTTTTCACAGGGCTGACATTCCCCTGTGCTTTAGGAGGTAGGTAGCATGACACATAGATGCACATATATCCACAGGAACAGAGCATGCGTCCACATATGTTGGCACACAGAGCAAATAAACTGTGAAGCTGCAGTAATAGGAGGTTGTGAAACCCACAGTGATTGCGCTGATAGCTGCCATTTCTGGCTGTGTGCTCTGGGCCCAGCTGCGGGGTCTTAGGGTGGAGGTGGAGGAGGGATGAGTGGCTGTAATATGGACAGGGGGAGGGGGTCCTGCTGCTGAGATCCCATGTCCTGGAGACTGAAAGGAAAAGCCACGTCCTGCCCCCACCTTGTGCAGGTGGTACTGGGACCACTGGGTGTGTGGGGTGAAGGGAACAAGAGTGGGAAGGCTACAACTGGACCAGAACTACAAGCCTGGCTGTCCTGTTTCTCTTTTGGAGGCACCCTGCCTCCCTGGCCTCCCTGCTTAGGGTGGGTGTTCACTGCAGAATTAATAAGATTATAACTCCAGTGTTGCTGGTAACTTGTGTCTTATCCCCACTCGCATCCCTATAAATCAGAGATGCTTTTTGACTTGGAGTGGCTGGCCAGCCAAGGAGATGGGCGAGAGTACAACCCCAAGGCTGCTGACATAACTGCTCTGCAATGCGGGTGCAGGCTAACCCCTCTCCCGTGCTCCTAAGTTCTCCGGGGGCTTCCTATAATCCTCGCCTTGCCCTGGGTCAGACAGACATCTCTCTTCCCAGTTCTCTGGGAAAGGGTTTGTAGAGCCACGCCATTTCCTGCACAGTGTTTGGGACTGTGGGGTAAGCCCCCAAAAGCACAGAAATGAGACAGTGGGGCACAGATGCTTTTCTGCAAAGTCAGCTAACTGGAGAGGGGGACTGGACTGTAAACTGCATGAGTTAACTCCGCCATGCGGACAAACACTTGCTGGCGTGAACCCTGCTTGTCCTAAAGGCTGGCTCTTGCAGTAGAAGAACTGGGGAAAGTCTCGCAACATGCTGCCAGTCCTGCTATTTTTCACTTCTCCCCCCCTGTAGGGTTTGGTGGTAGAGCTTTTTTATAACAGTCTATTTTTTCTGTGTTGGTGTTGCTGGGAATTCACTCCTATGCAGAGAAAGTAACACCAGGCTAGAGTCCACTGGAATCTCACTTATTCCCAAACCATTCCCCATGTATTAAAGGGAGCTAAAATGTCAGAGTAGGGTAGTGTTAGCCCTTTGCACCACATGAGTGTTCTCCTCCCCCTTTTATTCTTTTTATACTGCCAGATTTCAGTTTTGGTAGGATATGGCCACTAGAAACCCCTTAGCAATGGCTCTGTGAAAGCTTCCTGGGTATTCGCTGCTCCCTGTAACCTTGCAACCACAGATCCCACTCACCACTGTGGCATACTGCTGTTGCTCTTTCCTGATCTGGGAATAAGGAAGGAGGAGGGATGTGATCAAGTCATTTGGCCTTTGATTCTCCTGTCTGGGTGAATTAGTGAGAATAATGAAGCTTTTAGGAAGTTTCACACCTCTTCTCTTCAAGACCTTTAAGCCTCACTAAAAGTCACTCCTCAAAAATGGATTTGCTTGTACAACTCTGGCCCTGGTCCTGCAAGGAGCAATTTGTGAGTGGACATCTGAGTTAACCATGTCTGGAGGTGGAGCAGGGGAAGGCACATGTGAGAAACATGTAACTGAATCAGGGCTTGTGTTTGTAACTCTGCAGCACCTTGACAGCAATATCTGCAATTTGAAATCCCTTCTTGTGGTTGTGTTATTTCCTCTTATAGCCCACTGAAGAGGCCCCAGATTGCTCTCCTGGTGCATGGGCTGTATGAAGCACACAGCACCTTTACAAGACAGGAACTTCACGCTCCAACTGAGGAAGAAATAATCCAGCTACTTGGTTTCCTAGGCTCCGCTTCTTGTTTTCTTGTGCTCTGCATATACGCCTTGCAGCCCTTCTGTCCTCTGATTCCCATTAGGAGTTTGCAGTGATTTGTTATGCTTTTTGTTTCTGCCTGCCAGTGAAGAGCCCCCACACACCACTTCCTTTGTGCTCCAGTCAGTCCTCGGTAAATTCACTGCCTAAACTAACTAAAGTTCTCCGGCACCACATAGTGTAACTCTTAATGCCTGCGTTTGCAGTCTCCCTGGCATGCTGCTGTTACAAATATGCCACAGAGCAGTCTGGAAGCAGGAGTTGCTGGTTGGATTCAACAGAACAATTCTTTCATCCTGCTTCTGTTAAGCCATCTTTTGTCTGTGGTGCCTGGGCACTTGGAGAAACCTTGTCCTGGGACTGCCTTGTTTAATGAAGTCTCTGCTTGATTCTGGCTTGACTTAAGGAAACCCTGTGCAGCTCTGGCACAGAGGAGCAATATCAGACCTTGGTCTGTCCCTCTTCCCACCCCAGTCTTCCTGGGCTTTGGAGGCTGCGGTCCCATGTGCTACTGTGCTGGAAACAGTCCATCTTCTAAGCACCACCTCATGAAGCTGCCTCCTGCTGACCATTACTCCCTTTTCTTAACGCAGAGAAAGGACGCAGGGTTGAAGTTGCCCTTATTCAGCCTCATGAGCTCGGTTCATCATGTGCTATACAAGACTATTTGCTCGAAGCCTCGCTGGTGCTGCGCAGGATTGCACAATTCAGGTTTCAGGAGCTGCCATGTGGGTGTGCATATACTCTCCGCACTGGAAGAAGCACAGACAGTTCCTTGTAATAGCCTTTGTTTCAAGGCTCTGGGGACCATCTTAAAATCCTGTCCCTCTTCTGTGTCAGCTGTAACTTCCTTTGCACGTCACGGGAACACACACAGTGTGTGGGAGAGGTAATGACAGCGGAAGGAGAAAGTACTCACAATGTAAACATACTTTCACCTTGCACAGATACCAGAAGAGACCCCAACAAATGGCCCTGCAAGGAAGGGAATCTCCTTCCAACCTGGTGTGTCTGCTAGGGAAAAGTCACAGACTTTGCCTGCACAGACACTGCATTTTTCTGCAGGGCAATCTGATGCTGCTAGGAGCACTGATGCTGCACTTGTTTACTGCAGTGTGGTGTGGCTTTTGCAATTGCAGCACAGAAATTTCCAAAAGGTTTTATGCTTGGCAGACATCTCACAGAGCTGTGGCTTGTAAAACTCGGACTGGCCTATCTTTTCTTCCAAATATCCAAGAAAAAATACTTGGAAATGTCATTCTGCAGAAAGTTTTGATTTCTGACTTTTCCGATTAATTTAGAGAGAAAACAGAGGTCCTGGAATTTCCCGCAAAGCAGAATTTCTGTTTTTGCACCAGCTTGACTCAGCAAGAACTTTTCCCACAGGAATTTGGCCATGAGCATTCATATTAGCTAGACAGTTGTATGAATCTCTGAAGATGGTGAAAGCAAAAGAAAAATATCTTATAAATCCTCACATAGTTTCTGTTTCATGCTTGTGAGCAGAGGAGATCATCTCATCTTTCTCTATGTTCTCCTATGTAGGTTTCCTGGGAACAGCCTGTGTGAATGGGTACCAAAGGAAAGATCCATGGAGGGTGTGAAGGGCCAGAGCTGACATAGCTGTGCTCTGTGAATTGTTCCTTGTATACAGCTTCCCTCTTTGTTTCTCTTTATGAATGAGCTCAGTTTTTACAACACAGCTTCTTAGTTGCAATTACACAGAGATGTCAGCCTTTTTTATTCGGGGTGGATAACTGGCCTTCAGAAATAATGTTTTTTCAGGTGTCATTTTTTCTCGTGGGTTCACCAGTGGGGAAGGATGCGGTGGAGGGAGTTGGGGTGAGAGGCGGGGAAGTGCTCCAGTGACTGTGCACCAGAATTGGCAGAATAGCTGTCTTGAGAGGCCTCATCCTGAGCCCTGCATGGAGACCCAAAAGAACAACTGGAAATGGTCTGGTCTGTCCTCACCCAGATAGGGTGCAAGGACTGAAGTGATGGAGATTTTACTATACTTCTGTCTTTGTGTGGCTGCTTCTGTCAAAGCTGCATTGGAAAAAAACACCTAATAAATATCTTGTCTTCTTTTCACTGACAAACAAAAATCTCAGGGATCTTCCTGGTATTGCTAGCAGAAATTTGCTGAAACCAAGTATAGCTCTTGAACTGCTGAAGATTGTGGCCTAGGGGCAGCAGGAGGTCAGATGAGATGTTCTGGCTGGCCCTCTATGGCCTTAAGAGGCTGTGAACCTCAGCTAAAACAATGTTACCCTGAGTCAAGTTCAAAGTGTATGAATTGAGAATTCAAGCCTGAACCTAGCTCAGTGGAAAGGAACAAATTCATGGTATTTGATGACAGTGCAAGATGTTACTAGGAAGTTTCCCTGTATATGCATAGCAAAAGCCAAACAACTGACTGCGTTCATGGCCAAAACATTTATTTTCTTTATGGAGTGAAAACAGAACCTGAAGTGCAATAAATAGCTTCTGAATGTGCCTTCATCTCTGGGCTAGTGCAGGAGGTCTGACAATTTTAAAAGCCTGCTGGAAACTTGGGCTTTGTCAAGGTAGCTGTCAAGGTAGCTGCTGCCTCTTCCATGCTTTCATAAGGAATGCGTCCTTTGAATTTGTGTCTAGGCCTGAGCCTCCACTTACGACCAAGCTTGTCTGGTGTCTACCTGGTTTTCCTCATGCCCATGGTGTGGTTTTGGTGACTGTGGGGTGTTCTGTGTGTGGGCATGTGTGTGCTGAGCTGCAGGTGCCCTGCATCTATGGGTGGGGATGGCTGCATGGAGCAGGGCTCGGGAACTCGCTGGAGTTTAGGCCACTTCCTGGTGGGGCCTCCCTTGAGCTGTGTGGATGCAAACAAAATTCATCCATCTGACCACAAACAGGCACTTTAGGCAAATGCATGTGAGAAACAGTAAATCCTCAATGGTTGCTCATACAATGAGGTCTGTCAGATAGCAGAGAGCTGATCATGGCAGTCTTACACTTTTTGTAGGTGAATAGAGTGGTCAATGATTGTGTGGAGCTTCCCAGATTTTTGGTAGAATTTGTTGTGCTTCTGAAACTAAAAAAGACACTTATAATGATGAAAAAATGAAGTATCTGAAGATGGCAAGGCACATTGCAATCCGGCTTTTTACAGACACTTAAATGGTCCCGTATATTAAATTTTCAAATTTTAAGACCAAAGAATGAGTTATTTATTTTCTTGCTTGTAAGATGACAAGAAAACCATTGTGGCTTTTTCAAAACTGACTTCTGCAAAATAACGTCTCTCATTTTTCTTCCAAACTCTCAGGCAATACCAAGGTGACAGCAATAGTTATGCTGAAAGGCACAGGGAACATCAAGACTGCTCTGCTGAACTGTTTAGAGCTGTTCAGGGGCACAAAAAGTTCACCTTGTCTGCAGATCCATTTCCACCTTGAAGTCGAACTCTGTTAGTTTTCTAAGATGGGCATGAAGTTTTGCAAAGGACCCCACTGTGCATCATTGTCATTTCCTGTTGACTGATAGATATGCAGGACCATCAGAGGGCTTGGGTTTGTTTGGCATTCTTTGAAATGGTTTGTGAACACATTTGAGGACATCCTATTTCTCTCATTCATCTGAACAGCAAAACCAGTAGCAAGTTAGACCGCTTAGAACTTCTGAATCATTAGTTTAAGTAACAGAAAGGAAACATCTCCTGGCTTCGGTCAGACTTGTCCTTCCTTCTTGGTGAAAATTTTGTTCCAAGCTACCCCACAAACACTTAATCATCCCACCCCAACCTGTGCTTTCCTTCATTTCTTTCTTTTAAACAGGCTGTTGGTGCAAGTGATGTCAGGATCAAATTTGCTGTTAGCATGAAATATGGAAGAATATGTGCAGGGGTAACAGCCAGAAGAGGTCTGAGATGTGGAGGCCATGGACAAGAAAAGGAGATTAAAACTTGCAGCTGGTGGATAGGAGAAGCTCAAACACAGAAGGGATGAAGGAATGGCATGAAGTGCTATCAGACGAGACCCCTCTTTGCTTCCTAATACTGCACTTTTATCTGTCTCTGAGCCCTGGGAACAACTTCAGTGATCACTGAAATATGGCTCCACAAGGCTAGGAAGGAAGTTGCGAACAAGAAAATCTTACCTTTAAGAAGTGATATCCAAAAAGACATTCAAGGACAGGCTCAGTTGTGCAATACAGCACGTGTGCCAGTTCCACCAAGTTAAAATGGGGTAAGAAATAAGTAGGGCACATTTTTTTCACTCTTTAGTTCTTTAGGATGTTCTTTAGGTTCCTTCTCCTGCTGCTCTGAAAGCATATTTTTGTTTTAAACCATGCTTTGTGAAATTCTGCGTGCTTTTGCTGCCCAGATAGAAAGTTGTAACTGTGAGCAGTTAGATCTGATTCAAATCTTCTATATGTTCAGGTGTAATTAACATGCCAACCTCAAGAAGCTGGCAAATGGCCAGCGTGCTCCACAGCACTGCCAATGTTTGTCACCCTGGCTTGTCAGGAATCAGAGGTGTTTCTTTCTCCGTAAGCAGAAGGGCTTTACTGACATCAGCACCCTGCATGGTCAAGGAGGGAGAAACAAGTCACCAAGACCGGTCATTATTTTCAAGAAGATCATTTGGTGGGGTCCTTTTGACTTACTTCCCACCCAGTCTCTGCTGCTCTTCTGCTGTCATCACAGGGCAAAGCAGAAATGTTTCTCTTGTGTCTGAACTCGCAGAACATTTAAAATTTGGATGAGTGCCTAGATGGGATGGGTTCAGGATGATCCCATTCTGCATTACGATTCCAGGCAGGGCAGCGTATGCGCTCACACTGCGTGCTCTCCTCTGTGCTGGGATACATGGAGTCACTGCTTGAAGGGCTGGAATAATATAGTACAGGTTGCCTAGTCTACTTGAGTCTTGTTCTTGTATGACCCCCAGCACCACAGTATCTGAGCAACATGTCTTGTAAAGCAGAGAAGGTGTTAACCAAGGGATCCCTGCTTATTAAATTCAGGGTAGTGCTAACAGGTGTGTGTGTGTTAACACTCTTTTATCTTCACCTAGGGCCCAGAGACTAAAACTCCAGAGGGAAGTACATCCTTTGTGAGGCTTTGCATGTTCCCTACACTGCATGGTGCCTGCTTGGGTTCCTTCAGAGAGCGATGGTGAATGAGAGAGATGCTTAGGCCCTGGTGCCTCCAAGGCTTCTCCAAGGTACACAGGGCTGCTTTCTAGTTTCACAAAAGACACCTCCAGGACCACAGGCAAGTAGCCTGCTTCTCAGGAGGCTAAATATTGCTCTCTAGTACCCTCTAGGGTTCAGAAGACACAGGACCTGGGAACTCATGGATGTGGGATGGAGTCCACAGGAGGAGAGCCACGGGTTGGGCAAGAGGGCGAAGGGGGCACACCGGTCACTTCTCTACTACTCTCCTCCCAAAGGGCTCTGAAGCACCATCTTCCACAGGGATGTAACTTGCCCTTGTCCTGCAGGCCAGCTTGAGGCTCTTGGTCTCACCTACAGGGCCAAACCATGCAGCAGATGGGAGGGAGCAACTCTCCAGCCCACAGCCAAGTTACTGAATCACAGCGTTTAGAGGGAGAGGCGTGGTAAGGATACTTGGGCTAAATCCCTACACTAAAACAATGAGCCTGAGGGGTCTTTATTGTCCATCACAGTGCAGACAATAATATTTTTGTTACCAGAGCAATTGCCAGTGGGATGTGGGGACAGCAGCTCTCTACGTACCACAAGGCACAAGAAAATATTGCTCAAAAGTTGTGTCATGTTTTGGATTGCTACTCTGATTTATTGCTTCTCCCTCCCTCTGGGATGCAATGCGGAGGCAATCCAGGAGTACGGATGCTGCATTTTGGAGCCCAGTCAGGGCTGGACCGTCAGTATTATTTGTAAACACAGCTTAGTTCTCCTCACCAGGAATAAAAGCCACTTATCCTGCAAACAAAGCTTGTTCAACTGTAGGCCTCTTACACTGCCGCTTCCCACTTCTCCTCTATTTCCTAAGAAAAAGATAAGCTTAATCCTTTTCATATTTTAATGATAGGGTAGATAGATAGCTTTTCAGTCCTGCTTTCCCTTTTCTTGTGTTTGGACTTGTAGCCATAAGCCCAACTCTAAGCTTCTCTACATTCATTCCTTCCTAGAAAAAGCAGGCGGGAGGTGTTCCCAGGAAAATTCAGCCTGGGCTCAGGACGATGCAAAAGATCTCTCTGAGCTGGCTCTTTTCCTTTACAGAGTCTCCAGGGGGGAAGCCTGCCTCTGGTCTGTGGGTAGGATCTGCTGGGAAAGGGGTTTTGGGGGAAAGAGCAAGGGAGCACCTGGGAGGAGAGTGCCAAGAGGTTTTGCCACAGGCTGGCAGGATGGAAGGCACTGCAGCGGGTTGCACTCAGCCCCTGCCGGGAGGATACCGCTCATGCCACCAGCAGGACCTATTTGGATGCAGCCTTTAAGGGAGTTGGATTGATAGGTGGCTGTCCTTGAAAAGACAGGGATGCTGAGGCATCCTTTCAGTGGAGATAAGAGAGGGAAATAGCAGGGCTGTAAAGAGTCTCCTGCCCTGCAGACAGACGGAGGAGAGACGAGGGCTGTGGCTTATCCCAGAGGTATTACATCCCCCATTGTTCAGGGCAGCCAAGGCAGACATACAGCTGGGTCTCATGTGTGTGAGGGGCAGCTTGAAGAGAAGGAGGAAGCCACAGTGAGGCACAGCAACCTGAAAACTCAACAAAAGGTGGGGTGCAACATGTGGTAGAGCCTGCTGCCACACGAGCAGGAGCAGACTGCTCGCTTCCGTCCTGTGTCCCTCAGCGAAGGATTTTCCAAGGTGTGAAAGACCCTGCCATGCTGCAGAATATCTTGAGGAGGCAGGGCTGGACCTGAGCCCCAAAACTGGAGGAATTAACTGCTGAAGAGGAGGGAAGCAACATTAAGAAAGAAAGAGCTTGAAACCATGGAAACGGGTCTCCCCCCTCCTTCCCTTCACTCCCATCTGTACTTCCCAGAATAGACACTGAACTCTGGTTTCTTTTGATGAGACAGACACTCGGGTCAGTGCAGCTGTGAGTGAAATGGTCATCGCCAGGCTAGGTGAAGTGAAGAAACAAGGAGCTAAAGGTCTTCCTTGCTCCTCCTTCTGAAGCCATCTCATCATCTAGAGGCAAATTAACAGTCTCCCTCTAGGTCACCCTCAAAGTCAGAGGCAGGGATTAGCACGAAGGACTTTAGGCAAGCAGCCTAACATTCAACATCCCCTGCTTATCTTGTTTGGTGCCAGGGGTTCATTTTCTCAACTACATATCTATTGGCCTTTTGAGCAAAATCCTGACGTCTTAGCTTGGCTTCAGGATTTCCCTCAAGACCCCACTGCCCATATCGCAGGTCCAGTAAGATTTCAGCAGCCACTCCACCCACTGTTGTTCACATGCATGAGGAAGAAGCTGTGCCCTAAACTTTTAAGTCTGGTAGGGCTAGGGAATGTGAGGGTCAATGGTGGGAGATGGATGGAGAGTATTGCAGGGTAAAGTGAGATGTGGAGAGTAACTAATGAAGGAAAGGGCAGCTGAAACCAAGGGTAAGGGACAGAGGGAAGTGGAGGAGGAGAGCCTGATTATGCATACGTGGAAACATGATGCAACTGGAGATTACTGAGGCCCTCTCTGATTCAGCCTTCAGAAGTGGTGTGTTCATCCATAACTGCTGAAAAGGATTGGTTACGCTCACGTAATCTTTGAAGAAGGTGGCACTGATGGGTGTCTTGCTCAAAACTGTACAAGGGGAACATTGGGCTCCTGGGAAGGGCCACCTGGAGGGGGTATGGTGACTATGCAGTAATGCAGCCATTGTCCCTTCATATGTTTACAATGATCATCTTATCAATTCACTTTCTGGGATGAACCCAAATACTGGTTTTTGGGGACTGTAAATCCTCCTTTTCCTCTGCTCAGCTTACACTAGCCAAACACCAAGCACTAAAATTGGTGTTCCACCACAGCCTCTCTCTTCTGCTAAAAAAAAATAAAATAAATCACCTATAGAGGTCTGTTCAGAACAAGCTCTTCATCCTGATGCACCAAGCAAGGTATGGTAGTAGAGACAAACACATAATCCAGGTAAAAAGCTTTGTACTCATTCTTCTCCTTTCCCAAGTATGAGATGTAGAGAAAAGAAAAGAAGAGAAAAGTAGAGAAAAAAGTAGAGAAAAAAGTCTCTTCCTGGGGAGGTGAAAGGATAAAATCAAAGACCCATGAAGCAATCTGAAGATGAAACCAGGGATATTATGAGAGATGTCTCCATTATCAAGGACAGAGGAAACGTTCCTTGTGGAGATTATTGGATGGACACATATGGATATGTGCTTTGGGATGTACCAGATCTTCCAGTGACAACAGACAAACATCTAGAGGAGATAATTTCTAGTTAAATGAGATTCTAAACTGAGGCAAGTAGGTTTCACTGTGAGCAGTGAAGGAGAGGACTCTCTCACTTACCTCAAAGACTCTGGCACTCAAGAAAGGTCATGAGAACAAGGAGAGCTCCAGCATATGAAGACGAACCACACTTCTTAAAACAGCGCTGAACACACTCTGTTCTTGGCAGTGCTTGTGCTTCAGCTGTGTTGAGATCAGGCTCAGCTGCACCCCTTTGCAATAATTGCTAGCGCAGATATGCAGCATACGCAGCGCTGGGACTTCATGAGGAACACGGCCGCTTAGATGGATGCTTAGATTGCAAAACGCCATACTGAGCCCTCCCGTTGGTTCCAGGAAGTTTAGTGTACAAAGTGCTTTCAGATGCTTTCATGGTGATAGACACTACAGGGGGCTAAGGAAGAAGCCTGCGGTCACACTAACCTGTGCAAGCTGGGGATCTGTGGAAAATATTATTTCTGGTGTATGGAAAGGAAGCTTTCCTTTTTACAGTGGTATTTCTGGCATCGTTACAACCCCAGAAGCAGCTGAGAGCTCCTGGCTGGAATGTTGTGGGCACCTTGATACCAGAGAGAGCAATAAAATCCAGCTAAAAAGCTCTGTTTTATGTAAGAGCAAGCACATGCTGCAGGTGCCCTGCCAAGTCAAAATACAACCGGTTTATGGCCTTGTTTGTTTGTTGACATTGTGTGATCAAGACAAGAAAGAAAAATGGGAAGTGGGAATGGTTTGCTTGTTTCTTAGCTAGAAAAAACAAAGTTTTTGCATTTGGGTCTTCCTTGATATTGATGTATGTTTCAGAATTAACAGATGTCTTATGTCGAAATTCACAAAGGGATTGTTAACAAAGTCATTATTCTTTTCCTATGTTTATTAGGTGCCAATATTAAGAAAAAGAAATGAATCCTTCAACTTACAACACCTACAAGCTATTCTCTTTTTCTTATGATGTAAGATCTGTCAGTAGTTCCCACACCATCTCTTGATATTCAGGTTATAGGAGGCTGAATATGAGAATGAAGAGAAATCAGTCTTTTCAAAAACACTATGAAAACATTATTAAACATCTGCCTCTTAAAGTCTATACATTCAAACAGCTTATCTTTGGAGGTCAACTTTAAAACATCCTTAGAAGGTGATGCCATAATACAGAAATTTAGAAGAATCACATGTAGAGGCAATCAGAGACTTTGAGCAGTTGTTTTTCCCTGGTTTGATTCCCATTATCCTTTTTTTCTTCATATCCTTTCTGTTCTGGTTTTTAATTCCTCCTGGACGTCAGACATTTGAGGCATCCAATTCTGATTGATTGCTGTGGCAATAGCGATGAGGCAAAAGTGAGAGCGGTGACATCATGGCAGAAACAGATGGCGAGAGCCGACGAACTTCTAAGAAACAAAGACACTTCTGCCAATAAGTGTTCCTAGAGAACAAGAAAAAGAAAACTGAGAAAAACAATCTTAGTTCATAATGCAAAGAGGGAGTGCTTGGAAATTACTCCTTGCTGGTAGACTGTCTAAAAGGGAGAACAAGTAGCATTCTGGTTAGCTTTTTGGACTCCACTAGGCCTTTCACCCAAGCTAAATTAAAGCAGTGTTGAATACTGGAAAAGCAGACAGTAGAAGAACATTCAGGATACAAAATCTCCCAGACATTTCCACATGATTAGGAAGGTGGTTTAGAGCAAGCTCACAAAAACCCACCCTCTTTGCTCAGACATCTTTGGAAAATTTGCTTTTGGGGAACGAGAGTCCTCACAACAAACCAGGCTTTTCAGTTATGGGTGATATTGGTGTCTTTAATAATCTCGTTGAGATGCTGACATTGTTCAAATGTAGCTAAATATGAAAAGGAATATGGATAAAATGACAGTCAGCCCTGCTATTAAAGAAAAGAAAAACCAGGAATCTGCGCTAGTGGTTGTCTGTCGTCTTCTAGTGTGAAGAACATGAAGAAAAGGTTGGTTTGGGGAGGGCGTGGCAAGGCTTTTCACTTTTATTCTACTGCCTGTCATAATACTAGCATTACAATTACTCTGGTGTCTAAATATGAGAGTATTTTGTGATTACCAGCTTGATGAAAAACCTGCTATCTAGGGCTGCTGGACTGTCTTTGGCAGTCATCAGTGGGGATAGTAATTGCCATGTCTACTCTTGAGGTGATTTGGAGTGGGTCTGATCATGGCCTCCTGTCATGAGGTGGACAAGATGAGATCTCACTGGTGACAAACTGCAAACTGTGCTAATGAAGGCAGCTGAGTTGATACACCTTCTTGGTATAAATTTAGAGATCACGAAGTATTTTGCCTCACATTTCTTTGGGGAAACATGAGCTAGCGTTATGGAAGACTGCATCTTATTGGCATCTGCTCAGTGACACCAGACAAGCAGCTCTTCCCTGGAATGCAGTCTGCTCTGGAGCCATTCTTCCTTTTGCTGGGCCAGGAGAATCTGACTCCATTGATGGCAGCAGAAATACTTGAATCAAAGTTGTTGGGTTTGAGGCTGAGGCTTAAACCTACTTGTCTTTAGGCATGTGAACGGATACCACTCCTGGAAAAGGCGTATAGGGTTGTGATTCCTTCATAGAAAGTACTCTTCCCTATTTTCTATCCCTGTTTGATCACATCATGGAAAGCACAAGCATAGATATTACTTCATGCACTACAAAAGATCCAAAGCCTGGTGACTACTGAAGTAGTGCCTTTGTATTAGGCACTTTGAGGACCATACACTTTCATCTCACCTAACTTTTGATGTTTATGTTTGAGCTTCTGCTCCAGGCAATCTTTATACCCAACGGAAAGAGATAGGCACTTCCAGGACTTGGTTCATCCCAACACTTTTCAACATCTACCTTAAAACGAGATTATCCATGCCCCAGAATGTCTGTTTCTCTCTGCTGACTGTGAAAGTTAAGTCTAGACGTCTAGTTCTGAAGTAAATGCCAACATCTGGACAGGTTTATCCCACCAGCAAAACGTACCCTGGTAAAATCCAGAGCAATTACTTTGTCCTCTTGAAAGGACAAACAACTAAATCAAGGGTGAGAGAAGAGAAGAGTGAGGCTGAAGAGAAAGTCAGGGAGAAAATCATAAAGTAATCAAATTCCCACACCACTTCAGGGCCGTTAAGGAACAGAACCGGTGCAGACGCCTGGCTCACCCCCTTATCTATGGATTTGGTGGGGAGAATTTATAGATTTCAGAGGGCAGAGACAGGAGGATCTGAATGTTTTGATATGGTCTGTAGAAATAAGCTAATAAGTACTGGCCCTGTATGCAAATGAAGTTACCTCATTAGCCTAAACCCTGTGATAGTGTTCTGGCTTTAAAGCATGAGCTGTTATATGCAAAGGATCTGTGCATTGTAAACAAAACAAAAGAAAAGAAAAAGAGAGAGAGGAAAAAAGAAAACAAGAAAAAAGGAAAAAAAAAAAAGAAAATGCTATGGTGTTCTAGAGGAAAACAGAGCTGCTATGGGTTAGGTCATCCAGTGACAACTGTCCTGCTTATCCACAACAGCAGCAAAAAAGCAGTGCTAGGTGGTGTGTCACCAAAGACCGCTTCTTTTATCAGCTCCCCCAGAACAAAGGAGCTTATAGATAGCTGCTTTCTCACATACTTGAGAATACTTGACGATTTTGTCATTTCTTTCTTTCCTGCCTCTGCTCTTCCATCAAACCAACAGACACTGAATTCTGTCTCTTTAAATTTATTCCTTTAAGGTATTGCACCTGCAGAGTTGCTGAACTTGACCAAGACAGCACAACACAACATTATTTGACATTCACTCATATATAGACGCATTTTTCTTCATCTATTAAAATTTGCCTCTCAAACATTAAAGATGCATCTGTTCTTAAATTTTCAGTGCCCTGTTGCTCTTTGTAAAGGCACTTACTATTTTGTGTGAGGAACACTCTCTGTGGACCGCAGTGTATATTTATTACTGAGTTTTCTCCTGTAATGGAGTCAGTTAAAATTCATTTAGTATAAGGAGTAAAATATCAGTGTGACTGGTGGAAAGTAAACCAGCAAGAAATGTCCTACATAGGTGTATTCATATATGACTTGTTATAAAATACAACATAAAATATGAGAGGAAGAATGTTGCCGTAATTAAAAACAAAGGACTGGAAGCAAGAATATCTGGTTTCTGCTTTCGGCTGTGTCACAGACGCTCTGTGTGACTATGGAAGGATCGCTTCTCTCTCCCATGGGTTTCACCATCTGGAAAATGGTCTAATGATACCTTCCAAAAAGGTGCTTGAGAAGCATGACTCATTAATATTTGTAAATATGCAGGGATCAAAGGGCCCGTAGATATACAGTGTAACATACTATTATGCCGCTGTTCTTTGCCAATTTCCCTTCTCTGTAAGGATGAGCTCTTTGAATTTATTGCTTTTGACTCAGGAAAATGGCCCCACGGGACTCCGTGTTTTTATTGACTCCAGATGAAATTTTCTCATGTTTACAAATAAAGCGATAATTTACTGACCTCCAATGCCCACCACACAAGCCCGCCCTTGGATCTGGCTCCCAAAAGTGGTTCTCACTGGTGCATGGCAATAAGCAAAAAGCTGCATTTCTGATGAGCAGAACCAGTTTTCTCTCTCACAGCTGGATGGCTCCTTCGGGGCTAGCTGAGAGGGAAGAGCCCTGGGTGGGAGTTTCAAGAGTAAGCAGCACAAGGCAGGCGCAGGGAGCTCAGCTCTGCCGTAAGGAGTGGTCACAGCTACAGATATTTTGCAGACCATGATCTGATGCTGTTCTAGTAATGATTGGTCCTGTTTTCCCTGCCCTGGGATGCAGACAGTTTACAGTTCTTCTTATGAGGCAAATCACTTCTGCAGCTGCTCCGCTGTGGGGATCTTTCAGAGCCAGAAGAGCCACAGAGCAGCTCCTGCAAAATGTTTCCTCTAACTGAAGAGAATGTATCACCAAACCAAAACAGTCTTGGAAATGCTTGAAAATAACACCAGGGTTATAAACTTTCAGCTATTGGAGTGTGTGAGAGAGTTTGAATGCGCTGGAGTCCACTGGTAGATAACAATTCCAGAGAGTGATTCTGCGTAGCTGCAGTCAAAGTGTTTCATCAGCCCTTAAAAGACAGAATTTACTTAAAAATTTACTTATTGTTGTTTTGTTCTCCAGGGACAGCTGAAAGAGTTTGCAGTCTGGTAAGATGAATGGGTAGCTTTTACTTACTTGAATACTTATGTCTTCTGGAGGTGGATAGAAACTCTGTTTTGCTTAAAATGAAGTGCCTGAGCGTTTCAGATATAGCTGCGTTTCTCCAAATGCAGCATACAATCCACCAGAGAAGAAAGAAGTGTGATGGCCTAAAGCCAAGATTAGCTAAATTAGGGACGTAAGTTTTACTCAGGGGAAAACTGCTTTAGTTTTGGGTAATTTAAAAAAAAAATTATTATTCAAAAATGTTATCTTCATGGGAACAAGAGGTTGCAGGAGAGGCCAGGGCTGACCACTTTGAGCAGGAAATTATTAACGATTCTTATCTTCTGGAATTTGAGTAGATTTGGTTGGTGATCTTTATAGAACAATATTTATCTTTCCCTGGTGGACTTTCTCTTTGTCTCCACCGGCTATCAGAATTATAACCTGGTGTTCTGCATGAGTGGTGTTGTAACTGTGAGCCGAGGGACCCAGGAGCAAAGACAATAGAATTACAGTTACAGTTGGCAAAGACTTTTTGTTTAAAGGTTGGATGGTAATCACAGGCAATTGGGTTTTGTGGTTACTAATGGTCCTTCACTCCCCTTTCCCATATGAGTCTTTGCCTGTACAAAGCTGCAAGAAATTGCATGGAGTGAGACTTTTTTATTTGCTATTAATGTGAGTTAAAATTTCAGTGTGTTTTTTCCCTCCCCGCATTTATGCTGCTTCTGTGTTTACGAAGGAGAGGAGAACCACAAATGTTGTTTGGAGATCATCTGATGTTTAAAATTTTCTCATTCAAATTTGTCGCTTACTCAATCTCTCAGCTGTCCTAGGCAAAAGTTCTCATTTTCTTTTCTTCCTATGCCACCTTATCTGTCCTTCCTCACTGTGCTATCTTGTCCCATAAATACCCCAGAATCTATATGTTTGTAGGACTTCAACTATTTTTCTTACACTATCTTGAGCTATTCCTGCTGCATATGCAATAGTAAACAATGATAGCACAAACTGATGGCATTTTTTTACTCTTTGTATATAAATGTGTCTAATCCCAGTTGCTGGCAGAAGTTGCTCTTTGCTTCCCTGCTTGAAAACTGGTAGTGTTGTATGGGCTAACAGTGTGAGATGTCCTACCACAGAGGAAATCAGTGCCGGATCCCTTACCAGATAGGCCAGAGATACACTAAAAATTTAACTTATCACTAGTGGAGCCTTGCTCTCCCTGTTAGAGCAAGGTCTGTGCTCCCTTATTGCTTTATTCAAAGTGTTTTGGTGGTGGTGTACAGCTCACGGACCAGGCTACATGCTGGTCTGTTGTGTTGGTAGGCATATCGGAGTCCTTTTGTGTTTTCCCCAATGAACCAACTTCTTCTGAAAGAGAGAATGGTTTGGGCTGGAGGGGGAGCTTCAGCTGGAGATGACAGGGTTATTTTGGCAGAAAGATACTGTCAAAGATATGGAGATATCCCATGGGCTTCTTGAGCCTCGGCTCTCTGCAACAGGAATATAATCCTGGTTTTCTTCTTTGGACTTTAGCCGCCTTGCCCCAAAGTCCTCTACACACAAAGAAACTGCTCAGCGTAGCTTCAGTGTGGTCAGGGTCAGGTCTTCTAATGGTCTGATGGGATCTGGGGAGCACAAGAAATATGAGGTGCAAGGCCAGTTGCATTTCACTCTGGAATTTTTCCATCTTCTCGCAGCTAGAATACATTCCCTGGAAAGTCCAACTAACATGCCCTCCATTAGCTGCATGTTAATTATTACCAGTTATCTCAGAAACGGAAATCTTCACTCATTTTTCTCTTTAATCCCTATCTTCAGCAGAAAAGTCCTGTCTTCAGAGGGTGGCTGGCAGGAGGGGACAGGCCATGCCTTGGAGTTAGTACTCCCGTATCTGACTTCTTAGTAATAACAACAACAACAATACTAATAAGTTAATTTTGAGCAATCTATTTCTGCTGGGGTTATGACCGTACTGTCAGAGGGCGCAGGTAATGGGATTGTGCTTCCACTTCCAGTCATGCAAAGCGTGAGGTAACATTCAAGTTAATGACACTCCTGTTTGCACGCCTGCCCAATAGCCTCTGTAGCTCTTTGATGCTGTCAAGTCTTTCCTACAGTGGCGTTTGCAGGCACAGGCTTCTTTGGCTTGGGTGACTGTGTTTACACAGGCTTTATTTTCTTGCTAGCATCAGCTGAAAAAATGAGGCATTCCTCATTGCTCCCCTCATCCAGGCTGAAATTCATGCCCTGTCGAAACACATGGGTGAGGGATATTTAATCCCACGTACCTCCAGGCATGGGACCAGGTGCCATAGGGATCTTTTTCTGTATTTCACCTCCAGAATCTGAAGTAGCCAGAAAACTAAGAGTCAGGAATGGGCCAACCTGCAGCGAGGGCCGACTTGCAGTGTGACCAGCAGGGGGGAGTGTGGGCAGCACAAAAATTTAGTCGCTTCGCTGTTAGGGATAAAAACCAACCAACCGACCGACTGAACGTGGTCCAAGGGTTTGAATGCTGATGCAAGAGATGAGAGGCTGCTCTGGGTCCCTTCCCTGCTCTGACACAAACCTGGGGTATGACCTTGGCGAGTTGTTCATCATGGGAGTTGCCTTACCTGCTCAAAAGTTGGCTTTAGCTGCCCCAAAATTTGTCTCTGACTCAAGTCTGAGGCAGTTGCATAGCTGCTCTCTGTAGCCGAACAGAGAGACATGGGCATCTTTCAGGGCATCTGTAGGGTCTTTCTCCAGAGACATCTCTTGGGATTTAAGAGTAGGAGCAGGGATGGAGGAGTGTGGAGACCTGGGCACACTGGGACAGGAATGAAGCTGTGGGAAGCCAGAAGCGGCCTGTGAAAGTTTGAACCTTGTGGAAAGCAGGACGAAAGGTAATGAAGCAGTCTGCTGCTTCTGGCTACACAGATGAAGAAAGAAAAAAAGGTCATCAGGAAGAGAATTGCTACCGGATGCGGAGAAACAGCACTGTCTGACCAGCAGGAAGGTGGGAATCACTATTGCAATGACAGCAAGCAACAGATATACCCACAGAATCCATCAATTTTTATAACAGATTCAGAAACACAGGGCAGAAGGGACTGTGGTGACCATCTCATCTGATCTGTATAACACCTGCCAAAGAATTTTCCTGAGTTCATCCCTTTTTGAATTAAAGAGACACATTAAAGCTTTTCTAGAAAGTAAATGACTGAAAGATTTCCAGTTTTCAAAAAATCCACCAGAGCTTCTCGTCATTTTCCTCCTATTTTCTCCTCAATCTCCAAGATTGCCTTGCATCATTTCCCCCCATTGGCTCTTTTAATATTTGTAACCGCTAAAACAAAGAGAACCATTTGTTATTGCATTGCTGTCTCCAGTGTAAGATTCTTATACATCATGGCTAAATCACCCATGACCTTCTCTTTCATCCAACGAATAGGCTGCGTCCTGGCTGCTCTACTCCATGGCATCTTTTCCAGTGCTGCAGTCATCCTCTGGCTCTTCTCAGCACCCTTCCGACTCCTCCCCGCCCATGCAGTGATCCCAGCTGCAGTTGTCTTGGTGCTAAAGGCTGGAATAATGCGACCTCCCTTTTCCTGCTTAATATTTCCTGTTTTGCAGCCCAGGATCTTGTTACCCTTGACACCATATTTCACCCTGGCAGATACATCCATGACCTCCAAGTCCTTTCCAGATTTCTGGCTTGCTTGGGTAGAAATCCCCTTTTGGTAGGAGGTCTCTTGCTTTCTTCCACAGCTGTGAGTCATACATTTCTACATTAAAATGCATCGTGTTTGCATGAGCCCAGGCAATCTGTATTGTTCTGCGCCAAAAACATGTCCTCTTCATTACTTAATAGTTCCCTCTTTGTGCCATCCTCAGACTTCAATAGGAATCATTTAATATATCTTTCTGAGTTGGATTTGAATGAGCTGGGCCAAAAGCACGACCTGTCAAACGGTGACTCTTCACTTAGAGTATCACTTCCTGAGAACTACTAGTTAGCCCGTTTTTAATCCATTTAATAAGATCTATGCTTATTTTGTAACATCCTATGGCACGAACTAAAATGGTCTGAAGAAGTCCAAGTAAATTACATCAACCCGGTTACCTCTGTCAAGCAAACTTGTAACCTCACTGATAGAAGCAGTCATTATTCCAACCAGATCCATTTTCTACATATCTAGGCTCACTGATGTGAATTATGCTATCCCATTTAATTCATTCTTACTAACTGAAAAGCTCAGAAACGGAGGCTCCACCAGCTCTTTCGGTATCTTGCTGCAGTGCCACACAACCTTCTTTATGTACTCATTGTAATACTGGTACAATGTCACCCTGTGGCCTGTGAAACCCTTTTCCAAAACTTAGCGAAGCCCCTTTGTCTGCCAGCTCTTTTTAATGCTTTGTGTGTGGGTTTTTCGTGTGTATTCAATCTAAATCACTGTCTTCAGGTTTCTTCCGTTAATTTTTTAAAAACCTCCGTAGTCCCTACTGGGAAGGAAATATGTGTCGTCACTGTCCAAAGTCTACAACAGTCATATTTGTTGGCTACATCTGTACTCTGTCATTATTGGATAGTTATTTCACAACTATTTCCACGTAGAAATGGACCAGAATTATTTTATGATATACTTTGTTTTGACTCTGCTTGAAAAAACGCTGTCTTTCTGCCCTTAAATCTACTGTCCACAAATGTCTTCCTTTCCTTTTGCTCCCCTATCAATTTTCTACAGTTGTAATCAATTAAATTATCAGTCAAACTAATTACTGCTTCCAGCTTCTCGCTCCCCCCCTCATATCTACATACATACAAACCCATACAAAGAGTGCAACGTCTACACATTGAATTTTTGCAACTGCTGTATTTTCCCTCCAACCTAGCCTTCTTTCTCAATTGTGATATTTCAGTACCAATAAAAATATTGTTTCCCAACTATTCAATTTCTTCTGTTTGCATTTGTCTCCCAGCTGATTTAGCTCAAAGCTGAATTGTTTTCAGCTTTGGAAACTGGCCCTTTTAAAACTCCAGGTTTGTGCATTAGAAGTTTGGACTTTATTCTGTTTGCCCATAACAAATCACATGGAGTCACGCTCATTTGACTCTTAACTAATCAATAATTCATTTTTAGTTCTGTAGTTAGTAGTCTTCATCTAGCGCAGAATACCAACAGGGAATGAGTTTCCACCAAAGGAAGGTGTTTTGGAAGGTCCACTCTGACCCCTCCTACCCCACTCTGCCTCCATTCTGCCTGCAGATGTGTGCTGGCTGTTGTGGGATCACCTCTGATGTTAGCCTTGGTGCTACTAGTGCTGGTCAGAGTAAAATATGCGCAAGTCACAAGTCTCCTGGGACACAACTGGCTGCTTTGCTCTTAATCCTGCAGTGCTTTGGAGTTCTACATGCTTTGGTGCCTTTGGGACAGGAGCAGCCAGCAATAAACTGCCCTGGGTAATTTTTTCCCATTTGCCAGCAGGTGACTGTCCCCAAGGTGTCTGTGATGACAGAGCACAGGCCGTCTTCTGTAAAATGGCACAGAGTTGCTGTGCTGGCTGGCTCCAGCCATGTGCTTGGGTGCCTCTGGCTAAACGTTGTCCAGCAGCATGCATGGACCTCCACGTGATGCATGTCCTGGTTCTTGTCTGGTTTCTGCTACCTGGCCATGTCTGGTAAGGAGATTGCTCCTGCTTTGGGGGCTTGCCTCTGTGGTGACCACATCAGAGACCTTCTTTCTCCCAGGTGACCAGATACGCACAGGTGGGATGCCAGGAGAGAAGTGCCAGCATGATCATCCCAGTCCTCCCGTTGCCAGGATAAGCCACGGACCTGGGAGAGCCGGTAGCCATCCCCATAGCCTCTCTCTGAAGCACACGTGCAAGTTGTTGGAGAAAAACGCAGCCGGCTCAGGCAACCTCAGCAGCTGCTTAATGAGTCTTGGCTCATCCTAGTACGCCAAGCATTTGACCAGATGAAATCGGTGCTGGCTTTTAAAGGCAAGCACTTCCAACCGAAACCTGGCACGAGCCCCCAGCCGGCAGCCTCAGCTTTCTGCGCTATAGGATACTGCCCAGCAACGAGGCCAGTCTGCACATGGTCTGCACCTGGGTCAAGATGTATGTTATTAAAGAAGGCAACTGCCTTGGTAACCACTTTGTTCTCCGAGGTGGTAGCCCTTGGGCTTCTCAATGTCTCTAGTGTGTCAGAGATGCTCTGTTACATCGTGAACTGACGGGTTGTCCCCTTCCCATAGAATCCTCCAGATATGATCCCTTGGGTGAAGAGCTACAGACCTTCCACCAGTATCTCTTCTAGTAGTCTCTGCATCATCTACTCACCATGCACTCTCTGCCCAGCCCAGCTTTGTGTGCCCAGACTTCTCCTCAGTCCTGGGCAGGACAGGAGCATGGGTACACACACAGCAGAGGTGTTCACCAGTGAAAGAACTGAAGTACAGGATGAATAAGGTATTTCTGTTTTGGAAGTCACCTCTTCCCTTCAAAGACTGCAAAGCTACCTTCCTTTTGAGCAGAAAAAGGCAGCTAAATCACGGGCGCAAAGGGTGCTTCAGCAGAGCTTTGCAGCTGGAGCTATTTGCCATTGAGGAGTCCCTCCGGCTGAGAACGCCAGGATCAAAGCAAACTCCCCAAGTGAAATGCAGTGAAATGGGCCGGTGTACAAGGGGGAGGGCGAGCAGAAGTGTCAGGGACAGGACTGCTGGCCTCCAGAGCAGGGCTAGTTGGCCAGGCATGGTGCTGCATGAAACGCACTTATTCTTGCATTGAGTTTGCTGCCTGGCTTCATTTGCTTGTTTGTTTTCACAGATAGCACTGGGTTGTGCAATCATTTTCTTTGAAAATGGGATTCAGCTCACGTTATTTCACCTAACTGGGCTGATGTTGAGTGAAGCAAAAGCTGTTTTGCTGACAGCCCTGGTCCCCAGCCAGTGACATGTACTCAGGATGTTGCCTCAGAGAACGACTGTCTTGTCCCGAATTCAGGTGTGTCCTGGGGCCCCAGCACAGCACTGCGCGTGGCAACTGGGAGACATACAAGCCAACCCTCCAAAAACTAGTGGCATGCAGCTCCAGCTGTGGCATAAAGGTATTTTGAATGGGCAGGACAGACTTTTTGCCATCCAAGCTTCACGGTTACGAGCATTAAAAGGTAACGTGGCTTAACCGTTTAGTCCCGGGTAGAGAGGATGTTTTGGGGCTTTTGAAACTTTTGGGGGGTAAATGAGAAAGGAAGATGGAAAGAAATGGCATGCTGTTATTTCTAAAGGGTGAGGGAAGCTTTATTCCAACTCAGCCTAATTCTCTTATATTTGCAAACTGGCTGACTCTGGAAACAGGCTATCCAGATACAAATGCATTGCTATAAGAATTGTTTTATGGCTCACTTTCATGGAAGACAAACTGCTCGGTACTTCATAGCAAGTTTTTTTTGGAGCAAGGGCTGTGTATCTTCCTTTGCTAGGAAGGCAGCTTGCTCTTACTGAGTGCTGCCGCCTCGTACTGTAATGGTAAGAGAGCACTGCCCTGTGCAGGTTTGGACCACTGCCCTGATTGTCCTGTGCTGCCTTGTAACATAATGCAGATGGATAAGACGTGAGTGGGTAAGATGCTAGTCCACCCGCAATGTAACTCTCGTCAAATGTCCAGGAAGGGAATGGGGTACTTTTGCTACCAGGAAAGAGACAATATGTTAGATTCGCCAGAGATTTGCAGACTCACATCCCTTCCTCTGTCCATCATCCTTTGGAAGAGTTAATATTGCCCCTTGGGGAGAAAAATAACATATATGGGAATACAGATGATACTGAAATGCAACTTGTCTATCAAACTACAGATGTCAGAAGCTAAGCTCTTTGACCTATAGCTTAGTTCCAGAAAAAGCACTTCTTTTTAGATGAGCAGAAAATAAGCTGGAAATGACGAAACTGATCATATGTTTGAACTTTAATTTTGTTGATGGATGGCAGTTGTATGAGTAGCTGCCCCTACAGTTTTTGGTTTAAATCATCTGGGCTTTTAATATTGACCTTTCTGTGAATTGGTGACATCAGAAAACCTATGACCCAATTCAGATTTTGCCAATCTTCTTCAAAAGTAGTTTTATTTATGAATATCATATTTGTAAGAAAGGGGATATTTCTGGCATCTTAGGCATCTTAAGCCTTGGCTATGTTTTGTCCTACTGGTGTAAATGAAGTTTTCCCAGAACTGACACTAGTGAAGTGTTGTCTCAAGCTGAAGCTGTTTGGCCCAAAGTTCCTTCCTCCAAGATTTGCCCTAAGAACTTGGTTTCGAAATGCTGAGAGGAAAAAGGAATTTGGGAAATTATAATTAGCAAGGAGGAGGCTGATGAGCTTGGCCAAGGATGAGGAAGGTGCTCTCTCAAAGTCTTTTCTCGAGAAATACTGAGTACTCCCCCAGGAGACTGAGAGCTGGAGAATTTAGGCACCTCCTAACGGCCTATTTGCCCTTGTTTTGATATTTTATTAGTTGGGAGTATTGCCCAGCCATTTTTGGGTGTGAAGGTGTGGCTCTGGGCAGACAGCCACCGAGGTGTGTGAGCATCTGTAGAGTCCAGAGACAGAAGGAATTTAAGAAAACTCCCCTGCTTTGAGAAGCCCAGTGTGCTCTCATGAAATTGCTCACTGAACTGTGTTCAATATGCTCTACTCAAGGTCCTGACGAAACTGAAATACTATCTTGTGTAAACTGTGATTCAAAAGAGTTATCAAATTTCCATTTATCCAAAACAATTTGTTGAAGTCTGTTATTTAAAAAAATTGCATGTTTTTGGAGCGTAGAGCCAGACATTAATATACCTCTGAGATGGAAGCTTTACAATTGTATGTATGGTTTGTGGTTTACACGTCAGATAATAATCTAGTTTCAGTATGGAAATATTTAACTGCCATCCAGTTGTAGATTTGATTGGAACATCCTTTGGTTGGGGTTTATAGCCTGCACAGTTGAGCGAGCAGGATTTCCTGAAGGGATCGGGCCCCAGGTCATTCGTGGAGGCGAGACAGGGATGATCACGAGTTACTTGTGGGAAGGGGGGTGGGAGGAGGAAGTGGTGCAAGGAAGTCTAGAGTCACCTGTGGAGAAGTGGTGTTTGGGGATGGGGAGGTTCCTGACCTCAGAGCCTAATTGCTGGGGAAGAGGCCCAGGTGCCGCTTTGGTGCACATACGTTTCACGCCCCTCTGGTACCCTGGGATGAGGAACCACAAGTGGCTGGCTTGTAGCTGCTCCCCAGCTTTTCACCCTAAGGAAGTTATAACGCCCAAATCTCCCCCTTTCATTGCAAAGGGGCATTCCAGTCTCACCAAGCAGATCTGAGAGGAGGTTGGGTCAGTGCTTTTTGGCACCATGCCTGCACGGCAATAATCCCACACTTACTGAAGAGAAGCGGGAAGGGTTTCTCCTGCCTTGGAAGAAGAAGGAGGGTTTCTGCTGCAGCTTCTTCCTTCTCGAGGTGCGCTGGTGAGTGAGTGGCCAGAGAAAAGACATGGTTTGTGACAAGGTGTATCTGTGACCCTGTCCCCGTGTCCCCAGCATTTAATCCAACTGTCAGATCTGTGGGCAGGAGGGAGTTTTTCCTTGGTCAGATAGACACCACCAGTTGGGGTTTGCTACCTTCCTCTTTAGTGCTGACAACTTCTGATGGTCGTGTGGGTCACTGGTGCAAACCACAGCCTGCCGCTGCCGGGACTTGGAGAGAGCCTTGCACTCTTCTCTCTTTCTGTGGCACGTATACGTCTGTGGTATTTGGCCTTTGCTACAGCTCTGAAGTGCAGTGTGAGGTGCTGGGAGGGACTCTGTGGCCTGTGGCACGTAGAATAGATGCTTTGTGGGTTCCTCTGGACTGAAGTCCCATTTGCTTGTCTTTGCACATGCTGACTGTCCAACTTCTGTGTCCCTCTCTTACCGTACTCATTTGATGTGTCATTGATGTGATTCTGATCTGATTTGTTGTATAGGTTTATTTACTGTTTGAGTCAATATTGCTAACGGCCACTTGATTTGCAGGGGAGAGATAGGCATGCTTGAGTTTAGTTTTATTTTTGTTTGGTAGTTACCAAAATGTTGAAATCTGAGGCCAAGTCATACCTCCTTCAGCAAGCAACATGTGTCCAGCACCTGGGGCAAACATCAAGTGATCAACCTCAAACAACAGAACAGCTTTTCTGAAATGAGCCTTTGGTTCTTAGACCCATAGCCATGAATAACACCCACTCCCTGTACTGGCAGTGTAAAATACGAGCTCCAGGACAAATGATAATAAATGAGCCCAAATGAATTCTCTCCTCCAGGAAATGATTTAATATGTAAGGCTACCCCATCAGAGGCTTCTCCAGGGACTGTGATGTAAGTGTAAGGTGAAGTACTATCACAATAGCCGCATGTGTATATTCCTACCAGCTCTGTCAGCTGGGGACATACAAGTCAGGGTCAAGTTGTCTGTACCCTTAGGCTGACATTATGTGTAGTTTCAGCAGGAAAAAAGCTGTTTGAGTCTCTTGATCTCTCTGTAGATATTAAAACAATCATGGGGACCTGTCCTGTTACCTCCAGTCACTTGTCACTGCCTCTGCTGCCTGCTGCAAAAGAATCACATGAGGATCCAGCGAGAGACAGGAAAACGTAGATGGAGAGAAGAAAAGAGGAACAACTCTTCAAAACCTGCTGTAACTGTTGACTACGGGAGAAGCACCCAGGGTACATCAGCTCAGGAGGACAGAGCTGATGGTGCTGCGTGTTTGTGAGCATTTTTCTCTCTTTCCAGGAGCTGCAGATCTTTGGACAAACTCCTGAGTAACAGAGGCAAGTGAAACTGCCAGTGGGTGGTGCATGGGCATCTCTAATGCTTGCAAATACAAGCCTAGCACTGCCCGTGCCCGCTGCATGTATTCTATTTATACCACAGCAGAGGGAGCGTTGGCAAAGCATCTCAGAGGAGCAACCTTTTGTTATACCTACAGCTTCTCCCTTCCCTGTTAGTGCAACCGACACAAAAATAATCACAATAATAAGGATCGGGGGGGTTAATTGATTCGCTGCCTTGCGACCGTGCTGCAGCCGACTCGGCCATAGCCTGGTTGTTGCATCTTGCGTCGCTGGGATTACTTACACAGAAGGAAGCACCTGAAATACCTCAGGATGTTTAGGATCCATTCACCTGGTTGCTTCTCTCAACAACTCACTCCATTCTGGCCTTTTTTCCATGTCTGCTAGAAGGCCGGATCAAGATGTTGATTTTCCTCATGCTGTTCTCCAGGCCCAGCGCTGAGGGACTATATTTGAAATCAGAGAGTGAGCTGTGTGTTAAGAAATAGCTCTGGCACTAAAATGTTTAAAATTACTCTCTGTTTCCCTGACTTCTCTCCTAATTTAGATTATCCAGATTCCCCCCAGACTTGCCCACAAGATGGAATTCTAAGAAAATAATGTTTTGTTTCATTTGTTTTTTAACGTCCACATTTCTCACATTTCCTGTTCCAATTTCAAAGTGGGCCCGAGCTCCTCCGCTAACATTGCTCCGGCTGTTATTTTGGGGATCTGAGAGAGGGGAGAAAAAATAAACAAAGTGTGGGGAATGTGTTTCTTCCCATTTCCCCCTTGTCAGCCGCAGGTTCTTTCAGGCGAGTCGGTAAAGAGTTACTGACATTCCTCTCTTTTCAGGTCAAATAGAGGGATTAGACGAAGGGTATTACTAACATGGGTCAAGGCATTAAAAAATGGATGCCTAAATTTAGGTGCCTAATTTTGTATTTTGAGACCCTAAATAAGGGCTTGATCTTGTGCCCTTTGAAGTCAATGCCAGAGCTTCCACTGAATTCAATCTGCGAGATGAAGTCCTAAATTATGGTCAGGTTCTTAAAAGTTCTCAGCGTCTCACAGCTCCAAATAAGTCATCACTCAGCCTCTTTGCAAATCATGTGTCTTCCCTTAAGTGCCTAAACATGGAGCTCGTGCTTTTAGGTATTCCATATTTAAAATCCTGCCTGTTGATGCTGTCTTTCTTTCTGTCTCAGGAGCCATTGACATGGGGAAGATAACAAGGCTAATAAAGAAGCGTAGCCGGGACACGCGTTGATTTGCTTTTTCAGTGAGCAGTGCTTAGCACGAACACTGCGGATTCTAAAGCAATGTCAGTATTTATTACGGTGTAACATTAACATGGAAGGCACATGAATGTCCTTGCTGGCGCCAGAATTCAGGCAAGTACATGACCATTTGCACAAACTTCACATGCACCGGCTCTCCTGGTAACAGGATGTTGGCAGGTGGGGAGATCACAGGATCCAGATGAAACCTAAGATGAGATGAGCAATCCTGTAGTGGTAATTTTAGAAGCTGGGTTCTGTACATTATTTACAGTACATTGTAGCTTTAAGGGGATAAGGCTACCCCTGGCCTTACCTCGTGGATTTAATCTTTTCTGTGAGATTTCTGTGTGGGACTTTCAGCAGCGCAGCAGTTGGAGGGATTTTGTCCATCCAGAGGAGTGTTAAAATTACAGGTTATTTGTGGTAGAGCTGTGTTCATTCATAAAGCGCTCACCTAGCGGGAGGGGAGAAGGCACCGAGGACCTTCTACCAAATAAAGAAAAAAACGTATTGAGGGAGCGATCTGCTTGCTGCAGATCTGAAGCGCAGAGGCCTGGCGTGAGGAGGGAGCTGCTCACAGTGAACTGTGACGGAGTCAGAAGCGGTTCCTGCCCCCGGGAGCTTTAATTTGGCTTTACCTTCAGTTAGGGAAATATCCCCTCTTTTTCCCAGGGTGGGGCTTGAAGACTCCCTATCTCTTGGAGGACATTTTTGGCAACTGCGTTCAGAATACGGGAAACTCCAGTTATTTTGGATGGATATTTGTTTCTTCAGAAACCCTCTGCAACAATCAGTTAAAAAAAAAAATAATCGGAGAGAGCAAAAAAAAAGGGATTCTTTTGCAATATTTGAACACCACCCACCACTCCTCTGTAGAAACATGATCCCTGAGGGGAAAGGGATTATATTCTCCTCCAGCCTTTTGTCTAGGCCGGATTTCTCCCCTCGCCCAGAAGGAAGGCAGTGGGCACCAGGGGTGTGAGGTGCGACTCTGCAGCCGGAGCAGCGGAGCGGCCAGCCGGGAGCCGGAGTCACTCCTTGCTCAGACAGACCTGTCACTCATGTCCCAGCCTTCCTCCAGATCAGTGTGACCCGGGTGACATCCCCACGTACGGCACCAAGGGGTGACACAAAATCTTTAAAAAATAAACAAAGGGAAGGACGAGTCTAAGATTTACCAAAGGCAAAGATGATTATTTTTTTTTTTGTTTCGTGTGTTTCTCTCAGCCAGCAGGTGCCTCTATAGAGCCAACGCTTTGCCTCTATCAGTAGGACTCTGTGGCACAGCACTGGAATACCTGCTTTCCAATGATAATATGGCCTTTTCTTTCTTCGATGTCTTTTTCCCCTTCTCCTTCCTCCAGCCCATGGTGAGCCCCAGGAATCTGCCAGCCTGGACTTCCCTTCCATCTGCCACCCAAGGTCCTTGGAGGACAGTGGCGGGAGAGTGATTTCTGTTGACACATGCATATTGTTCCTATATATCCCATATGAGGAAATTTTGCGTGTGACACAAGCGAAGGAGCTCAGTTGGGGAATGCCTGCAGGAACCCCAGTGAAACGAAGCTGCCTTTTTGCCCTTCAAATACCTCCCCAGAAGGAGGGGGGGGTGGGGTGTCTGGCAAAATCTTCACCCCCTTCAGTACGACACCCTTCCATATGGCACACTGGGCCACCGCTCAGGCGGTACAGGCAGGCCCCCTGGGCCAAGGGGGTTTGGCACTGGATAAAGAGAAATAAAACCCAACTGAGGATGACACCCTCTCCCCCCTCCACCCCTTTAGCACATAGGTGCAAAGAAATCACTGTATCTGAAAAGTGAAGGCCTTGCGGGGGGAGAAAGGGGGAGTGGACGACAACCATGATCTCAATTTGTCCCCTGCTGTCCCCCTCCCCCCAAATATCTCTGCTGGACTTTGGAGCAATTCCCACGGGCAAGGTGAATTTTGACCTGAACGTGCATCCATCGGTGGGGCAGAAAGGGTGGACGAAGCACGGCCCGTGGGGCGGCCTCGGGGGG
>VZSZ01001881.1:0-16585 GCA_013398815.1 Ibidorhyncha struthersii
TGGACTGTACATGCCTGGCTGTGTGGCCTTCCCAGCAGATACCAGCGTAGCTGAAGTCCCCCATGAGAATCAAGGCCTGTGATTGTGAGGCGATTTTCACCTGTCTGTAGAAGGCCTCATCAACTACCCCATCCTGATCAGGTGGCCTGTAATAGACACCCACAACAGTGTCTTGCATATTACCCTGCCCCTTGATCCTTACCCACAAGCTCTCAACTTGCTCTTCATCTGCTCCCAGGGAGAGCTCAATACATTCCAGTTGCTCTCTCACATAAAGAGCAACTCCACCGCCTCGCCTCGCCGGCCTATCTTTCCTAAAGAGAACATAGCCCTCCATGACAGTGTTCCAGTCATGTGAGCCATCCCACCACTTCTCAGTAATTGCAATGAGATCATAGTCCTGTGACCGCACAATAAAAAGGAGATTTTAAATTACTCTTGGAAGTAATGGTTTGTAGTATGAGATACTAAGCAGACATTAACTTTGACAGGAGTGATTAAACATCAAGGTTTATTGATTTACAAAGTAAACATTGGTGCAGCAAGAAGGTGGGGTTAATATTTGCCTCAAGGGACAATGAATTTTCGTGATCGACAAAACTTCAAGTTAGCCAAGGCCTCTAATACTCTCCAGGTTAGAGTGGTGTTAATCCAGAAGACGACTATTGAGATAAATGGAGTTGTAGCAGTTTGAAAAGACAACTGGAGCTAGGTTTAGTGTATTTGCTCTTTTTCTTCAAAATAATATCCTGATTACACAAGTATAATTTTGAAAGATTTGTTTTAAAAATCTTAGTCCTGTAGTAGTTACCATTAAATAGAAAGAGAAAATGTGGAATTAGATCTACTCCAGTGTGACATTACTAAAGAATCAATGCAAGGAAAATTAATTTCTGAGATTGCAGCCACAATGAAATAAATTAATTTGTAACCTAGACGAAACAAACAGCTAAATATTTTGAATAAGCATTAGTTGTAATGGTCACAGTTTTAAAAATCAGTAGCTAGCTTCTGAAGAGATTAAAACCAAGAAAATTTGCATTGCATTTTAAACCCCTGATTCTGCCTTGAGAATAATCCCACCAAAATCACATAAAATACTGCTGAATTCTAATTTTAAAGAGTTCCCTGTTTTTTTCCCTCTCATCTCTAGTGATAATTTTACTTGCATATAAATCTAGATCTCTTAGGATTACCCAATCTGATTAGCTATTTTGTTACTTGAATGTCATGTGGACAATTTCAACAGAATTAAACCAGTAAAACAATGGAAAAATGCCATTGCAAATGAGGCAAACTCATCTCTTTTTGAAGCCTGCCTTTTCTGCCAGAGATGTTCCACAGGTCATATGACCTAAACTCTAATTTCACAAAAAAACTCAACCCAAACACTTTAAATGTCCTTTCAAGACTTTCTCAGAAGCAAGGACTTCCCATCATCAATAATACATCAGGTTCTTGTGCAAAGGGCAGCCACGGAGGATTCTTGCAACATCAAAAACAAATCCATCCTTGAAGGATCTTTAAAGCGTATTTCAAAATATGTTCTAACCAAAACAAGCAGCACACACACGGCAGAAACATTTTATTGACACTTCTCAGCCATTAGTCACTTCTGTGTGTAAATGATTTCTTACACTGTTATTCTACTACCTGAATGTTATGGTGTTCTCCTCAGTTCCTGAAAAGACGAAAAAGAGGGTTTATTATGTCCCTTTCTTTACATGTAAGACTGATAACTTGATAAAGGTTTTGCAATCGCTTTTCCAAGGACAAACAAGGAAGAAAAAACATCCAAATTCATATCACCAACGTGTATGGAGGACTTTGATACCAAGTTGGTTTGCCCGATGTAACCTCAAAAAGCACAGCATCAGAATAACATAGCTCTGAAAGTATATAATGTTGGTGTTAGCAATGAGTACTGCTGAACAGCAGTGAAATACAGGATGGTTCTTCTGTTTTCTTTCTGCAGAATACAGTTGCTTTTGGAAGAGTTCTTTTAAGGCATTTTCTGTAAATATAAACTGTCTGATGTAAATGAGCTGTTTGCTAGTCTGATCACTCGTTACAAATAATTTATTTCTGCTCATCAGGAATAATTGTGTCTGACAAGAGCACATGTAAAGTTGCATGCAATGGTGAAAGGCATTGGTTTTTTTTTAAATTGCAAAAGTCAAAGTAGTTTGTATTGTACACAGAGATTCAGGCAGCTTGGCACGTGCATCCATGTAACCTTAAATTAGTGCTTATTTATCCTAACAGACAATAGAGCTGAAATATTCCAAGCTGACTTCAGAATTCATGCTTTTACTTTCAGGGGGAATTTGCTCAGTCCAAAACCACAGAATTGATCCCAAAGTCATAAATTATATTCTTCTAATGACAATCTTAATTGGAAGGAATGAGCTACATCATACTATGTTCTAATTCTTGGGCTTTTTTAGTAGTTAAAGTCTAGCAGCCAGTCTTAAAATATCTCAGTGGTCTCCATGGAACAACTTGAATGGGAAATGGTGTGGAACTGTGCACTGAAGTGAACTTAAGCCTCGCGAAAGACAAGACTGTGAGTTCACGACAACTGCAAACATTTGTAGCTTTGTAGCACCTTTGTTCCAAAGTGAACTTCAACTGCCTTAATTACCTCTGCAGCTGGCAGATTGACTGGCAGAATATGCAGATTATTTATATTTGCCTTGGCTGTCTGACATGTAAGACCTGGACACATGCACACAGCTTATGCAGATCAACTAGGCTGCAAACAAGCAGCACATCTGACAGCTGAGTTACCTCTCACACACAAGCAATTGCCCTGCATACAAGTCTGTCTTCCAGGAGGTACCAGACCTTTTGTGTACTCATCAGACCACTACAGGAGCCCAATCTCCCAAGACAAGGGCAGCAATAAGAGAAGTTTGGCAGGACTCAGCCGTACTTGCCAACAACTCTATAAAGCCTCACTTCCCTTCCTTTTTCTGTGGCTTTGCAAGTGTCTACACTAAAGGTGGGACTTGCCATGTACATTCTGCTGTACCCGTGAACAACGACCTACTTGGGAATCCCCATAGAGACCATAGCCACCCTGTATAATAAGTTTGTGGCAGCTTACAATGTGCCAGCTGTATCTATCTGGGAAGTCAGGGTAGAGCCATTAGCTAGTGTGCAAGAAATCTGCTTTGCACTGTCTTCTCTGCAAAGAGGAGCTCCAGTGCCAAAACTGGTTTCCTCAAAATCCATACTTAGTTGCTGCCAAATGAAGAACCACCTAAAATCTGTAACTGATCTAGTTGCTCACACTGATGCACTCCAGGCATTAAAAGTTCTGCTTTTCAGCATGCCTAGAAACATTTATCTCAACCAGTCTGAGTCATTCAGCACTTACCTTCCCTTTGAGCATAGATTTCTTTCACGCACCAGCCCTAACCTAGGCATGATATGAACACAGCAGAAAATCAAAGATTGCATAAAACATGACCAGAGAGAGATGGGAAAGAGATTCACTTTCAGCCAAAGACTCTGTGGTTAGAGCACTCAGGCAGGAGTCTGGCCCCAGATTCCTCATGTGAACCTGTGAAATCAAAATATCAAACCCACATTTTCCACATCAGATAGATACCCTTTCGCCAACCCAGAGACTCAAGTGTCCCCACTGTTACCTAGAATTCCATTTTTCCATGACAAGTGGAAGAGCTTCGTTGGAAGAAATTAAATCTGATTTCTCCATTTCTCTCCACTAGACAGTCCCTTCTGCTCAGAACACATTCCTGCAACAAGAGGTGGGTCTCACACCTGTCAATTAGAGGAGCTAGTACCTGGATGTCCAGCACCTGGGTGAAAGCCCTGCCTAGTTACAGGGCAAATGGTTGATGTTACCTCCTCTTCTGGAGGAGTTTTTATAAGAAAAAAATAAAAGAAGGGCTGTGTTCCTTTGCTGAAGAAAGACTGTAGGCATCTAAGCAAACTGCATCCTGGGCTGCATCAAAAGAAGCGTGGCCAGCAGGTTGAGTGAGGTGATTCTGCCCCTCTACTCTGCTCTGGTGAGAACCCATCTGGAGTACTGCATCCAGCCTTGGAGCCCTCAACATAAGAATGACATGGACCTGTTGGAGCAGGTCCAGAGGAGGGCCATGAAGATGATCAGAGGGCTGGAGCAGCTCTCCTGTGAAGACAGGCTGAGAGAGCTGGCCGTTGTTCAGCCTGCAAAAAGAAGACTCCAGGGTGACCTTATAGCAGCTTTGCAGTATCTGACGGGGGCCTACAGAAAAGCTGCAGAGGGACATTTTACAAGGGCATATGTAGGGATAGGATGAGGGGGAATGGCTGCAAACTGGAAGAGGGTAGATTTAGATTAGGTATTAGGAAGAAATTCTTTACTGTGAGGGTGGTGAGACACTGGAAGAGTTTTCCCAGAGAAATTGTGGAGGCCCCATCCCTGGCAGTGTTCAAGGCCAGGCTGGATGGGGCTTTGAGCAGCCTGGTCTAGTGGAAGGTATCCCTGCCCATGGCAGGGGGGTTGGAATTAGGTGCTCTTCAAGGTCCGTTCCAACCCAAACAATTCTATGATTCTATGGGAATCCCAAGGCAATTCCAAGTTAAGGGAAGGTCTCTGCTGCAACCCAGCACAAGTTAACTGTGCCCTGAAGAAAAGTGGCATTCTGTTCTCCTACAGGATTTTAGCCCCAAGTCACTTATTGTAAAATCCTTTCACATGTTTCAGCTGTGTTGAGATATTCAGGCCATTTCCAGGGGAAGAAGCAAGTTCACACTGAAGAGCACTGGTGAGACAAATTCATCAGGAACGTTGAATGAGCCCAGAAGCACCAGTGCTTTCAGACCAATTCACTTAGTCTGAATGTCCCCCTGGGACTGCTATTCTGTCACTGCTTCAGGACAGCTGTTACTCAGGAACCTCTGCACTGTCCCGTACTGTGGGTGGATGTGCCCTAATTCAGACAATGGATCTTTTGCAAAAAATGAATTGCAACTCCAAATTTGACTTTAGTCTCCTCACCATACCTGCCAATGGAAATACGACACCAATTTCATTTGGTATTTTACTTTCTAAATCAGAGTCATCTCTAGCCAGAGGGATAGGCTACACACAGAAACTGAATGTTTCAAACAGCTTCAATTTAGAGAAATAATAATTAGAGGACAAACACATAAAAGCAAATTACTTTAGACTGATTAATTATTCTTCAGTTTAGCAGCCTAGTGTTATATGTCCACACAAAGGACTTGAGATATTTTAATTAACTGATGTAGAAATTATTTTAGAAATTATTTTATGCAATGCCTGCATGTAAATGTCCTATAAGACCTTTTTGCATCATGCAGTCTGTAAACTGAAAATAAGCAATTTTTTTTTTCATAACACAAATTTCAATTTAAAAGGTATAAATCTGTTTTGCTGTAAATAAGTCCAACCAGAATGCATTTTATCTTTTTTATATATTTAATAAAAAGGAAAGTATACATATTTTTTTAAAATATTCATAATTTAGAACACCTCTTATGCCTAAGCATAATCAAAGTGGGCAAAAAAAAGGCTTCGGCTTTTGTTTGTTCTTTGTTGAAGAGTTTTGTCACACAACTTGTCACAAATAATACCCACATTCTGTGAGTGTGATGAATGAAAATTAAGAGACAATATCTATGTGATTCACCATTATTTATTAGGAGATAATAGACTCCTGCTGCTGTATGAATGGGATTGGGCAAAGATGAGGCATTTCTGGAAAATAAATATCGAGACAAAGTTGACTATTTCATTTCTAAAACTCGAGATGTTTTCCATTTCTATAGCTTATGTTATTTGTTATATTATACATGTGATGCAGCTCTTTATAATTTTATCTTATCAAAGTTGGCCCTGTAGTATAAGCACTTACTATTCCCACACCTCTAAAGCCCTATATAAGTCAGTTTGTTCACATAACCAGTTATACTAGAAATAATAAGAAGACTTCTCCAAATACAGACTAGCCCAGTTAGTAACAGTGTAACACCAAGTTCTCCGGGGCAGATTGTGCCTTTAAGACACAGTTTTGCTTTTTTTCAGTATGGACATGCCTGATCCATCCCAGAGATTTCTGAAAGTGATTCTGTATCAAAGAGACCACAAACATATCCGGACAGATAGATTTATGCCATATATTCTGACTGAAAGGAAATTGTTGTGCCGCAACCAATCAGGGACAATGGTGTCCATAAATAAACAATCATCTTAAGTGAGCTTTTTAGCTTTTGTAATTAAGTTATATTCCCTTCTATGAGCACACTTTTGAACTGTAATTGGATACTGGAACTAAAAGCAGGGGCATCGATTTTCAGAACAATAGGATCTCAGGATGATAGTTACCACAAGCTGGTCATTTACTCATGCAAACAGACAATTAGCTAATGACATGGTGGCACAAACTGCTGGAGAGATACCTGTATCTTCCTTGGTCTTAACTAGAGAGAGGCTTTTTGGTGTCTCAGGTAACTCTGTTGGATGGTCATTCTTTTCTACCAGCAGAAAATGAAGGGACTGTGACAAAAGGCAGATGTAGGATGTTGATTCTCTATGAAAATAGTCACATACATTGTGTCTATGACTTGTTTTGCCACAAAAGAGCATGTGATGAAACTCTGAAACCCATCCTTTCTTTTCTTACTGTCCTTGGGTACTGTTGCTAATCATTACATAAATTTTGTAAGGGGATACAGAGGCCTTCATTGCTGATCACCATTTAATGGTGAACCTGCATCAGCTGAAGCACAAAATCCTCACTGTCTAAGGATTGCTGGTGCTTTGTGTGATCGCGTGTGTTGTGTGACTAGCTGTAATGTAAAGATTGAAGCTTCATGAAAAAGATGAGGTTTTGATATATGTTTGAAGGTTTTTATTTCTGCAGTGAAATAAATCCTAGAAGTTTTGAAAAAAAGTCTGTGGGAGAACTAGGAAAGAAAAATTACAAGGGACCTGAACCTAGGAGAAGTTGGGAAGTTTTCTAGCTCAGCTGCAGAAGGAAGTTTGGGAGGATAAAGAGGAATCACTAAGAGGCTGCTTTATTTCTTCTATTTCCTATTCCCTCCTCTGTCTGCATTTTGCAATCTGCTGTCCCTAGTGGCGCAGTCATTTCTGGTCTATCAACCCTTGTGCTTAACATGGCTTAATCAGTAGTATAAGTTACTCTTTTACTGTAGCAATGAAAGAAAAGCAAATAGTTAAAAAGTGACTAGGAGTCTTTATAATTGCTGACCTTCAATAGTCTATATAATGTGACTTTAGGCCACTGAGTAATAAATAGACTAGTGTAATATTTACAGACATGTCTGGAATGCAGTGAGTTCCTCTCTTCTCTTTCACAAAGTCATTAATGGCTCTGTGAGGAATCAAACTACTGCTGTTCATGTTCCCCCAAAACACTTTTATCTCTTGACAGTTTATGCTGATCTTTCTATTTTGTTTTGATTTGTTGTTCCCTGATCCATTTCCCAAATCCTGGGGTTTACAAACTTTTGTAAGGGGTTAAATATTTTCAGCAAATTGTTCTGTGAACTCAGTCTTAACCATGGATTCCCCAGCCCAGTGATCAGAAGACCTTTTAGAGACACTGTTTCTCAATCAGTTCCTTTCAGGTGGAAAGGACCATGTTGTTTGTACGAATAGAAATTTTCCTACTGAAAGTACACAACTCTCCCTCTTTCCCACTCCAGCAGCCAGTTTCCACTGCTTTGAAATTCTGAACACTGAGTCAAAAGGGGAAAAATAGGAAATATGTTTTAGAGAGCAGAAATGAAAACATATTGGGGAACAGTTTCTTGCTTTCCTTCTTTCTTTGCCTCTAAAACAAAGTCTGAATGTAACGGTGGCTTCTGAAAACCCCAGCCTTGCAGAAAGAAACAGTGGTCTTTGAACTGTATTGGGTAGACAGGATTTACTTATAAGAAGAGGGAAGGGATTATTCCCAAAGGATAAAAATTAGCACTTTTGAAGAAGCAGAGCAGATTCATAACATTTTAGAGTTCCATTAAAAAGTTTAGTAATTGTTTGCAGCTGGCCATTAAAGATATTTCCTTTAAATCCCATGGCACTGAAGGCAGAAAGAAAGAGTCTTTATGCCAACTTTTATGCATCTTAGTGCTGGAAATAAACCCCTCTACTGTGGTCCCCAAACCATTTTTAGTTTGTTTCTATTTTATTCCAAATACAGACAACACACACAGACACTTAATCTTCCAAACCAAAAATAAAATCATGTAGAATTAAAGTAATTTACAGAAAAAAACATTAAAATCCTTACAAAACAAAGGAGAAGTACTGCTGGAAGTGCTGAGTACTGGACAGTCTATTAAATACTGAGTCTATATCTGCATCAGGTCATACCTTCTTTACAAAGGTAGAATTAAGCTTGGGTAGACTCCCTGTTGTATAATACCACAGTCCAACTCAAGTCGGAGATTTCGTATCCACAGAGATTTTCATTCCAGCTTGTAATTTGTTTTAATTTTAAATATACAGTAGTTGCACTATGACTCAGCAAAGAATTTGGCCCATGACTGTATTAAAGAAGTGTTCTGCTTAGATAAACTCATTTACTTTGTAATATTTACATTGTGGAGCTAATTTTGACTGTCAATAGAATGCTTTTACCTTTCACATAACTATTCCATTGCCTAATTAGCCGCACGGACCTCACTTCCTTGGAAAACAACAGCATTAATTAAGTAAAAGCCTAAGGCATTTTGAACACAGCCCAGAGATGCTGGATCCAAACAATATCTATTTTCCAAGCACTATGTGGAATGAAGAGTGAATGGAAATCTTTTGGAAATAATTTCACTGTGAGGTCAGTACAAAGGCGAATATCACACTTGGTTATTTTTGCACAATAGCAAATAAGGAAATGTGAGAAATCTGTCTCATGTTATCATCTTCCTCTGATATTGGACAAACTATTCTTGGATTAGTTCAGCAATTTCTTTCCCTTCCATTCCCGCCCCCTTCATTTCTGCACATGTGCAATAAACATCTGTGTTAAGACAATGACACATTTCTCACTTCAGACCCATTCCTTTCCCTTTTTAGGGAGAGCTGGTCTCTAAAGGGCTCAACAAGTGGCAGCATGTTAGTATTTATTTGTACTTATTATAGAAAAGACAATTTTTCATCACTATAACGTCACTCTTTGGATGAGAGTGTGAGATACAGAGAAGACTCAGACTGCAATTAAAGGTCATTTTAATCCTACCTAAATTCAATTCACTTTGCCAAATGTTTCTGTCTGACAGAACCACTGCAGATGATACACAGTAAGGAGGAAAACAGCAAATAGATAGATCTTACACAAAGACATCTTCTGCAAAGAAAGGGAAAGAGCTAGAGTCTTCTCAAAACTACTGTGTTGTTTGTTGAGCTGGTCAATGCACTTTAAGAAGATTTCTCTGTTGGAGTGATTAGGATGACACAAAAGGTCAACAGCAGAGACTCAGTTAATTAAATTTTTCACAGGAAGAATTTATCATTGTGTCCCACAGAATCTGTGCAATACATCTGGTTTGCTAACTGCTCCAGTCATGCCTGGCAAGTAGTAAATCTTCCATTTCAGGTTATCCTCTCATTTCCCTGTTACTTCTTATTGCAATATCCCAGTAACAAATTTATCAGCACAGACATTTGTGAAAGAGAAGCACATAACATCCAGCTTCCATCTCCCATAGACAAAGAGATGACTTTTGCTACACAGCTTTGTGTTTCTCCATGAAATATTTTCACTTCTTTTAACACAAATACTACTATAGAAATACAAATTAGTCTCTCTAAATATACAAGCAGGGAAAAGACTAGTGCACAAAGTAATTGCTTGCACAGCCTGAAGAGACATAGCACATGAGACAGAAAAGCCATGTAAACAATAAAAGTAGAGGAGTAAGAGAAGAGTGATGGGAAACTGTGACAAAAGGAGAAGAAAAATGTAAGCCAAGGCTTACATGGTTTCCAACATATTTCTACTTTGCAAAATGTATTTGCTTCTCCCTTTATCTGCTTCATTGGGCTTTTGCTTGCTAGTCTCTTCCCCTTTAGCAAGAAAGATGAAGAGCTCTGTTGAAGTCTATGTCTTTTCTTTGTGGTACATATGTGCCCACGTGTTGAAAGTATCCTTGTCACGTGCACAGATAATTAGAGCTGCACCTCAATTTCCCTGCCATAATCTCACAACAGCTGATTTCTCCCTTGCAACCCATGAGGCTTTTCGTGGGTTTACTCTGTTTTGTGCATCCTCCTTTTAGCTCCATTGTCTGCAGCAGTGCAAAGGCTTGCTTGCAGAGCTGAGTCACTGGGGTTTCACCTTCAAATCTGACTATCATTTTTGCACTGTGACATGTCTTTGCATATTCTTCTTAACTAAGCCCTGGCTGTCTTTTAGTCTTTCTCTTTGAACCAAAGCCATTTAACACTCGATGTTTTCTAGAAAACATGTAAGTGCACCCAAAATCAACAGAAGATTCTGTCTTTACTCTAGTCCAGACCTTTCATGTCCTGTCAATTCAGTTTTCAAATGACAAATTGGGATAATTTGAGATGAATTTAAGAAGCCAGGCTTGCAGAGTTTGTATTATTTTACTGTTCACAGTGACAGCAGACAGGAATGTCTGTTTTTCTTAGTTTGCTCCCCTTATTTCTTGCTTATTTTTTTAAAATACTTGAAATCAGATATTGAGTCTTCAGTTGGTTCTCCTAAATTTTCTTCCAGTTCTGTCTTTTTGGAAAGGGTTTCTGAACACTCTCGCTAAAATCCCTTCCTCTTTCACTTGTTTGACTTAGGAGAAAACAAAGATGCACCAGTTCTGAAGTCTGATAGACTAGAGACACTTCTAGAGACATGACTGCATTTTTCATATGCAAAAATCAAATAGCTTTCAAAACAAAACAAATACCCTGAAGTTTCAGACCATCTCCATAAATCATGTGAAGATGCACTCTCTAACTGCTTCCTAAAAAAAAACCCCAAAACCAAACCCTTCTTCTTTCCTTCCAGGGGTTTTAAAAATCCCAGACTGTTTTACATTTACCTACGTTTTATAAGTAGAGGGAAAAAGATCATTCATTATATTTTTATTTCTATTGTACCGTGCTCTAAATAACATCACACTCTCAGGATTCTTTTTACTACTATATTGGCCCCTCCACAAACTACTCACTCCATCATTGTCATCATCATCAGAAGGATCACAGTTCTGAATGAACCCAAAGGTCTCACTAACCTATCTCTCAAACAGTAGCCGTAAGTGGATGACTGAGGAGGATTACAAAAGAAAGGCAAGTGTACAGTATTTCCCGTTACTACTTTCCTAGTTTCCCATACTTTTCACCTCAGGATCTTCCTGAGCTGTGGTTTTCACATACTTAGTAACTCTTACTGAATTCTTTCATCCTGAACTTGCCCAGTCATCACTTGAGACCAGGTGAGCTCCTACCTACCATACCGCCCTTTGGTGAGGAGCTCTGTGGTGTAAAGAACCACCTTCTCTTGTGTGAGCCTACTTCCGGCCAACCTCACTTGAAATTCTCTCGTTCTTTTACTGAAAGAGAGAGTGAGCCCTGTCCACCCTTCCCATGGCTCTCGTGATTTTATAGACCACTAGCATATCTCCCCAGCCATCTCTTTTCTACACCAAAGAATGCTGAGTTACTAAGACATTCCCATATTTTTCTGACAGAGATGCACACTTTTAAATATTGAGTAGCCTATGTGTCTGGGAATGGAGTTTGTCCCTGAATGTGAATGCTCCTCAGCTACCTGTGGACCTTCATCACTTTTGCCCTCTGACTCCACCATGCTTAATATTCAATTTTCTTGACCCAATGTACATACTTAGAGTTGGTCTGTAAGTATCTGTGCTTGCTTTTAAAGCCTTATGGAATAATAAATATACCCACAGTTTTCTAGCAGGCAAATAGAAGCTCTGTTCTGTGGTTTCAGTGTGAATTAACTTCATTTACAATGAAGAGTTTAAGGATTAAAAGGAAACAAACCCACCATCGATTTCCAGGATGACAGGGTCCGCTATCTCTCACAATCCACATGAACTCACAATGAGCAGTTTCTCATATGCACGGGCAGATTAATTTGATGCATATAGAAATCCAGTGCCCAAGCAATTACATCATTATAGCCTCACAAATAACATTTTGACTGAGACCAAAGTTTCTGCCATGTGCAAGTGATGGGTGTTCTGGTTGAAGACAAGGAGAGCTACACCCAAATATAGTAGGGCTGAATTTGACTCATCCTGCCTGCAGGGAGCAGACTGGACTCCACACTACTCCTCCAGCTGTGCTTGCCAACACCTCCTCAGGCAAAAAGCTTTTTAGCATCAGTAAATACTGAGTGGCAAAATTGAATCTTATCATGTTGTCTTTTAGTAAGCTAAGTAGTTGCATTTAGTAGTCCAATTAACCCAGATTTATGGCAAGCACAGAATTATCTGTTCCATTTGTACACTACACCCTAGATGACACAATTTATCTAGCTGTAGAGACACATAACTGAAAGCTTTGGAATTATCCCAAGTATTATCTGATCCACTCAGTTGCATTCATCAGGATTTATTTCTACGCTTATCTCATAAAGGGTTTCCCTCACTTACTTTTGAACGCTATCCAGCTGATGACTGGCCCCACCCTGGCTGCATGGCACTTGCAGATAAATATTTGATAGTACTTCAGAGATGCCCACAAGGAGAATGCCATCTGTGCCGTGTGATACCTCCCTCCTTACACAGTAGAAATAATGACAGTCTTAAAAATGCTCATAACTGTCTTTTTCAACATAGCCTTGATATCAACAGAGTCAAGTAAGACAGGGCGTAGTTGCAGGTATCCACTATGCTGCTGTTGCATGAGATATTTTCCTACCTGTCATTGCCCACAGAGGGGTGCTGCATGGGCACTGACACTTATAACTGCTGACCAGACACACAGTTCTCTGCCACAGGGAGATTAAGCATAAATTTTACGAACTGAAGCCCATGAGGCAGCAATATCCCTACAGCTCTGCTGCCCAAGACAGAGGCCCTTTATATTACATCTACAGAACCTCCCCAGCAAAGGAAGGTGGATTTGCTGCAATATCTAGTCTAAGCAGCTGGATTTATCATCCTATACAGAGAGAACCAAGGAAATCTCGAAAAAAATCTCCAGCTTCCAAAGAAAACCCAAAGATTTGCAGCCTTTCTATCATAGCAGCATCTATTGCAGAGCTCCACAAGCTGTGCAGGAGGCTCAAGCAGCTCCCACAGGCACACACAGCCCAGAACTAGCCACAGGTAAGTAGGTATCATGCTAATGCTGCTTTACTGTGCTCATGTTGGATAAACTGCTCCACCCTTATGCTAGGGAATACAGCTCATTTAGGCGCACCCTCCAGCTGACTCAGACATGCCACAGAATGCAATAGGTCTCCCTCTTCTTCTCAGGCTGCAGATGGCTTTAACCCTTCCTTTACCAATATATGTGCCAATTTTTCTTTGATCTTTAATTGCAAAGATTTTGTAGGGAGGCACTTAAACAGTTAAGCCCTGTCTCTGAACAACAGAAGCTGTAGACACAGGACTCTGTAAGTATAACTTGTGCTTAAACAATGAGGGTCACCAGCGTGCTGGCAGAGAAGTGGAGGGTTTTTTTTTTGCCCTGACAACTACCATGATTAGGCAGCAATGGGTAACCACATCTGTCCAAACCCCATTCACTTTTAATCTGTAGGGTTTTTTTTCCTTCCATGCCATAGCATATACTGATTCATTTTTTATGAGGCCCATTTATGCAACTTCTGCATTGTTTTCCAAATAGATCAGATCATAGCAGGATTTCCTCTCTCGTAATGTCAATTACTTCTCTGTATGTATTACTAACTGAATGCAGATTACAGCTTCATTGCCATACAAATAGAAGATCAGCCTGATAGACGACGCATAGGATGAATAACATAGTTAACAAAATAGTATAATACACCAAATTAAAGGTCATACCTGCAGCTACTGACGCAATTAAATGAAACACACTGGTTATAATTTATCTTGGTTTATTACAAAAAAAGTTAATCTACTTAATCTCATTAGCTATTGAATTTCAGTCACTAATTATATACATTCAAAGAATAGCTTTCTTATTATGTGAATAAAAGTTTATATTTGAAAATACTGATTCTTATTTAAATTCTACTGACTATCAAATACATCTTCCTTGTATAGCTGTACTAATTTGTCTTCGTTATCTGTGTAGGTGTACTATAGTTCTCTACATGCACATGAGCACAAGCATACTTACACTCAATCACGTCACTTCAAGTAATATGAGTTTCCAAGCATATAGTTAGATTTTGGGCCCTTTTTCCCATTGGAAATACACCTTTTGACAAACAGAAAAGCAGCAGAAACAGGAGTTGCAACACACTGAAAACAGCCCGTCTACAACAAATATTGTCCAAGTCAATTCTTCTCAAAAGAAAATATTAATGAGCTAGATGATTCAGAAATTCAGCACACTCAGTTCCCCATATTGCCACAGCTGTAATGCTGAACTGTTAATCAACAAATATCCCTGTGTCATAGTTATCTTACTCAATTTTCACTTCTCCATGAACCAACTTTAGTCTCAGTCCTGGAAGCGGTGCATGAGTCACTCTGCACTTCACAGGGCTAGTCACGGTCATAAAGCTGCACATGTAGGAGCGGGATTTAACTAGCTTGGACCAAATTCTGAGGTCTGTCCTCACTGGGGCCGCGAAACATACAAGTGGAACATTGAATGTGGCTCCTCTGCTCTAGCAATATCATGGAAAAGGGCTAGCAGCAGGTAGCGCATCTCCATTACCTTATCTGGTAGTTGTCCAGCTTTCCAACAGAGAAATTCTGCCACATACATACCATCCGTGGTCCCCAGAAGAAGGAGTAGGACAAGGAAGGTGTGCTGAGGTGGTCTGGGCGGGGGTCTCAGAAACAAGAGAACAGATTGTGGAGTCCCACAGAGCAAATTCTTGTCCCACAACAAAATTGGATGATTTGAGAACATGGACATAATGTGGAATAAGTGAAATAATGGAAAAACCCCTCCTTGCCCCTAACCACAGCCTCCCCTCACCCCAATTATAGCTAGTTTAACGGTTTCACAATACTTTGTGGAATTGCAATACTTTTTTGGTGTTGGTTTTGAAAAGAATTCAAGTATATCACTCATCACAGCTATGTACTGATTTAGCAGAAAATCAACATACAGAGTCCTACTTAACTTTCACTTCTCTGTGCAGACAAGCCATGAGGCCCTAAAGTTTGTCTTATACCCTTGGTGGAATTAATTATTAGAGACTTGGACAGTAGTGGAGGAGTGCAAATGCTTCTCTCAAGTCAGTAGACTGGAAAGAAATAAGTAAAAGTAGTAAATGGAAGGCTATTTTACTCCCTGTTATTCTTTTCCCTTTACTTCTGATAGGGGCTAGAGCAGCTGCGAAATCACCTACCCCATGTAGTGAAGGACTGTGCTTTTCCATCCTGACACCAAGTAGAAGTAGGCAAGTGTGCAAGAGATGGGCTGCTCCTGAGGCAGTTCCACTGTATAAAATTGTAATCTAGATAGATAACGCATTTCCTTCCCTTAGTCTTGGTATTTCTGGGCTTTGTGCTGTATATGTAAAACAGAGGAGCCACTGTCAACTTCTATTCCCAGTTCCCCATTTCAGTTATACGCTCTGGTTTTCAGAGATTGGTAGTTGGGTGCCAGGATATTTTTACTGCACCGAACTTGGATGTTCTTTTCAGAAAGCTGGAAGGGAACTGGTGCGGTTTTGTCACCTTATGCAAGAAGGCAACAAATAAAAGGAAGTCTTCCAATACTCTTTGAAACACAGTTCTTTTGCTTGGAATTCATGCTTCTTTAAGTGTCAAGATGATTAACAGCAAACAGCAAAGAGTGCATTACCTACACATCAGATACATTTGGCTCCTTTAGCACAACCTGCAAGTGTACATCACCTCTCGCCAGGGAGAGCTGTGCTGTCGTGGTCCTGCTGTGGTGTCATCTCTCCTGGAACTACAGCTCACTAGTACTAATTCTGACAGAAATTTAGAGAATATCTGCTAGGACTTAGCCTGAGAACAGTCACAGCGTTTGACATACGGACTCCACAGCTGACGACAGCAATAGCAGCTTTCAAGAAGGACCTTTCACCAGCTGAGTCAGTGTGCTGGCCCAGCATACCTGCAGTGTAGCTCAGGTTCATTTTTCAGCTTGCCCCATCATCCCTGGCCACCACATACTTTCCAGACAGAAATATGCATGCAAGCTGCAACTCCTGCTGAATTTCAGTGTCAGGTGAAATCAATTACAGGTCCGTTTTGAGCTCATGTCATACTATGACATGGATGCAGTTTATATCTCTCCAGTTTTCAGGGGTACAATTAGGTTATTGTACTGCTTAACAGCAGCTCTGACAACCCATGTCTTGTATTGTCCTGCCTCATCACCTTCCCATGGCTTTTCAAATCTCATCAGAAGTATTGTGGATTTTAGCCTTCTCTGCACCTCCTAATCCTTCTATTT
>VZSZ01001881.1:16678-28162 GCA_013398815.1 Ibidorhyncha struthersii
TTTTCCCTCTGCTGTTGGCCTTATACTGACTGAAAGTTTTCTTTCCTTTCCTATCTGAACAACATTCATGTATCATTTTTGTTGTCCATAATTTGTACTGCATATTCTGCCTGGTCATGCGTTATTCAGTTTTGCATACTGAGATGTTGGGAGTCCTGCTATCAGATTTGCTCACACTTAGCTGTATCGTTAGGTACTTCTTGTCAGGATACAGAAATACTTTGCTGATGATGAATGGCAGCAAATGACAGGGCTTTTTGAAATCTTTTACCCTACCTATGACAAAAGGTCTCAATCTTTGCTTAACTCTCTAGTCCCTATCAACATAAAACAGTAAGTAGGTAGCTAGGGAGTTACAATGGGAGCTGGTTTTAATTGTTAGTGAAACTAAAGCCAAAAAAACACATGATCCACATAAGCAAATCCAAATATCATGACATTTTTGCACATCCCTAGAGTTTTATCAGGGAGATACAATAGCGGGGCTGCTGCGCGAGGGAGGGCAAGCAGGGAGCTGGGGGGATGGCAAGGCAGGCAGAAGTGTTGCTTCATGACGGGGGCCCATTCCCACAGCACCCAAACGAGATGAACAGAGCAGGTCCAGCGGCAGCAGCCAGGGTCAGCTACAGCCCACTGACTGCTGGACACGACTGTAGGGACAAGGCAGGTCTGGGGTCAGGCCAAAAACTCAGACTGGCAAGGCGAGGCGAGGCGAGGAAGAGGTGAGCAGGAGGGCCAGCAGAGCGCACCTGCAGTGTAGCTCAGGAGAGGACTGAGAGCAAGGGCCCTGACCCTGAACACAGCTCCCAGACCGAGAGCTGCCCCAGACCAGGCTCCTGACTATCAGTTGTTTTGGCAGCAGCTCGATCCAAGGCTACGCAGCTGCGCTGTATCAAAGCTGACCTTGAACACAGACTCCTAGGATGGGAGAAAAAATTTACAGGGCCAGGTGGTGGTACGCTCAGCACCCTGGCAGCTTTCTGGTGGCTATCGCTGAGGGCTTTCTGGCTTTCATGGTTGGTTCCCCCTGCTCTGCAGCAGGCCTGCGCCATGCAGGGTGATGCACACAGGACTAGAGCCTGGGGTCCAGCCAGGCTGCAATACTTTTGCTTTGGTTCAGTGTCACAGAAGTTTGGAATTGCAACATCAGCAGCAAAGCACCCGTAGGTACGGAGGCTGTTTCCATGCCATGTCCCCACTGAATCTCAAACTATATCCTCAATATGCCGAAAATCTACAGAAGAATGTCTAACACACCAATGCACAACTGCACTAGAGAGACCTTCTGGATTTTGGCAGGTGTCTTTCAGAGAGTACTCCATTCCTAGAAGGAAGTAGATGCACACATTCTCTATAATGTGTATTACTAGTTTACTATTCTCTGGCTACTTTTTTGCTATAAAACTTACATTCACTTTCCCGAAAACAACAGGAGAAGGGCTCTCAATCAACACACAAAATTAAAAACATAGCACTATTAAAACATTTGTGTTTCAAAACATCTTTTTTCTATTGGTGCTTTTTGTTAAGGATAATACACAAAGCCTTGTGAGAAGGAGCATGGAAGCTGACATGGAAGGTGTTTTCTAAGCTCAAAACAGACCGTGTGGTCAGTATGGCCTCTAAAGATTTAAGTGGCCAGTAGCCAGATAACTGCTAAGAGCTAGTGCTCTCCTGTATCCAAATTGTTTGAAAGTATTGTGAAACATTTAAGGACATACTTAGAGAAGGTTAGAAGGAGAAGGCGAAAACATAGGAAAGATGAAGACACGGCACTGTGGTATACAATTGCTGCCTCCTCTGGAGCAGCACACAACAAGGTGTGTATGGGCAATGGGGAAAGATCTCCCTCCAGCACAGGCTGCGTAGGTTCAAAATGGGGACTAATAGGATCAGCTGAAAACATAGCTCCTATCAGCCAGGTAACACAGCCATTCCTACAGTAGCCCTTCTAACGACCATTGGGAATATTAATGTGCATTAGCACCCCTGTGTCATCCCACAGACTAAAAAAATGGTCCTTATAGGAGCTATATGGTTAGACTCCAAATTACCCTCCTGTGAGTTTTCAAATTCTGATTACCAGGGTTCTCCGAATTATGGAGAAATTCCAGCTTTCTAGAAGACAGACACGCTTAAAAATGTCTGTTCTGTCACTAAAAGAAGGTATGTTCTGCATGGGACACTGTTGCAGCAAACTCTTTGTGCTCTTCATCACCTCCCATGCTCTGATTCACAAAGCTATTGGCTTTGTGAGATCTTGAGAGTAGGGACTATGGGTATTTGTACTTGGCTTAGACAGCCTGATGTCAAACGTAAGAAATCAGTGGAAGACAGTTACTTGTTGTTTACAAAATTTTTATATTTAATTACTTTAAGAATTTGAATTTTTAGATATTACAGGTTTGTCCCTGAAAAGAGTTTAAAAAATAGACTTATTTAAAATCTGAAATTGTCCATTCTTTTAGCTCTTAACTAAGTCTAAACAGCTTGTACCTTCCAGATTTGGGGATTCTCAAGGGCTGAAGTGGCACGGCCCCTACAGAGAGTCTTGTGAAAGGGTGGTGCAACACCAGAAAAAGTCAGAAAATTACTGGCTGCTGTATTTACAAGAGTCCGCACATAGCAACCTCAGCAGGGGAACACAATCTACCCTCGAGATCAACTCTGTTGCAAATGAAAATAAAGTTTCCGGAATCATAGTGCTGGAGAGGACCATAAGTCCAGGCTCCTACAGTCACAGACAACAACGTAAAAGAGTTCTTTAGACCAGAAGGGTCCCCACAAACCACAAAATACTTCCCAACACCCTGTAACAAGCCTACGACCTATGGTGTGAAAGACCAAAAGCCACAAGGACTCCAGTGTACCACAAGAAGAGGGCAGGAAAGATCCAGCTCATCACCAACATCTTTGGCCTCTGCAGAAGCAATGCTCCTGGGAGACTAATATTTTGTGAATTTGTCTTGTTGTGTCTTTTTGATTTGACACTTGTTAGTTTAATAAATTTCGACTTGTGCTACATACCTAAAATTAGCTGTAAAATAAGCCCAAATATTATATTTCATTGGAAAGAGAAAATTAAATAGCCATGAGTCCCTAAAACTATTTGCCTTTTGTCTCAGCTTTGTTAACTCCTATTCTGAGGCTTCCTAAAGGGTCTGTGCATTAGTGAACATGAAATACGTATACATACTATACTGGAGCATCCTTCCCTGTAAGCAGCAACTAAAGCCAGCATTCTTCAGCCTATGTTACAAACTGTATTTGTGAAAACCAATCAGAAAATGTGTTTGAGACACAAACCTGTGATTTGTCTTCTCTATTTTAAAGTTCCAAATTTGTAGTGAAGTCAAAATTTGGATTTTGCCCTCTCAAAATAGTCTATGAGCATCTGGTTGGGTTGGTGGTTGGTTTGTTTCTGTGCTTCCTACACGATAAATGATATCCATGGTCACATGTAAACTAGCACATATTTTTATTGCATTTGCAAAAGAAAGGCAAAAACAATAGAAACAAAACTTTGATTCCAGAGAAATATAGAGGTAATTTGGACTTGGCAGGCAAATGTTGCTTTAAAAGCGGCCTGACAGACCTCCCAAAATATAACAAATATGGCATCAGAATATGCTGAAATGGGAATTTTGGTTTGTTGCAAAATTAGAGTATATTATTTTCCCTTCATTGCAGTTTTGCTGTCTAGTATATAGACTATTTTCTTAAAAAACTCTGAATCCTGCTGTTCTCAGTAGGAGTTGCATATTATGGCAGTGCTGTTGGAAGTCTTCCTTAGAATGACTGAAATGTTTTTGCAGGGTGTCAACTTCCAAGTCATCATTAATGTTTACAGTCTCAATAGCAGCTTGCATTGCTATAGTAACCCTTAAAGGAACATTCCTAACAGAAAACTAAAATAAAAGGAAGCCACATTTTTACCAAACATTCCTAACGCAGGGATTGTTCCTGGGCTATTTCAGTAATTTAGATTTTAAGCAAAAGTGACCGAAAGAAAAAGAGGGCCTCTCATATGAGCAAATCACTTTTATATACTGCTGCATGATGGGATGTGACAGAACTTGGATAGATGCCCCCTCTTAAAAAATATAACTTCTGTCAGCTCCGACTGAAGCAAGTATGGGAAGGGGGTTAAGGAAAGTGAGGCTTCTTGCCAGCAAACTTTTTGTGAGGAACTCTGCGCCTATTAGTACAGAACATGTCTACCATGATCTTTGTATTTACCTCCAGGCCAAGTTATAGAAAACAAAGCTGTCTTCTGAGTATGTAATGCCATGCACTGTAGAGAGATCATTGATATAGTAGTTTATGGTCTATAGCGTCACTTCCTCAGCATGAGCTATGGTATATGCAGTAATCAGTTTCCCAAGCAGAAGAAGACTGTGTTAAACCTCATACATTTTTATAGTCAGATTTATATGGATGATCCACGTTTCTCTAATATTTTACACTGTTTATCAAAAATCTAAATATATTTCATAAAGCAGTAGTCTAGTAACTTGCATTTACTAGGAAATTCCTGAATCCATTTTACAAACCATTTGTCTCCTAATAACAACAGTGTGTTATCTTCCACACTGCTTGGAATGCTACAGCTGGGGAAAGGCGATGAAATTTGAATGTTCTCAGATTTGTCAAAACATAATCATTTTACAACATTGAAAATGTCTTTTAATAGTGTTTTACATCAGTTATGACAAAAAGAAGCACCAAGCCTAATTTGACTTGTAAAAATATCAAACTGAAAAGCAGCAAGAGGAAGCTTTTTATGAAAAAACCTTCAGCAAACAGGAAGCTTAGAGGAATGAGCACAGTCTGAGAAGTAAGAGTCATATCCTGATGCTGATCTTACAAGTACACTACAAACTTTATTTAGTTTGAACTCAGAAAATGGCTTTGTCCAACTTGCCTACCAGTCTGAGTAAAGCAAAGGCAAACTGACATGGTTAAAGCCACAAAGTGAGTGTCAAATCTCCAAGACCTCAGGTGTCTAAGATTAAAACATTTCAGATGAAACAGGAATCATCTTAGGTTGTTAAAGCTCCACACCCCAAAGGCAAGTCAAAAGATCTCTTCTTTTCAGACTTTCAACCTACAAAACAGGGAGACCCATTCAACCTAGTGAAACGAGGCTTTAGAGCCTGCATATTTGACAGTGATCATGTTGAACTATTCTGTTTCTTCTCTTCTGTACCCAGTATTGTCAAGCCTGAATCTTCAGGGCCCAGATGGGCTCCCATAAAATTAATATAAATTAAAAGAACAACAAAGATCACTGGTTTTCCCTCATAGGCAAAGGATCACAAAGCTGAGCCTCTGTTTTCTGGTATAGGTCAGGAACGTGTAGTAGGAATTTGCATAATGATCCTCTATGTCCCTTTCTGTAAACTAAAACCAAAGATATTAACTCTGGGTGAAATACAAAAAAAAAATGTTAGATGGCAACAAGAATAGGTCAACATGAACAAATTATTATTAGCCAGATTTTGTAAATTTTAGAATAAATGAAATTATATATACACGGGAAGAGATGGGTCAACGCAGACAGTCTCTGAATGCGCACCTGTCATTGAAGCCTGGTACAAAGCTTGCATTTGATGAGCTGATGCCAGAGACTGACAAACTAAAGAAAAACAAAAAGGAAGAGGCAACAATTCCATTGCATTCCTCATGATGTGCTATTTACAAGGTATAAAAGGAAGATGCAAAAATAGGAGTTGCCAATAAGGCAGCAAGGCTATCAGAAGGCAAGGAACTCCTACAAGAAGAAGCTATTTTAGAAAATCTGGATTAAGGACAACCAGACAATCCTACCTGAAGATGTAGTTCCAAAGAATTAGGGAAAATAGAAGCAGACAACAAGCAAAGGTACATGACATGCTTTCTTATGTGAACAGAGCAGGAATAGTTCTAAGAAATGCCAAGAAATAACCAAAGTGAGAAGAAAAGCATAATGAAGGTAAAGGGCACAAAAAGGACTGATTCTTCTCCCTAAAGCATGTATCACTTGGCCAACATCTAAATGCCATAAATGTATTATTAATTTTCTACAAGTCATCACTTCTTTTACTTTGAGGGTGTTAATGGGATGAAGAGTATGGAAGAACACCATTTACCCAGGGCACTGTTAGCGAACAAGTTAAAGCCTTTGCTGAAGCAGATTAATTTCACTATTTGCATAGGAGACCTGAGCTCTAAGCCCATTTTGAATATGAAGTTACTGTGTAGCATAAACTACACCTCTGAACCCCAATCTATCTAAATTCAGGCAATAAAAGCAATTCACTTATGAAGGTCTCCGTGAATACAAAATACAAACATTATGTTCTATGTTTGGATGGAACTGGAACTCCACAGAAAATACCCAAAATGTATTCCACTACGTTATGTAAAAGTATTTATACCACCTTTTGAGTACTGTTACAGAAATACGCCAGGGCTGGCCTTTCAGAACAGTATACTACACTAGGATGCACTAACTGAATCAGGATGACTTAACCTACATAGTAAACACCATTTAAGGAAGATTTCTGAACATACATGAACACAAAAAGGCTATAACAAAAGTAGCTTCCTTACAGACAACAGAAGAAAGAATCACATGTGTTTCTTCTGGATAACTGACCCCAACAGTGTTGTTTCCTGGCTTTCACCATTTCTGAGATAAACACAAAGGTAATGTCACAATCTCATGTAGATGCAGCTGACACCTTTCACGCACTAGTTTACACCTGTTTGGGCTGCTTAGTTACATACTCATTTGCTTGGCAAAAAAAAAATCAAAGGCGAGGCTTAATTCATAGAATTTCAGATAAAGTTATATTATCTCAGGTTCCTTCCTGCTCAATCTAACTCCTTTATAACTCCAGAGACAATCTTTGAAAATGCAATATAACCCATATTGGCAAGGATGCCCACATCTGATTATGTTACATCAAATAAGATTCTGTGGGGTTTAATACATTCTTCTGGATTTGTTTATATCTAAATTGTGTACAATGTGTAATTTATGAAACTTTACATATCTCAAGGGTTAAGGACAAGCTTTCATGTTGACACATATAGACAGGGAATTGCACAGCATGCCAAAGACAGGTTTCAATTAACTGGAAAAGAGTAATACTAGGTTTATATAACTATTTAGATGCCTAAAAATCAAGGCATTTGTAGCAGAATTTGTGAACACAGCTAAGCAGATCAACTGTTGAATTCCAGTTAATAATCTGTACAGGTTAGGAATGATGGGCCAGACCGCAGAAGAGGCTCACATGTTTGAATGCTAAATATTATGAAGCCCAAAAGTCAGGCACCAGCTGTGGACTCAAAAAACAGAGCCAGAATATGTAACACGCACAAACAGAAGGAGCTACAGCCAGCCAACGTGAAACACTGCCAAAAGAGATGCGTCTGAAATTCTCCCTCTCTTCTGGACATAGCACTTCTCCAGAGAAGAAGCACACCATGGTCAAAATCCCTTCCTGTATGCAGGAATGTATGTGCACATGCACTGTCATCTGGGCCACAGATACTGGCCACTCTTCCTTCAAGACAGAAACTGGTCACCTCCCGCTATTTAGACAGTAGCCTCACAGACAAAGATCGTGGCTTGGGTATTGGCCATTCTTCATCTTCATGGCTGCCAAACAAAACACCACGTTTGTTTGTTTAACATGGACAGGGGCAGTGTACTCTTTCAAATGACATGATGCCAGCATATTTTTTGCTCAGACAAATTCATGGTCCTGGTTGACCATACCAGTGACCAAGAACTGAGTCTCAGTGATGGAAATGTCACTCCTGGTTCAACTAAAATCTGCTGGCCATTGGGCCAAGCAGAGCCACGCTAGGAGCAGAGGCACTATATAAGCTGCATACCATGACCATGTTGCGTGACATAAAAGCATGTTTACTCTCCATGCCAGCACACATCAACAGACAGGCAATAAGGCAAACTATGGCTGCAGATGAGAAAAGATACGACAAAATGCTGAATGACTCCACAATATGTCTCTTGTATCAGAAGCCTGTGTTGTGCTGGGTGATTACATTGGATGGGTAGAACCTCAGGCCTGGAGAGCCACAGTTCTATAATAGGAAGGCATAATCTTCCAGTCCCAAAATCCATGGTCTCCTCCTGAAGTATCCCTGCCTGAAGCATGGCAGACGGTAAAGTACTATGGAAAGTCATCCTTTCTCAGCCATTTTTTAGAGTCATCAGCTGAGAGGGAGGTTAAGCTTTAATTGTTAGCAAATACCACTGAAGGCAATCTGAAATAATCGGGTTTACCTCACATTGCAGCTAGTTAAGGCACAGACCAAGAGAGCTGTTGTACCTCAGCTGAGGGGCAATACCTCTTACATTTCTGCTGCTCAATCTCTTCTAAATGGCTGAACATATTACTAATTTCATACAATCACAGAATGGTTTAAGTTGGAAGGTATCTTGAAGATCATCTAGTTCCAAACCCCCTGCCATGGGCTGGGACACCTCCCACTAGACCAGGCTGCTTTAAGTCCCAACCAACCTGGCCTTGAACACTTCCAGGGATGGGGCAGCCACAACTTCTCTAGGCAAACTGTTCCATTGCCTCATCACCCTCATAGTGAAAAATTTCTTCGTAATATCTATTCTAAGTCTACCCTCTTCCAGTTTGAAGCTGTTCCCCCTCATCCTATCCCTACATGCCCTTGTAAAAAGTCCCTCTCCAGGCTTTCATGTAGGCCCCCATCAGATACTGCAAAGGTGCTATAAGGTCACCCTGGAGTCTTCTCTTCTCCAGGCCGAATAACCCCAACTCTCTCAGCCTATCTTCACAGGAGAGGTGCTCCAGCCCTCTGATCATCTTTGTGGCCTTTCTCTGGACCCACTCCAACAGGTCAACATCCTTCTTGTGCTGAGGACTCCAGAGCTGGATGCAGTACTCCAGGTGGGATCTCACCAGAGCAAAACAGAGGGGCAGAATCACCTCCCTCGACCTGCTGGCCACGCTTCTTTTGATGTTTCTTTTGATTTAAATCCCTGTGGCAGTCAAAGCCTGAGATGCTAAACATGGGCCTCAACAAACAAGCCTTCAATTAAATAATTATTCAAGTCTATTTTGATTTCAGGAAAAACTGTTTCCAAGACAAGGTTGAGGTCTGTTGATGATCCAGCATTTGGGGTCTGAGGTTCTTAATGTGAGGACTGCATTTCCCAGACGTATGCCTAGAGCTATACTAAAATGAACTATAGATTGTAATTTAAGATTTTAAAATAGCAGGGATGCTTTGTGCCTCAGATATTCTGTGGACTTTATCTTTAAATGAATTTATAAAAAGAAGTGGTCAGCAAGTCCAAGTCACATGAGAAACTTGGCTGAGAGGTCCAAAGGCTGAAGTACAAATTCTTCCTTCATGTTTCCTTTGACATACTTTGCCTTCTCCTGTTGACAGCAGTGAAGCTTCACTGAAAATGTACTTTCTAGGCCAGTTTTCCATTAATTTTTATTCCCATATATTCCAGTGTGAGAATTCTGCAGGGACAATCTGAGCATCAGAACAACTACTTCATTCCTGTCAGCCTTTTTTTAACACTAAGACACAAGCTTGCCAGTTCTCCTACATTCAGTCACTTATTGTGTGTCTGCAACATCTGTAGCAGCGCAGGGAAGCGTACAAGAGCAGACAGTTTACCTTATGGCAAATTCCAAGGCAGTATTTAAAGTTCAAATGAAATTCCAGCATTCAAAGTGGGAGGTTTAAGGAAAAAAAGTCCCAGGTCTGTCAGTGAAAGTTTAATTATGGACAAGATGACACACACATAGTAAAGCCCACAAAGGCAGCAACACTGCTGTGGAAGCACATTCTAATAAAATCTTAAAAGATTACTTTAATAATAAACCATGCATTCCTGAGCAAGCCATCGCAAGATTAGCTACTAGACTGCTTTGCTGCAAGCAGATTTTTCACAAACTGTTATTGATACCACTTTCAAGGCATTCATGAAAGTTGATGCCTTCCAAAGGTCTCTGCGCTTTAGTGCTTTTATTTCACAATGCTATCCCAGTTTCCACCCAGACTAGAATCCCAGTGATACTAATGACAGACTGTGGTTTGGGCAGAGTTAACGTCCGGAAAAGCAATAGAAAAACTCACTGAGGTGACAGTTTCCAGCTGCAACTTCAAGATAATTTTAGACCTGCTGAAAAATGACTTGTGTTTGGGAAGTGCTGAGGTTGATATTGTCTTGTACAATAAGCAGTTAACTTAAAACAAAAAAACCTTGGGCAGAGACTGAACCTACGCCAGCAATAGTAAGATCAGACATAACAAATATGAGAAAAAAAGTCATCATCCTGGAAAACAGCACCCTGTGTCTCAACTATAATCTTTTGATAGTCAAGCTTAAAGTCATAACAGCCATTGTCCATTTGATTCTGGTTTTACTGTAGAGAAAAAAAAAAAAAACTTTACTTTTCATAAAGTGTAAAGCATGCCCTTTAAGTCCTGCAACGCAGTATAGAAGAAATAACGGAATTCCTGTGGGGCTTTCTGCCTGGATTCCTCCTACATTTAGAAGGCAATCCTATTACACATGTTTAATGTAAGAGTTCTGAATTTTAGCATTTAGCTCAACAGTGTGGGACATCAGGGGAGGTGTTCTAAGTCGAATTACAAAATAGATAGTGTAGTCCTTCAAGACTTGAGATATTTTTTATTCTCTAAGAAAATTTTAATTTCTTCCAGTTAGTTATTAACCATTTATCAGTAAAAAAGCTTTTCTGTGAGATTATTAGTGATGTCCCAAGTGCTGGCAGATAGTGAAGGACCTCTTCACATTTCTGTAGTAGATGTAATTTTGTTGCACCTCAAAAGGGCTCTTAAAGTGCTCTCTACTGGAAAACAAAAAGCATTTTCATCTCTTCCAACAAATACTATAAATCATATTTGTAACCATTAGTGCAACCAGTCATGGTATTTCAGTGATACGTGCCCTCGGTTTTGTGTTGGGCAAAGCACAGATGGTAATCCTGCTTATGCCAGCGCCAGGCTGGGCTGCTTTATAGAAGTTGCTTTGTTACTGCACCATGTTTAAACTAGGCACAATGTCATTCTTCATGTTAGGCAGTCTGTGTGACTCCCACAAAGCATGCTGAGCAAAGTATTATTCTGTAAAACACATACTGACCCAGGACCAAGAAGCTCCAGTCCTACTGGTAGGCGTCTAGCACAAGGTGTTCAAAACAATGTACAGTGCAGTGCAAGCTGTACAAAACCAACATTGTTAGACATGAATACAACAGTGTCCCAAGGAATTCAGATCCAATCCTGCAAATACTGACATGTGTGGAGCCAGCAACCTGTTAATTGTAGCAAATGCCTCCTTACTTATGTGGCATGCACTTCCTTCCGTGAACACTAGGCTAGTGTGTAAAAATAAGTCCCTCGTGTCCTTTTTGGTTAAAATTAGCACTTCTGAAATGAAAGACA
>VZSZ01001882.1:342-14461 GCA_013398815.1 Ibidorhyncha struthersii
TTGTAGCTAAGTCTGTGGGATGGTCTGTCACTTCATGTGACTTTATCAATTGTCAGATAGATGAAGAATATGAAAGCTGGAATTGTATGATACTAGCAAAAGTAGTGGAATAGTCATGAGAGAAAAATTTCAAGCTTTTTTCCGAATAGACAGAAATTACTTCACACACCTAACAAAAAAAAAAAAAAAAAAGCTTACTCTGCATAGTCTTTAGCTATAAAGAGGTCACTTTCTGAAGTAGTTTTCAGTTCTTCCTTGTGTCTCCACCATATGTGAGCAGGCTGTGTGCTTTTGAGGTGTGTGAGCATCAGGGTCAGGACACATACTTTCTAGCTTCCCCAGGGCAGAGTGTCCTTTCCAAAGCAGCCCATCATTGATTTCCTCCCTACATGCACACAGGCTGGAGCATTCATATTGCCAGCAGCAAGGCACCAGGTAGCGGCCACATAGGTGTATTCACTCCACTGTCACCACTAAAAACAGCCCAAGCAATGTGTCTGGGCACATAAATACCACGAGATGTTCTGTGAGCAACAGGGTGGCAGATCCTGGGTCTGTCTTCACCGAGCTCCTAACAGCCAACAAGCTAAAGGGGAAGGCTACCATTCAGAAGCCCTTACATTAGGGATTATCAGTATTATGAGTGTCCCAGATTTCCATATGAGTCTTCAACCTAAAAATACCACCTCCCACTACTTCCTCCCGGCTCCCCACAAATAGTTACGGGGTGCTGGCTCCCAGCAAGTCATGTGCAGTATGACCTCCAGTAGTAAGGGCTCCTCTACACCTATACAACCCCATCAATCACGGTGTCCCAGATTTTCAAACAACTTATTGCTATGGAGTTGCAGAGGTACTATGTATGACACTAAGGTACTTCCGTTGCTTATGAGGATGCTATACCAATATTTCCATACACCGTGGGGAAATCTGTTAAAGGTTTGTGGGTTTTTATGGACAGACCAAGACACAGACTGGACTGCTTCTCTAGGAGCAACGGTGGCATCTAGTGGTTAGTAACAACAGTCCTCGATCTGTGTTCAGTAAAGGAGTGGAACCCAGAATGCCTTTGCAGTTAAAATAAATACTTGATATAATAACTTGTTAAGCTGGGTATCATGAGTTCATGTCTTGCATGGCTTGTTACATGTTATAACGCATTTAATAATAATATGACATCAATGTCACACTGAATGTGTTTGGAGGGAATGGGAGAGCCCAGGGCCAGGCGATAGCTTCAAATACTTCAAAGATAATTTTGTAACAAAAATTGGATTGGACATTAGAAAATCTGCCTTCTGACCACGGCACCGTGTGTTTCTAGTTATAGTCTCGGGGGAGACTCTTAACATTTTGGGGTTTTCTTTTGTAAAAAAGGTGGAAAATATAATCTCCCTTTTCACCCCTGTAGTTTTGCAGTCTGCGATCAACTTTTTACCGCGGCCTTTGACAAATGAATGCCAGAAACATAGCGGTATCCTTTTTCTTAGGAATACTTTAAAACTAAAATAATATTTTATGAGCTCTAGAAGAACAGGCCAGTCTTTCTTACACAATGATACCAGAAAAAGCCAGAGTTCAAATGGGTGGATATCAACTTCTCACTCGCACTTTTTTTTTTGGAAGTCATTCTGGACACACAGAACCCAGTAATTTTGTCTTTAGCACACACAAAGCCCCACACTGAAGGGGTGGTCAACACATCTGCAGTGTCAGAGAGGAACAGAGCTGTTTTTTCCCAAACTTTTTATCCTATGCCTTAGTATTAATTCTACTACTTTTCCTTCTCAGGTGCAAGTCCACAGCCACCAGTGACAGATTGCAAGTAATTACTAGTAAGCTTCAAATTCAACACTGGGCAGAAAATAAAGGAAGATAAATCTCGAGTGCATTCTTGGATGTCTTCACTCAGCTAGCTTGCTTAGATGTCTAAATATGACTCTGACACTGAAGCTGCAGTTTATAGATTGTACCTATCCTGTAAAGGGCATCGAAAAGAAGATTGCCTTAACATCGTCCACAGTCTCTTTGAAGCAGCCATAGGTGAAAAGCACTGGCTAAGCTGGCTGCACTTTAAGTGAAGTTGAGGGTAATCTGTGAAACTGTGTCTTGAGGCAGAGTCTTTTATCCTGCTGGTCCCATGTCCTGTGTCAGTCATCTCAAGAAATGACGCTTTAACAGTATACGTTGATCAGCTGAGACAGAGCAAGCCCTGGAGCAGGTTAGAAATAAACAGGAAAGAGAAAGCATCCAATTTAATTCCACTGTCAGAAAGGAGCCCACTGAACTGAATTCTGATCCAGCTTTATTGCATTCAACCCCAGGTATCGTACATAAACAAATAGGTCTGTTAGAACAGCAGAATTTCTTTTAACCAGTTGCTAAACCATGCAATAATGCCAGCTGTAAAAGAAAACTGAAGTGCAATAGGGAGGAGAAATTAATGCTCCAGGTATATTAGAGCTGTTGCTTCAGAAAGAACTCGACCCTTAACTGTGCCAAGTTTTGCTCTAAAGAGAGCTTTATGGAATAGTAAAATTAAATACAGACACAAATATAGGTACACGTGTCAAAGATCAAGTGAGTAGCTGTTACGGTATTTGTTGATAAAGCAGCCTAGTGCCATTTCAGCTAAGAAGCCGTTTACTTGGGATTGCTGGTACAATGAGTGTCTCAGCTTTCCACATGAGTTTTGTTTGTTATATGTGTGTTGGTACGGAAGCTGTATGATGTATGGTTCCCCCAAAGCAGACCAAAATCTATTTTAACATAGTTTAGATTTTGAGGTATTAAGGACAGGTTTCAAGAATTTCAGAGATGGAAAATTTCAGATATATATTTTGTGTTCTTTTTAAGAGGATCTTGGTAACATATTGTGTGAATTCAAAAAGAAGCCTTAGGGATGGCTTCAATTTATGTCGTAGCAGCTGCTATAATCAACTTGAGCTCTGTTGGGGAGTTAAGAAAGACGGTGATGAATGCCATTTTCAAAACAAAAGAAAAAAGTCTGAAGAAAATGGTGACAAATGGTTCTGCTTGGTGCAAGAGAGGAAGAACTCAAGACTTACGTATTCATTATTGAAAGGACTGGAACTATTAGTATCACTAATCAGACAGGTCTCAAAATGTAGGCAGTAGGATCTCAGTCTTTGAAGCCAAAACAAAAGTTTTTCACTGCTTTTTCACTTACTTTCTTTAAAATATCACCAGGAAGCAGTGAATAGCTCCCTTTTAGATGTGTCAGGTTACAGAAAATTTATAGCATTTGGCTCTAAGTGATAGACTGTAATGTGCTCACGCCACAAAAGAGAGCTACCATGGCCACCTGCAAAAGAAAAAGAAATTTCTTTAGAGCAAACTTTGAAAACATGAAGCTTGAGATTCCCCATGTATTCAGTATTATTATGGAGGCATACACACATCATGTACAGAGCAGAAGTTGTAACTGCCAACCATCCTTTAACATTGTTATAAGCATGTATTTATTCATTGATACATCTGGGCAGTCATATGCATTAATTGTATATTTACTAACAAATAGTTTTATTGTCTCTATTTTTACTCTTATGGTCTGAAACTCCAGGGTGTTTACACTGACCTTGGTATTGTTGTGTGATACCCGCATCATTGCAACATCTGACTCCATAGCCATTTGCATTTATCCATACAGTTTGATTTTGGAAAGTAATTATAGGTCTAGCCTATTAACCCTCATAGCCATCTGACTGAATTTGATTAAAGCCTTTTCTGTTGATTTTACTGGGTGCTGGACCCTGCCAGATCCTGGATAAATATGGCCCTTTCTTTCAAGAGAGATCAGCTCCTTCTGTATATTCAGCCACGTAAGTAAGACTTGCCATCTTATCCCCATTTCCTTGCAGAGCAATGACAGCTACTGGAGAAGGAATTCGACTGCAATCTCTTCATTACTGTCCAGGGAGCCATTTCAGAAGCTCCACTTATTCAGTCCCGCTCCAGACTGAGATCAGTGAAGTACAACAGACATTACTGAAAGCAAAACCTTTATATCTTCCAGAATTACATGCAGTTCTGAAAATCCAGCACTAACTTGAATTTTAGATTCAAGATGAGTTTGCAACACCATCTATTACCAAACCCATCTTTTACTTGTGAAACGAATGTACCTGATCTGCAATTTAATGAAAGATAAACGTGGAACTCCATACTCCTGCAATTTATTTTTGGACTGAAGCCAAATTGAAATATGCATGGTAGGCTAGGCTGCGAAATCCAGACTTATGAAAATCCTTTCAGATTTAACATGTACAACATTTATTTATGAAGAATTATTATGACACTTAAGTTTACATTGACAATTTGTATGTAAATTTTATTTAACCTGTTTTTTTCTGTTTCTCTTCCTTACTTATTTTTTCTGTATTTTGTAGTAGTTTTCACTCTCATTTTAGCATACACGTAAATGAGATTAAATCTCTCTCTCATGAATAGGAGACATCCATACAGAGCTCCCACCTACATGTGGGATACATGAAATTGTCCTATGTGGTGGGCAGCAGTATTTACTGTCTTACTCTTCAGGTGCCACAATAGCTGTGGACTTGTACAGAAGGCATAGTCTCAAGTGTTTTCAATGAGTTTGGGAGATTGTACATAATTTCTCCCCACAGGAGCTGACCTCCATAGGAAATAGAGAAGTCAGGAAAGGTGCACTCTCATGCCATCTAACCTGTAATGCAGGTATGTTTTGTATCACACCACACAGGCTTTGATCCTGACACCAGATCAGGCATGTGGCTGGAGAGTACTGTGGTATCCTTCCAGTCCGCAGGCACAGCATCTTCTCCTTTGAAGCCACAGGATAAGATGGTACAGTGCATGGGAAACTCTTATGCCAACAGAGACGCTTTCACCTGGAAGCAGGGAAGCACTCCCTGGAGCCACAGTATGCATGAACTGGTAGAGGCTGTAGGCAAAAAGACTTTTCCAAAATCCTGCAAAACCTGTAAGTTTCCAGATTTGGATCGTGTTCTGCAGCTCTTATCCCAATAAGTGTGCTTTGGCCTTACCTGGGTGGCTTGGGATAAAGTTCCTGAAAGAAATCCAGGCAGGGGAATCTGGAGAACTTTTCAGAGGAATTGAGGACCTGTTCATCCCAGGGGAACTCTTGGTAGAAGGAACCTGTTTCTCATAAACACCCATTTGTGCAAGATTCTTGCACATTTTTGATAGCAGAGAGTTGTTTGCTGTATTAACAAATTATTGCCTACTATTCTAATGGCAAATAGGAGGATTAAGTGGAGTACTTTCTGCCCTTTGAAAGAAAGTCAGCAATATGCTTCATCTCCATATGCGCTTAGGATAGACAGAAAGCCATGTACATCAATCCTGGCAAAGAGGTAGCTACAATTGTAAAGAGCACAACAGAAACTCTCTCTTTTAAAGACCTCAGTAGAAACATTTGGTTCTCAATGTACTCTGAAAACTGGCTGAGACTGACAGAAAAGTTAAGATTGAAAGTAAAAGTAAAAACCTTTCCTGATTAATATAAATTCCTTACAATATCTACAGTAGGAAAAGAACCTATGTAGTGCTTTCTTCCAAAATTTTAAAATATGTTTATAAGGCAGAAAAAAGTTCTTGTAGTAACAGCCTTTACTAATTGTAACAAAGGTAACACCACCATATGATCAACCTGGCCACAAGAAGTCTTTTTTTATTTTTTCTTGGAAACAAAAGAAACAAAAGAAAGTGAAATACAAGATTAATTTCTAACAGCAATAGCCATATCCTCTGTACACAAATACCTTACTGGTTAGTCCACAGGCTGAAGCAATGCATGTGAGGAAGCCGTGTAACGTGTATTTTGTTGTGGTATATGAACCCACTTCTGCAGTGGGTAAGTGTTTTGAATTTACTTAGAAGCAGTCTCATTGAAATTGGTAGGATTATGGATGTGCCCATTCAGCTTCTAGCTGTTGTTACTAGCTGAATTTATTAGTAACCATACTAAGATTTCTAAAAAGCCAGATGAGAGCTAAGCATCATGAGCTTATTTTTCCTGAGAAGTTTAACATGTTGTCTGCTGTAGCTAATCATGCACAGGGTTAGAAAGCCTGGCAGGAGAGCTTCTAAAGGGGATTGGAAAATAGAAGAACTGTAACTCTAAATTCCACACACCACACCCCCCAAACATTTTCTATACAATGTATAGTCTAAACACTTAATATAATGAAGAGCATGTTTTCAGACTTCCACAGAAGTAATGAATTACAAACCATGTTTGTGCCTAGGTACTTGTTTCAAAGGGAATTGTTCGAAGGACCTGAATTGATCAGCTGAGGGAGTTTTTCAGAACTGAAGCTAAGCAGAGTTGGGCAAATATTTGTTGCTCATAGTATTCTCTTATTTATTACTAAAATGACCTCTCTAGTTTACTAGGTGCAGTTACCATCTAAAATTGCACTTGCAATGAGTGATGAACAATACATGTTGCTTTTTCAACACCAGCTTTTAAAGTGATTGCCAAAATAAGAAAAGAGTTACTTAGCCTGTGTAGGATTGTTAAGTCCAACAGACAAGACTGCTACACAAATTAGTCAAAATGGGTTCAGGTAGTAATGTATCACTACAGAAAGTGTGTCCTATATGCTACATAATAATGTGGAAAAATTGTCAAATTCAAAATAAATAAAGAAAGGTAGGTTAGTGCACCCAGGGTAAGCAGTCCTTAACAAAATTATCTCTGTAAAAATAATGTTGAAAGTTAAAAGCAGCTATAAATGCACTGTGGATAAACTATTAAATTCTCATCAAAGACTGGAAAGCTTATTGATTTCAACAAGCCTCGGACTGGGCCTGAAGACTATCTATCTTGCTTATGCATTCTGCAACTGAATGCACGTAGGCTCTTTAACAGCTACACTGGGAGGCTAATTAGATATTAACCACTTCATTGGTGGCTGAGGAAAAAGATAAATGCACACTATGAAGAGTAATTGTGCCACCTTGTGAAACAATGGTGTGGTTGCAGGCTGATGGTTTCTGGCAGCATTTCGTTAATTCAAATCGTCACGCGACATCTTCAGGACCAAGTTAAGACACTTTTATTTTATGGTCTTTATTAGAAAAGACTTTGAAAGAACTTGTTTTTCTACTTGCTTTCTGAATTATTTGCTGATAATTCCATTACACTTTTGAAAACATCTTTTAGTTGCTGATTTCCTGCCATATGTAGCTGGAATAAGTTGTGCAAAGAGTAGATCGCTCTTGATAGCAGAAGTTTTTTTAAAAAAATTTGTATCTTTGGCAAAAATATCAACCAATTTATATAAAGTGTCTTGTCCAGAGAATCTAGAATTTTGAAGGGAAAACCAATGAAACAAATAAATATTCTGCAGGCACAGAGAATTTTCTAAGGGAAAAATTAAATTGTGTGTTTTATCATTTTATAATTACACTGAAGAAGAAAAAAAATATTAAAAAGATATGATGCTTGTGTGAGTAAAAGTATGCATATGTAATACCAATCATGAAATCAGTTCAGCAAACTTCTACACGGAAACATTTGCTCTTTTAAAAAAACATCATAGCAAATAAATGCACCATAATTTTACCATCAGTTTACCTATAGTAGGAATAGGAGATTGGATTAGTAGAGTTTGAAACCTGCATTTGGCTAAAAAGAACCCAATAGTTAAAGAAAGAATCATCCTTTATTTCCTTTCCGCCCTTTCATTTGGTTAATGGGTAAGTTGGGGAATATTTTGGATCCTCAGTTACCCAGAACACAGTGACCCAAATTCAGTAGAATCTGTTCTTTTTAGCATAGTTCCTAATGGAACTAGGACCTTAGATTCTGGAGATCTCAAAAGGAAAAGTGTCGAAGGTTCATTTTGTACAGATTTCTTCTAAGAAATCACAAAATTTTGCTTTATAAGAGTTATATCATTTGAAAATGCTAGAGGTGCTACAAAGTAAAAGTACTGGTTTACATTTAGAAGCACTGGTTCCAAATCACTAAGATGGGTATTAAGCTTGTCATGATTATGGAAAGGATGAAATTAAGTTCATTTTACTTTTTTTTTTTTTAATAAGAAAGTTCAGAATTTTCTTAAGCCTAAACACATTTAAGCATAGCTCAAAATGTAGTTTACCAGCTGAATGAATCTTCACACTAGGAAACAGCTATAGTGAAGAGAGAAATTCTGAAATTCACTGTTTGTGACTCCTATGTTTAGCAACTAACATTCTCAGAGCAATGGCCTCAAGTATGAGGTCTGGCAAATTTGCTTTGCAAAATCTTTCTGCTTACATAGCTACTTGTATTTCATTCAAAATTTGTGAGGAAAAAGTTTGCTTATTGGGAAACTGCCATTTACACTGCTGTTAAACATCATCAAGTGCAGAGAATACCCAGGACTCAGAAGAGTTCATCAATTGCAATTATGGCCTTGGGGTGAGAGTGTAGAAAATGTACAGATTTACAGTCTCATGCCACAAGTTTCAAAGAGGTATCTTCACATGGGCAAGCATTTAAGATCTGAAGTGATCATAAGACAAACACGAATAAACTCCTCTGATGATAAAATAAGCCTGTGTCTTATTTTCTTTTGGATTATCTTGACTATGGCTGTCTCCAAGAACTGTGGCTATGCAAAACTCGGGTTAAAGCAAAAAGGCTTTGGATTTCAAAGGTGGTCTACTTAGTCAGTTTTCTTTACCATTTGAAAGTGTCCATAAAATATCTGCCCCCCCAAAAGCCAGCAATGCTTTCAGTTCAAATAGAAAAACATAACAACGTGCATGTGTGTACACAGAAGTGAATTAGTCACAAGAGGAGGCGAAAACATGAAAGAAGAATAAAATCTGGGATTTCAAGTGCCGGCTTGTGGTCAAACTGGCCTTTTATTTCAGTGAAGGGAAGGGGCTGTATGAATGTCATCATTAATACAACTTTTATTTACTGTTTCCTCACAGGTTGAAGTGTTAGCAAGCATGCACAAGGAGAGTGGATAAAGATCCATTCTTTATGGGTCCACCAAAAAACCCAGATTAATTCCTGCTGATCACAGCTGCCGGCTGCCTGCCTTCGCACAGCCACGATTCTGGCACATTCCCCCCCAGCAGGATGGCTCACCCCACAGCTGTGGCACTGCTGGCTCCTGTCCTGCACAGGAACCCCTCCTTCCAGGCTGGAAGATGAAAGGTTCACAACAGTAGGCTAATCCTGATGAATTTTTATTTCATTTCTACCAAGAAAGTCCATTGTTCTCCAGGACAGCATGCCCCTATTAGAGCATTTGGCTTTGCTTTCCCTTGTGACAGAGCCTTCAGAGCTCCAGCTAAATAGCATTAAGTAGCACTTAAAGCAATGTCTGTGCAGTTCTGACTGGGGCACTAACTTGGCTCAGAGTAAACCAGTCTGTTTGAACTGCTCTGCTTTCAGGCAGAAAGTTGGAGTGTTATTTTAGGTGAAACAGACAGCATTCAGGGTCCACAAAGAAGGCAGTGAGCATGCTTTTTAGTGTTTTCCTGTGAGCGTCCTGAATTTTCATATAGGCTAGAAAATTCCAATGTCTCCTAATCTTTCTGAATTGTCCTAAGTAAAACTAGCATTTGGCTGTGGTGATGAATTAATTACCGCATTGTACCATTATTAAAAAACCCTTTATATACCATGTGGCATCTTGTGCCTCTGACCTGTGACGGCAAATGTGGCAGCCATAGCAGAAGGGGGCTGTGAAGACCTGCTGAGTGCCCTGCAGACAAAGGCAGGAATGTTCACCTGGGGCAGGAAGGATAAATTTTGGATTTCCCTTGATTAACACACTAACGACCTGGAAATCAGTCCTCAAATAATCTATCTCATCACTTCCATTCTGTAGAGCTCTTTCTGGATGGCTGGGACCAGGGCACTGCAGGAGTGATACAGAGGGGTACTGTTTAACTACCCAAAGAAAACAGCCACACAGGGTCCTGTGGGAGGGAACGCACCGCTGGTCTTGGCTGTACTGACAAGTCTGACTTCCATGGCTGTCAAAGCTTATGATCTTCACTTTCCTTGATCAATCTTTCAACATCTGAGGATGGGGGAGGGGAAGCCACCAACTAACCAAACTAAACTTTGTAAGGCTGGAGATACACCTGAAGGCATATCTGTGCAGTACAATGGGAAAATATTTGAGGGGGGACACAACCCTTTCCTCCCTATTCCTGGGACATGGACAGTAAACAACACAATATGATTACCTAAGGATATCTTTATATGGAAGTTAGTGGCTCAAGTCTATTATTAGCTATATTTGTCTTTATTTCACCAGTAATAGCAAATAAGCAAGCAAGGATTCCTTTGGCCTTGCTCTGTCTATATCCTTAATCATCATTTCTGTCTTCTTTCATTCAGATAATAGCTACTAGGAATTTCAAGGCTAGAGCTTATATTTTTCAGCTAACAACTTTTTTCTCTTAACAATAATTTAAACATATTTCAGCTATTCAACAGCTAATGTAATCTAAGACTGCATCCAATAAACCATGCCCTGTAATTTGCAGCCTTTAGCTGCTGCCAGACTAAGAAAGGTGACTAACATGCTAAAACAACTGAGGTTTAAATCAATAAGTATAGCTCATATGTATTTTTCCTTAGGTTAATCGAGCACACATCAAGATCCCTGCTACTACCTTGTGAGTAGCATTCCCTGAACAACATAAGACTGCACAGTTTATTTGCTGGAGAAGAGCATTTTCTAGAGGTCAGCCTCCCTATTCTGATGTAAAGTTGCTGACCTTAACTCATCTCATACTCCAGTTTTCCCCAAAGTGTGATTTCCTGAGCAGAGTGGAGGCAGAGGGTTCCTTATCTGTCTCTTGCAATGTCAAACACAAAATTATGGATTCTACTAAAGATTTAAGATTTGCCATTCTCTCTCCTTTATTTAGCTTCACTCTTTTAATCCTGGGACAGGGGGAAGAGTCCTATCATCACCTTCAATACACTCAGTGATTCACCTCTTCTCTTTTCAGAGTTATATTTGAAAGCCTGGTCACACTGAAGAGCGCTAAGCGTACTGCTTTATGCCTACACACTAGCTGCGTGCTCCAATGTAAGGAAAAGAGCTTCCTTTTCAATGAAGCTAACATTAGCGGGGGTTGGGGGGTGTTCTTCCTATTTTTTACATTAGAAGAGAGCCCACCACTGACACCTGGGAATACCTGTTTGCTTAAGTCTTCACTTTCATTTTAGCATAAATTATCATCTGAGAATTCTAGCTGTAGATGGAGACGCTATACTAAGTGGAAAGCCTATTTATGTTATGTCATAAAAAAAGCCCTTTTCTAATGTAATAGAGCTTTGTCTGGTGTGTTAATATTCTTCTGGAAGAAGAAGGTGGATGTAAATTAGTACCTATCCCTGCAATTGTAATGCATAGAAGTCAATTACTTTACAAAACCAACTTGTGTATTCTTCAGGTTTGGGTTGTGTTTTTTTTCATTTTCTTTTCTTTTGGACCTCCAAAGCCAGAGGTCTTAAAAGGCCGAACCAGGCTCTAAGGCAGAACAGTCTGCCACTTACTTACTGAAAAACACTTGGAGTATCTAGGTTTTTGGCATATTCTGCCAGCATAATTAAAGCAGAGCAAAATCCTCGTATAACCATGTTGAATTATGCAGAACTCCTTCATTTTCTTTTTCTGGAATGGACAGTAAGTAATTTTGTGCTTTAGCATTACTGCATGTATGAAGTGACACACGCACGACCAGTCAAAATTATTCACCTCTTTACAGAATGTAAGGAAGAAAAAAGAAAAATACTCAAACACTTACTGCTTTCCTGTCGGAAGCAGCATGGTGGTAATTAAGGCAGTGTCTCTGTGTCAGACAGTTCTGAGGTCCTGCTGTATTCCAACGGTTGCTCAGGAGCAGGATCCACTCACCTAGGAGCTGGGTGAGGATTTAGTGACAGCCAGAGCTGCTGACTCCCAAGGAGTCCCAACTCCCTGCTTCTCAAAGTAGCCCTGGACTGTTGCTTAAGAGTACCTGGTCACCTCCATCCTGCTTCCAAGAGCAACATGTAGCAGAGTCTGTCTATTTTCATCAGTCTTTACTCATTTATTTTGGAGTCTGTTTATTTAAAGGCACAATGGCCACTTTTTGAGGTCTTTGGCCCTAGTGCAAAGCTATAGATAACTTTCAACTGGCTATTTTTTGCAGCTGCTGGTGCATCTTGCCTGCAGCTGGAAAGACACTGGCTGAGGTAGTTCAATGTAGCGAGCCAGTGTCTAAATATTGATTCACCTGTGGGGTGAATACGGTGCACTGAAAAGACATGTCAGAGTGAGCTGCAAAAATGTACTGAATGTTTTTGAGGCTTAAGTGTGCTTGACAAACTTGCACACTGTCCATGTGCAGCATGAATGCAAACTGGCTTGCGCTGGAAGCAAGCTGTGGAGGTAGCTGGCTCCATAAACTTGAACTTTGGCAAATAACCAAATGCACGGTTGGCATATTCAGATATAACCAGGATGGACCAGTAAGGGTGAAGCTAACTTTGTGTCAGAAAAGAAACTTGAGAAAAATCCTGTGACAATACTGTAAAAGGATGATTTATCTAACAACAACAGCTCTGCTGAAGTTATGAAGAACAAATTCCTGGGCATCCTGATATTCTCTCTGAACATCACATATGAAAGAAAAAATAAACAAACTCCTAAACCATTGAACAATTTTATGCAAACGACATTATTATGATTCATTAGAAAGAATCCTCAACACGTGCCCCAAGTCATTATCAAGTTTTAAAGGTATAGCTAGAAGCATAACTCCTAATAGAGGGGAAAAACAGGCAGGCATCCTCCTGGACTTTAGTATTTGTCAATTAAGTTTAGTATACTACTCTGCTATTTAGGACAGAATTTGGCTCTTTTTAATTTGTGTATGGATGCCTTCCTCATCATCTCATTGATCAACAGCTTCCTCAAATGGATTCTGCTGATATGATCAGTAACAGCTTATTCTTCAATACTTCATATGAATGTGTCAGCAGTTTATTTAATAATTAATAGATACAAAACTGATTTTGAATACTAAATAACACCTGATAACTCACAGAAATACATACCATTTTGGGTTTGGTAAGCTTACACTGTTTCTCAACCTTATGGTCTACATCATTGTGCTGAGTAATGAATGCAAAATGGATTAAGAAAACAACAGCAAAAAGAAGTTTTATTTTCAGTAAGCATTCAGACTCCAGTCATAACATGTAAGAACTTTTTCAGGTGAGAAAGTGAGGGGGGGGGTCAGTTGTTTAAGAGACAGGATGACATCTCTCTGGAGTGAGTTGGTCCCACGGGAAGTTTCAGCAGGAGCAGGCAGAGATGGCCAACGCTGCCTGCCTCGTTTTCCCAGGTGGAGCAGCAGTCTCTAGCTGCCAGTTGTGGGGCTGCCCCACTCCACGGGCATCCAGTACAGCCTGCCAAGTTGCTGCAGCATTCAGCTGCCCAGCTTCTTGTGTCAGCTGCCCGTCAGACAGGCAGGATACCCGCACCCCTGTGTGCCGTGGGCACCCCCGACTCAAAGCTGCGTGGGAAATGCATCTCCACAGACCTCTGCATAATCCATGGATTCATTTCCAGCTGCCAATGAGTTACACAGCACAACATCTCAAAAGGCAACTTCCTCACATCTTCTTTCCCAAGTGGGTTTACCAGTGGAAAGGGTTGTTCAGCACAGATCCCCAGCAAGAAAACTGAAGTCATGCGATGGTCTCCAGCTGGCTGGCACTCTAGTTGCTTTCCCTTACTGCTTGATTGCTAACCTTCCTCAAAGAAGGGGCAGCAGCAGTTGATAGCAATATGTAAGAAGGGACTAGTGCCATCTGTTTCACAAGTACTNGTAGCAGTGAAGGTGAAGCCTGCCCCCAAATCCATGACTAGGCAAACCAGTTAAGTGACTGAATATGCCGTGGGGTCACTCCTAAAAGAAAAAAACAAAAAAGAAACTGAAAATGCACGGGACAGCTTGTCTTGAGCCAATGGTATACATGACCAAAGCTTTGAGAAATGTTACAGGCATCAAACAAATGTAGAAGTCGCTGGTAGCCCTCCACTGCCAGGATGCAGAGCAAGGAAAGCCAGCC
>VZSZ01001932.1:0-29515 GCA_013398815.1 Ibidorhyncha struthersii
TGTGGGCCCTCTCCGGAAGGAAACACAAGAACTGGTTACCCAGGACAGAGACAGAGCCAAGGTACTCAATGACTTTTTTGCCTCAGTCTTCACTGATAAAGACTGCAACCACACTACACATGATGCAGAAGGCAGAGGCAAGCATTGGGAAAATGAAGAACCGCCCACTGTAGGCGAAGATCAAGTACGAGACCACCTGAGGAACCTGAAGGTGCACAAGTCCATGGGACCTGATAAGATACATCCACAGATCCTGAGGGAACTGGCAGATGAAGTTGTCAAGCCACTATCCATCATATTTGAGGAGTTGTGGCAGTCCGGTGAGGTTCCTGCCAACTGGAAAAGGGGAAACATAACCCCTATTTTCAAAAAGGGAAATAAGGAAGACCTGGGGAAGTACAGGCCAATCTGTCTCACCTCTGTGCCTGGCAAGATCGTGGAGCAGATCCTTCTGGAAACTCTGCTGAGGCACATGGAAAATAAGGAGGTGATTGGCAGCAGCCAGCATGACTTTACTGAGGGCAAGTCATGCCTGACAAATTTGGTGGCCTTCTACGAACAGGTTACAGCAGCAGTGGACAAGGGAAGAGCAACCTATATCATCTTCCTGGCTTTGTGCAAGGCATTNTTTGACACTGTCCCACACGATATCCTGGTCTCTAAATTGGAGAGGTATGGAGTCGACAGATGGACCACTCGGTGGATAAATAACTGTCTGGATGGTCACACTCAAAGAGTTGTGGTCAACGGCTCCATGTCCTAGTGGAGACCAGTGACAAGTGGCATTTCTCTGGGAAAATTTGTCAGGTTACCAATTTGGATATAAAAGAAAAACATAAACCTACAGTAACAAAGCAAAAAATACACAATTTGAGAACAAGCTAGCAAGAAATAAAGAGGGTTAAAAGGAATATTATTATAACTATATTATTATTATATAATAAATGTAATTACTATAATATTAGAATGATAGTAATAAGCTTAAGGAAAGAGTTACTTTATTACTTAACAGGGACAAAAATATATAAATATTTTATACTCTCATTCCTTCTTCACTCTGGGTTGTTGAAGTATAAGTTCCCCACTTTGGCCACATTTTTTCCCTCTGTGGTAAGTTTTCAGGTAGATTGATGATTACAATAACTGAACATTATTTAGGAAGAACATATGCAGAAGATATATAGCTGGGCACACAGGAGACACCATGACTACACTTCTAATTCAGAAGTATCTGATAAGTACTTGAAATTATATGGTATGAAACAGGGAGACGGTGTCAGTTCTTCAAAGAGAAAAAAAGAGAGGCTCTGGGGAATCATAAACCACTTTTTACTGTTTTTTGGGCATCCTCAGCTGCAAAACTCCAGTAAATAATTAAACAATCTCTAAGCACTTAGGAGAGAATAAATTGATAAAAAAATCTGGCAAGGTTTAATCAACAAAAATCATATCATTATTTTTTTTTACTGATTTTTTGTGGGATTGCTGAGTACATTTCATGTGACTTTCTTAGAAACAAAGATTAGAAATACAGTTTAAATGTCATTTTCACTGATTTATAGGGACATCATAATAAGAATGACAAAATGTAAGACCATTACCAATCAGAATTAATTTGCTATCTGAAAGTTTGTAAGTGCAATAAAAACATTTGAGGAGCCAAATATCAAAAAAGGAAGCACCTTCCAGAAAACATTTCCGAATCCTGTAAACACAGGAAGAGTACAGTCAACCCCAAACTGAAAGTAAATAGTGTCATAAAGTAACAAAATCTCAAGCTCATAATCATTGTAGCTGAATATATAAATAAGAGTTTAATAATATGTAAAATTTTAAGTAATCCACATGCTTTATTTAAATTTGATAACTTGGAGTTGTGTCAGTATACTTGAAGTATATTAACCACAAGTGTGGGAACCAGAAGTTCACAGAGAAAAGCAAAAAGAATGAGATCCAGCAAACATGATCTCCAAGTAAATGTTAAATGTTTTTATTGAATTAGACAAATGAAGGTTGAAAACAGACATGATAAAATTCTTCATATATGTAAAATGTGTAAAATGTAAAAAATCTTATACTGCAGTAAAGAAAGACTAAAATAAACAGCACAGAAAATCTTTCAGTCTGTAGAAGTAATTAAACTGTTGGAATAAATTACCTTTGAAGGTTCCTAAAATGAGGTTAGACAAAAACCTGTAAAAAACAGTTAAATATAAATGACACTGAAACATAAATGATAAAACATTCCAGAAAATATCTAGGGCTTTTGTTCCTCTGTTCTCTGTAAATGCATGATTTCAGACTAGGAAAAGAAATAGAAGGTTAGGTCATGAAATGTTACCTCAGGTTTTATAATTCTTTGAGCCACAGTACAAATTCAAACAACTTTTGGGGACAAATGCATTGTTCTTCTTTCCCTTCTTCCCCCCACCCTCCCAACGCCCCCCTAATAAAATAGGAAAATCCAAACAGTCCTTAATAAATTAATTATTGGAAGGTGAACAGTCAACCGGAAGTGATTTGGTTAGGTGTACTGTTTATTACTTTTCCTCAACGTGTGCATCACAGTGTTCAGGTGTTTGTTGCTATTTAGCTGTCTGGACAAGACTGGCAAGCAGGTTCTTGGAAACATTTTAAGCTTTCTTTGTCAGCAAAAAGATATCAAGCTTTCAGTATCTGTTCCACAGTGCTTATGTCTTTAGAAAACTGCACAACTGACCAAGTTGGTGATATTGCAGGAAAAGTTCTATACAGACAAGCCTTCACCAGTTACATAGGGACTGTGTTCTAGGCAAAAAGAAAACTGGAGGGCAAGAAGGTGAGCTTTTTTCCAAAAGTGCTCGATTTGTCACCCTTCCATTAAAATTTTGTGAGATGACTTTTTTTTTAGTATTTCTCCCCCAGTTTTGCAAGAAGTTTAAAACAAGCAAAAAGCGATTCTAACTCACAAAGAAGAGTTCAACCTCTTTTTAATCTCAACCTCTGAGTGTGATGGGACTCACAGGACAAAAAAATGGATTTATCCACCACTGAAGACAATTAATTGCATGTTGGCCCCTTTGGAGATGGCTATAGATAAAAGGGTTTAATCATAATTTTCCAGGGAAAACTGTAAACAATTAACTGTTATAGCCAAATTTTCATAAAAAACAATTTCACATAATGTCAGCACAAGCCTCAAGAATAGGAAAGCAAAATGTAAAAAGCTTAATAAGTACATATTTTCTCTCTGCTTTTTCCTATTTAGAAATAGTTTTGCCCTAAACACCACTTTGAAACACAGATATATAAATAAAAGTACATCATAGCATCAATTTAGTGGAAAATGGTAGAAAGCTACGATACTCTTCTTGAAAGAGAATTGATGTAATTTGACATTAAAAAAACATAAAATTCTTTTATAAGTGGGGTCATTAGTGTCTAAATCTAGCAGCTGTATATATGTTCTACTCATTTTACTGATTAATTGCTTGAAGATTTTACTGCTTGTTATTGACTATATTAATTTAGAAATGATGCCAACAAAGAGGAATTGTTTGCAATGCAGTAGCTGCAAAGAAAATGTCTTGTAGCAGTTGGGTGTCCAACATTAAGCAGTGCTTTAGAAGAAAAAATAAGAAAGGAAGAAAACAGGATAGAATTAAAAATAGCAATATTTTGATACGAAGTATCACACATATAAATAAATGTTACATTGTATGTTGTATTTAATAATACTTACCTACATGTGTGTGATTTTAAATATATATCCATATATCTAAAAATGTTTTGTTTTCTATGATTTTTCCCCAAATACACAAATTTGGATGTGTGGTTTTGTGTGTGTGTATGCGTGCAGAGGTGTAGGAGTTGGGAGGTCTGTATTTTGGTTAATAGGCTTTTGTGGAAGAACCACATCCAGAAAGATACCTGACTACCTACTTGATATTTATTCTGTCTCCCCAGAAACAAACCATTTGCAGATGATAAAGCTGAAATCAGTAGCTGAATTTACAGTACAGATTCAGCACACATTTAGCTAAATATTGAAAAGGAAAGTAGTTTCACATCTAAGAAATGGGGTCGGGATATGATACAGAAATAAGCTTAAACCAGACAGTAAATGATGTAAGAGATGGAATATCTGAAATGTTATTGTCTCCCTAGACACAGTTAGCTATCTGAAAACTCAATTAGATACCCCTGTGAGGTTAAAATTGTGATGTGAAAGTGATTCCTGCACTTCAGTGCACACTTTCCTCAAAGTATGGAAACAAAGTCTCTAGGTTTTGTTCTAAACAGGAAACCGTCAGTATGTTAATCTGTTTTTTGTTGTTTATTTGTTTGCTTTCCATCAAGAAAGTTTTGTTAGATTACTTGCTGAGCTTGGAAAAAAGAAAGAAAGGGTGAAAAAGAAAGAAAGAAGTTATTTCTCTGCTTTTCAGGCAAGCAGCTCAAGAAATCCATAACAGAATAATGTGATACTGGATCTTGTTAAACTTGTGGGATGCAAGAGTCACAGGGCCAAAAGGAGAAGAGGAAATTAAATCACAACATAACTGCTGGACAGTAAGAAAGAAGGGTAGCCTGATCTGGGAACGCTTTGGGAAGAGAAGGTCTTGACAAACACCCCATACTCTGATAGTGCTATACTCAGATGCTTTATGTTTGCAAGAAAACATTGTCTACCAAAAAAAAAAAAAAAAAGTCTATCTTTCTGAATATTTAGCACATGTTTGATTCTACCCCAGTTTTAGAAGTAATTGCTTTAGCAGAACTTCTGTACACTTCTTTGAGGGTAAAAAGGCTCTATTTTTTCTTCCCTTAGCTGCCTGTTGCTACCCAAAGACAGCTTGGCTGCAGCATGATTCCAGATTGCTGAAATGGAGACAATGGAGCTGACTCCACTTTATTGTATGCCTAGGACAATGCCTTAATTTAATCCAGTAGTTGCACAAGCTATGATTTGCCCATATTTTGACTAAATAAGGAACCTCATGCTTGCCAGTATAATATCTTTAGACATCATAAAACTAATATTAATCTTAACAGTATTATTTTCTCTTTATTACTGATTTTTTTTTAAGATATCAAATGCGGTAATTCATTCTGAAAACTGTTGCTAATGCTTATACCATACACAATATACTGATACTCACATTCCATTTCAATTCTAGTAATATTTTCCATATTTTCACCTAATGTAATATTTTCAATAAATTACGTGTTGACATTAGAAAATGACTGTAATCAAATTCTTAAAACTTTATCTTTTAAAGCAGGTCTCAATATCAAATGTCCTTCTGATTCATTATTTTATGGAGATACTTAACACTTTCTACTGATTTTGGTCATTAACAAGGTAACACAGAACATTATAACCATGCTAGACTCTAGGTTTGGGGTTTTTTTACCTGCTCCTTTGTTGATTCAGAACTTGTTTATATATGGCACTATAATCTGCTGGGAAAATAGTTGCCACTGGAAACCTACCTCATAGATACTTGGAAAAATCATAAGTACACCAGCTCCCACAGAAGGTTAAAAGCTTTGGCAGAAGCTAATACACTTCTGTAGCTGTACACTAATACATCTTAGAAGAGACACACGCATCTTTCAGGGTCAAAGACTGAAACATATTGAGAGTGGAATGTAGAAGATAGTAAGCAGGAACTTGAATAGAGCACAAAGTAAAACATTTGTGTTGTACAGTTTAAGCCAGTAGTTACTCATGATAAATTTCTAACTTGAAATTGAAGCAGGAGCTTCTTTTTTTTTTTTTTTTTAATAAACATTTGGCCAAGTATCTGTGCTTTTCTATGAGTTTCTAACTATCTGAGAAGTTTCCAGAAATAAGTTTTCATGTGGTTTTAGTGAAATCAATTCCTTAGAAATACAGTAAGTATGAGCAGAATTTGGAGTGCAATAAATAGCTCTATTTTCCTAAATCACATGGTAAGAGTTCATTCCTGGTTCACATCCTACTCTGTCTTACCCAGGGTCTGGATCCAGGGTTTTTTTGTGTCAGGAACAAATAGGATATTGATCCTTCTGTGACTGACCTCATCCTCACTTAACGCTGCGTGTGGGAGGAAACAAAGCCAAACCTCAAAACCAAATAATAAAATTATAAAGAATTCAAGTAATCCTAATATGAAACAGAAATATTTTTGAAATGTTGATTTGTTTTTGTAAGAGAATATTCCCATCCTCACTGTGTTTCAGCTATTTTTTCAAAGTGATGTACAGCACTGACATCTGGAAAGACATCTGGACCAAAACCACCATCCGTCGACATTTTGCCTACATTTATTATGTCAAGATTATACCAAGAAACGTAGACTGCTTATTTGTTTCAGTAGGAACAAAACTGAGTTCATAATATTATAATGATAAGCAGAATTATAGAGAATGAAATAGTACACAAAGAGAACACACATTTATTTAAGTAGAATTTCTACAATTGTGTATAATTTACCCCCTTGAAACATAACATCATTTATATTCATAACAAAAATCACCATGAGAATAAAAATTATTCTGTCCCTCTAAACATTATGTGTTCCTTTCTTTGTTCGTATTTCTTACTGAAATTTTACACATTTGATGTCACCTCCTTATTACAATTGAATACTGCTTTTGATTTAATATTATTCTAGATTCTCTGGTGGGTTTTTTTGTTTGGTGTTTGTTTTATTAAGATTGGTGTAGTTTTCATTCTTTGGAAAATTATAGAAAATCTCAAAGTCATGTAGCTTCTTCAGTGTTTCAGATGTGATTAATTAATATGATGCTGACATTCATAGATCAGGCTGTGAGACCTCTACGTGATCACATTAGAGAGAATTTACTCCCCTAAGCAGTGCCATTGATTCCTACTCACAACTACAAGTAAAAAGATAACAGTCTGACCTTGAATGATCTTACTTTTGAAAAAAGTACTTTTTCTTACCAGAACTTGAATGAATTTTTTTGAGGATTTGAGGCGGATTTGTTGTTGTTGGGTTTGGATTTTTTTGTTGGTTTTGTTTTATTTTGTTTTGTTGTTTTTTGTGTTTTGGTTTGGTTTTTCTTTTTTCTTTTTTCTTTTTTTTTTAACAGAATACAGAAGGAATAGAAAGTATTGCAATCTGAGGACTAAGAAGTAACATTAGAATATCGTGTTATGGAAACGGATGTCTGAGATTTCGGTTCAGTTATTGGTGCTTATTGCTCACTGAGTATGATTACCTGGCATGAAATCTGCAATGGCAGCGGCCGCTCTTTATGTTTACATGGCAATATGCAGGGCTGCTAGTTGATATCTCAGGATAACTACAACCTATGCTACTGCACAATTTTGTCCCTTATTTCTCAGCTGAGAAAAGCATCATATTGCTATAATGCTTTTTATTCTAGAGCTATCTTATTCAGGAGAATGACCATGAGCCAGCAATGTGCCCTGGCGGCCAAGAGGGCCAATGGCATCCTGGGGTGTATCAAAAGGAGTGTGGCCAACAGGTCGAGGGAGGTCATCCTCCCCCTCTGCTCTGCCCTGGTGAGGCTGCATCCAGTTCTGGGCTCCCCAGTTCAAGAAAGACAGGGATCTACTGGAGAGGGTCCAGCAAAGGGCTACAAAGATGATTAGGGGATCGGAGCATCTTTTTTATGAGGAAAGGCTGAGGGATTTGGGTCTCTTTAGTCTAGAGAAAAGAAGATTGAGGGGGGATCTTATTAATGTTTTCAAATACTTGAAGGGAGGATGCCAGGGTGATGGGAGCAGTCTTTTTTCAGTGGTGCCCATTGATAGGACGAGGGGTAATGGGCACAAGCTTGAACATAGGAAGTTCCGTCTTAACATGAGGAGGAACTTCTTTACTTTGAGGGTGGTGGAGCACTGGAACAGGCTGCCCAGAGAGGTTGTGGAGTCTCGCAGTCTGGAGACATTCAAAACCCGCCTGGACGCTGTCCTGTGCAACCTGTTGTAGGTGACCCTGCTCTGGCGGGGGGGTTGGACTAGATGATCTCCAGAGGTCCCTTCCAACCCTGACGATTCTGTGATTCTGTGAAATCTATACCAGTTCTGATTCTAGAGAAATCTTGCTCAGAGCTAGCTACAGTATCTGTGCTTTATGCATCACTGCATTATGTATACATTCCTGATGAAAAGCATTTGCAAACTGATTAATTGTTCTGTGCTTCAGTTCCCAATCTGTAAGTGGGAGATAACATGTTCTTTTTGTCTTTCTCATTGAGACAGAAGTTCTAAGACTCAGAGACTCTTTTATTATTGTGTTTGTTCAGTGGTTAACTCAATATTATAATTTTATTGAAACAAATAATTGTTAAAAATGGATGGAAGTACTTAACCAGCTAAAGACACAAATATAATTTGTATCTACAATTGAAATTACAGACAATCTACAGGAGGTAACCTGTGTGATACAAATTTAGCCCTGGTGGATCATTCTTCACCTTTATATTGCAATATGGGAAGAAATCCAATATTTCATAGCAAATACTTCACTTTAGCTAGGCTGTTAGGGGAAAATATGCCCCAAGTGTTTTGGTCTAGAGATATCTACAACTAGCCAATAAAGCTTATGCTGAGTTCATCAGAGTTACTTCCCTCCAAACCTCAGGCTAGGCTCCAACTGTGGTTTCTTACAAGAGCAGACAGCTCTCTAACATTTCTTCAGCAATTTGCAGACAAAGACGACATATTCTTTTGAATACTGAAAAATATCAACTTAAGGGATTCATGAACTAGAAGATTTGCTTTTAATGACACAATGAAGATTTCTCATCTGGCCTTGAACTGTCATATTTTTATACTGTCTTTTCTTTGTATTTTAACTTCTTTGCTTGTAAAAAAAATGTGAGATTTTATTGGTGTGCTGACCATGCATCCTTAAAACTGCATTTTCTGCTCAAGGGGAAAAATGTTCACTTGCAAAACTAGAACTTGATTTCACGCTTCTTGGAGAAATTCCACTTACTTCAATTTACAGCTAACACATATAAAAGTTTAAAGTGAGTGATATAGTCCTCTGGATGTAAGGAAGACTAAGAAGGACCTAAATATCTTCCTGCCTTAAATGTATGTTTTCTCCTACAATTAGAAGAAATAACTTTACAGAGTGTGGATTTTTACACAGAATAATGTGATAGTATAGCAAATGAACTAGACTAGGCATTGTCAAATTACAATAAATTATTATGGCATTGGTGTTTCAACTATTTTTACCATTTCTGTGCAAGAAGATCATGTGACATGTCAGAGACATTATCAATACTGTTGATTAATTAATGTTTTTTTATTTTTAGAAACCGAAATATTCAGAACTTCATCCTCAAGGCCTGTATTCCTTGCATTTTTTTTGTATATTTGAAAATGATACATGCATTCTGAAAATAATACACACATCCTGTTCCAGTTTTCATTCTTATATCCATTACTACAGCTTCTGTTATCTTCTGTTAATGTACAGGGGACACGGATATAAGTATGTCAGTACTTAACAAGTTCATAGAATCATAGCACCATAGAATCACAGAATTATAGAATGCTTTGGGTTGGAAGGAAACTTTGGGTTGGAAGATCATCTAGTTCCAACCCCACTGCCACGGGCAGGGACACCTTACACTAGACCAGCATACTCAGAGTCCCATCCAACCTGGTCTTGAACACTTCTAAGGATGGAGCATCCACAACTTCCCTGGGCAACCTATTCCAATGTTTCACCACCCTCACAGGAAAGAATTTCTTCCTGATATCTAATCTAAATCTACCCTCTTCCAGTTTGAAACCATTGCCCTTTGTCCTATCACTACACTCTGGTAAACGGTCCCTCTCTGTACTTCCTGTGTGCCCTTTTTAAGTACTGGAAGGCTACGATATGGTCTCCCCAGAGCCTTCTCTTCTCCAGGCTGAACAACCCCAACTCTCTCAGCCTGTCTTCATAGGAGAGGGGCTCCAAGCCTCTCATCATCTTTGTAGCCCTCCTCTGGACTCGGTCCAACAGGTCCATGTCTTTCCTGTGCTGAGGACTCCAGAATTGGATGCAGTACTCCAGGTGGGGTCTCACGAGAGTGGAGTAGAGGGGCAGAATCATGTCTCTTGACCTACTGGCCATGCTTCTTTTGATGCAGACCAGGATACACCTGGCTTTCTGGGCTGCAAGCACACGATTACGGGTTATTCAAATCAACCAACATCCCCATGTCCTTTTCCTCAGGGCTACTTTCAATCCATTCTCTTCCCAGCCTGTATTTGTGCTTGGGATTGCCCCTGACCCACGTGCAGGACTCTGCACTTGGCCTTATTGAACTTCAGCAGGTTTGCACAGGCTTACTTTTCAGCCCTGTGCAGGTCCTTCTGGATGGCATCTCTTCCCTACAGTGTGTCAACCACACCACACATCTTGTTGTTATTGGCAAACTTGCTGAGGGTACACTCAATCCCACTGTCCATGTTGCCAACAAAGATGTTAAACAGCACTGGTCCCAGTGCTTGAGGAACACCACTCATCACTGCTCTTGGACACTGAGCTATTGACCACAACCCTTGGAGTGCAACCATGCAGACAATTCCTTACCCACTGAGTGCTCCATCCGTGAAATCCATGTCTTTCAAATTTAAGGACAAGGATGTTGTGCAGGACAGTACCAAATGCTTTGTACAAATACAGGTAGATGATGTCAGTCACTCTTCCCTTATCCACCAATGCTGTAACCCCATTGCAGAGGATCACCAAATTCATGACTTGCCCTCAGTGAAGCCATGTTGGCTGTCAGCAGTAACCTTCGTATTTTCTATGTGCCTTAGCAGAGTTTCCAGGAGGACCTGCTCCATAATCTTGCCAGGCACAGAGGAGAGACTGACCAACCTATAGTTCCCCAGGTATTCCTTTTTTAAACGTTTTAGAAATAGGGGTTATGTTTCCCCTTTTCCAGTCGGTACGAACTTCACCAGACTACCATGACTTCTCAAATATGATGGATAGTGGCTTGACAACTTTATGTGCTAGTTCCCTCAGGACCTGTGGATTCATCTCATCAGGTCGCTTGGATTTGTGTACCTTCAGGTTCCTTAGATGGTCTTGTAACTGATCTTCCCCTGCAGTGGGCTGTTCTTCATTCTCAGAGCCCCTACATTTGCCTTCTGAGACTTGGGTGGTTTGGTTAGAGCCCTTGCCAGTAAACAGTGAAGCAAAAAAGTCATTGAGTACCTCAGCCTTCTCCATATCCCAAGTAAACAGTTCTTGCGTTTCCTTCTGGAGACAACCCACATTTACCCTAATCTTCTTCCTTTTATCATTGACGTACGTCTAGAAGCTTTTCTTTTTGCCCTTGATTTCACTGGCCAGATTTAATACTATCTGGGCTTTATCTTGCCTAACCTGATCCATGGCTGCTCATACAATTTCTCTTGTATTCCTCCCAGGCTACGTCTCCTTGCTTCCACCCTCTGTAGGTCTTGGTTTTGTGTTTGAGATTGTCCAAGAGCTCCTTGTTCATCAGTACAGGCCTCCTGATGTTTTTGCCTGAATTTCTTTGTTGGGATTCATCGCTCCTGAGTTTTGAGGAGTTGATCCTTGAATATTAAACAGCTTTCTTGAGCCCCTCTTCCCTCCAGGACTTTATCCCACTGTACTCTACCAAGCAGATCCCTGAAGAGGCCAAAGTCTGCTCTCCTGAAGTCCAGGGTAGTGAGTTTGCTGTGCACCCTCCTTGCTGCCTAAGATTCTTAACTCCACCATTTCATGGTCACTACAGCCAAGGCTGCCCTTGAGCTTCACATTCCCTCCTTGTTGATGAGAAAAAGGTCTAGCACAACACCTCTCATTGTTGGCTCCTCTATCACTTGGAGAGGGAAGTTATCATCAACACATTCCAGGAACCTGCTGGATTGCTTATGTCCCTCCAACAGATGGGTGGTTGAAGTCCTCCATGAGGACCAGGGCTTGTGAACATGAGTCCTCTCCATTTGGTCTATAGAGGGCCTCATTCACTCGGTCTTCCTGGTCAGGTGGTAAGTAGCAGACCCTCACTGTAATGTCACCTGTACCTGCCTTCCATTTAATCCTGAGCCATAACCTCTCAGTCAGCTTCTCATCCATCACCAGGCAGAGCTCCTTGCACTCCAGCTGATCGTTGACGTAGAGGGTGACCAGCCTCATCTCCTCTGCCTCGCCTTCCTAAAATGCCTGTATCCTTCCATTCTAACACTCCAGTCATAGCAGCCATTTCACCATTTCCATGACGCCAATAATATCATAGCCCTGCATGCATGTACACATCTTTAACTTCTGTTTATTCCCCATGCTATGTGCATCTACACAGAGGCATTTAAGTTGGGCCCCCGATGAAGCTGACTTTCTGCCTGTAGTGGCTGCAATTCCTTTGTGCTGCACTTCAGGTGCTCTCCTCCTGACCTCTGATCCTTTCCCAGGCTCTGGGTGTCTACTGCTGACACTGGCATCAGACTGGTAGGAGTGGGATGGATTGAGGTTCCCCTCCCAGGAAACTTTGTTTTAAAGCCCTCTTCACCAGCTTGGCGAGCCTATGACCGAAGATGTTCTTCCTCTTGTCTGGCAGATGGACCCCATCAACCCCCAGTAGACCTCGTTTCTCAGTGTCCCGTGGTCTAAGTAGCTTGGCTGTGGCACAAGTCCTGTAAACATTTGTTGACTCACCAGACTCAACTGGTCCTTTCAAACCCTGTCCCTTTGATCAGGCAGACTGATGAAAAAACTACCGGCGCTCCACAGTCCTTTACCACCACTCCCAGGGCTCTGTAATCCTTCGTGATATTCCTCAGATTGCTCCTGGCTGTATCACTGGTGTCCACGTGAAACAACAGCAACAGATAATAGTCACTGGACTGTATGAGGCTTGGTAGTCTTTCAGTGACAGCCCTGATACAAGCCCTCTGTAAGAAGCACGCCTCTCTGGAGAGTGAGTCAGATTGGCAAATGGGTTCCTCTATACTCTCTCAGAAGAGAGTTGCCTACTGCTATCACCTGTCGCTTTTTCTTAGTTGCAGCAGTTGTTATACAGGGAGCAGATCGGGCTGCCTTACTCAGTTCCAGCATCTTTCCTTTTCAGTCTGCAGAGCAGTGAAGCAGTTTTGCAAAGGCACGTCAGCCTTTGGGGGAAGTCTCTTCCTCCTGCTGGTCCTTGCTGTTGCAAGCTTGCATTCTTCATTATTGACCCTTCTGTGTGTGCCAGTGGGGAAGTTTTTTGTTGTTTGGCCGTGGGATGTCTTTCTTTAATAGACTTCAGTTCACAGATGAAAACACAATTGCATTGTATCCACTGTGATTAAACGATGTCACAAACACAATGGTAAAGGGGAAAGTCAGGGCAGGAAGAAGTGTTTGCTCCAACCAAGCAAACAAACAACTAAAAGCCTAGACAAAAGGGCATATAGAAATCCAACTGTATAGCTATGTCCATAAGTTTGTCTCATTTTCTTTAACAGTAATAGAGATGAATGCATGTTTATTTGTACACATATTACCTATGCATGTTTTCAGTCCCCTTTCCCTTTGGATATCAGAGCAAGAGATCTTATGCAGTTGCAAGCCATTTAAGTGAAGGTGTGAATTAGATCCTACAAATCCGCATGCTAAACTGCACAAGGAAAGGCATATCAGCAGGTCAAAGACAATAATTATTCCTCTTGACATTTTTGTAACTTAATCTGGAATATGGTGTCCAGAGCAAGACTGTTCAGCACAAGAGAGACATTGACAACTTGGAGGGAATCCTGCAGAGGGCCACCAAAGTGGTCACAAGGCTGAAGCACCTGATATACATGGAGAGGCAGAGAGATCTGGGTTTGTTCAGCCTAAAGCGAAAACAAAAGATTTCTTCAGCTACCTATTGAAAGTTTATATTGAAGATGAAGGGACACACTTCTCGGAGATGCACAGTGGTAGATGGAAGGCAATGAACCCAAGTTACAACAAGGGAAATTTAGAGTAGATATAAGGAACAACTCTAAAGAGGGTATAATACTGGAGAAAGTTGCTCAGAGAGGCTGTGGAATATCCATCCTTGGAGATATTCCAAATTAACTGGAAAAATCCTTGAGTAATTTGGTGTAAATTTAGATAGCTGTTATTTGAGCAAGAGGTTAGGCTAGATGACCTTCAAGGATCACTGACAACCAAAATGTTTTTATGTTTTCATAATACTATAACAGAAAGCAGTCCCAATACAAATAAGCTAACAGGATGACTAATATTAGTCTTGAACCTGAATTTAAGGGTACTAAATCAGTGCAAAGAACAACAATTTATAAGGATTTTGTAACACCGTGATGGCATAGTCAGACATAGTTTTATGCAGTTATGTAAGCAATATGATCACCAAAGAGACTAACAAGGATGTGTGTAGTTGCATGTAGGAGGTGGAAGGAAGAAGTTGCTAGACAGAGAGCAAGAAAGAGGAAGCATGACATTACAAACAGGCAGTACAGCTCCTCAAGTATACAAGCAGACAAGCAAGACAACAGAAAGCAAGAAAAGCAGTATCAGAAGTAAGGGAGAGAGGCAAGGGCATTAGAACATCAAGCATAAACAAGTTAAAACAGAGAAGAAAGAAAGCAAGCCTGCCTTGGCCAACCTATCTCTCTGATTAGGAGCTTTCAAGTCAGATGATAGAATCATAGAATGGTTTAGGTTGGAAGAGACCTTAAAGATCATCCGGTTCCAACCCCCTGCCATGGGCCCAAACACCTCCCACTAGACCAGGTTGCTCAAAGCCCCATCCAGCCTGGTCTCAAACACTTCCAGGGATGAGGCCTCAACAACTTCCCTAGACGACCTGTTCTAGTGTTTCACCACCCTCATAGTGAAAAATTTCTTCCTGATATCTAATCTAAATATACCTGCTTCAAGTCTGAAGCCAATACTCATCCTATCACTACATGCCCTTGTAAAAAGGCATCATCAATATTTCATTATCAAGAACCACAGACACCTGAGCCCACTACCCTGCATCCCCTCTGTGGTCTGCTATATTCACAGCCAGTTTAGAAGTGATAAAGATTAAGAGTTTTATATTTGTAGTGAAGATGATTAATACTGTGTAAGAAATTAACATCAGCAATAAACACGTGCTCAATGAGTGAAATTGGCCTGACTCATCAGTCTTCTAAACACTCTACCATGGTAATCTCTAGCTCCTTGGTACATGGGCGTGTATAAATATATATAAAAAATAGCTTTGTGAATATATATATTTATATAGATATATTTTTCAGTTGCAATAATGGAAAGGGAAAGACCTGCTTGACAGTGTCTGATTCATAAGTCTTAGTTTCAAATTGTATTTATTTTAAAGAAAAAAGAGATCTTGTTATTTTAAATAAGACAGAACATTAACATAAATATTATTTTTCTCAAAATAGGCTATTTCAGCTCTTTCTTCTTGCATTTTATCAACAGTTACTTGTCAATTTTGTACTTTTCAAGACCTTCTGCTTCCATTGGAGTAAAAGGCAGTTAGAGATCAACATCCAACACTTCAGAGTATATATTCCCATTGGTGTACACATATGAAAAGGAGAATAAATTATTGATAATAATAAGATAATAATAACAACTGACACTGTTTAACCTTCAGCTAAAGAAACCAAAGCATTTTGCAAAGTATGTAAATGGGTTACAGATTCTTGATAGAAGAATCAGCTCATTTATCATTGAAAGTCAGCTGCTCAGTTGGAAAGTAACAGCCTTTTTAAATGTACTGTGACCTTACAGGACATTTGAGGAGAGAAAATAAAAGATAAATCCAGTTCAAATGAGAGTGTGACAAACAACTGAAAATGGCCAAGAAAAAAACGTGCAGTGTTTCTTTATTTTTGAATCTTCTGGAGTTACGATTACTCAGCGGGAAAAGAATGTGCAAGAGGAAAGTAACATTCATTAAAATTATAGAGATAACCCATACTGGTATAGACTAGCCATCCTTGAGATTTCTACAGTAACTCGCTCAAAATATAAAATATATAATTATGGCAAAATTAATACAGAAAACTCAGAAGAAAGGGAGTCACTTTTGAAATTCTGAACAAGGATAGAAAACAATGTGTCTATGGTTGCTGTAATTTAAGAAAAAAAGCTATAATGTCATTCTGCCTGCTGAAGTCCTAAGCTGAAGTTCAAAACTAATTTCTTCATTATTTTCCTTCCATGTTCATTTTTTCTCTTCATTGTCTGTGGAATTAGAAAGTCAGCAATGTTTCTATTTAATTAGGTGGTAGGATCCTATCTGCAGAGCTGCTCAGTGTCCAGGGGACTTTGGCCTTCCTGATGTACCAATGACATAAGTTCATTTCCCGTATGACTTCTGAACCATAAATTGCTTAGGACTTCAAAAGCTCTTTAAAATATTTCTTTCTCATAATAAGACTACAAAGTGATCTACACACTTGTACAAGACATATCACATGGGAATCTAGACAAAATGTACTTTGCAATGTAGAGCAGTTTCTAACAAGTGAGATGGAGTTTAAAACTAGCACCATATAGCTTGAGTAGCAGTCTACATGCTTTTCAGATAGTAAGATCAGAAACAGATAAACCTTTTTTTTATTATTATTCTTGGATTATATGTGCATTTTACATGCTTTTATTTAAATGAGATATAGATTGATGTAATTATCTAATGAACCTTAATAGCAATCATTACATTTTAATGCACAGTGGAAGAAGTAGACATTTAAAATAACTTTGTCCCCATTAATCAGAGTATGTACTTCTAAAATATTCCCATCAATTTAAAGATACTCAAATATAGTAAAAATGAACTTATTTTTTTTCAGGGGGATCATGAGAGAGATTGGTTTCTTAGTACATAGAATTGAATAAAGTTCTGACAATAATTGCACACAATAGAATTTATAGAAAAAAAAGGAAGCAGGCTGCACCTGGCATTTGAAATTAAGTTCTACATCTCACATGTATTTATTTTAACTCTCTGCAGCTAGCCTAGGGCATTCATGGTTGTTAATCTACAATATAAATAACAATTAACTTTTTTTAAAAAAAATATTCTAGGGTGGAGAACATTGGATGGGATAAAGATGTTTAACATTGAAGGTTAAGAAGGTTATCAGAAGTAGTAGAAGGTTATCAGAAGTAGTCAACATGGATTCACTAAGGGGAAGTCGTGTCTGACTAATCTGATAGCGTTCTGTGATGAGGTTACTAGATGAGTGGATGAGGGGAGGGCAGTGGATGTTGTCTACCTTGACTTTGGCAAGGCTTTCGACACTGTCTCCCACATCATCCTCACTGGCAAGCTTAGGAAGTGTGGGCTAGATGAATGGACAGTGGGGTGGATTGAGAACTGGCTAACAGATAGAGCTCAGAGGGTTGTGGTTAGTGGTGCAGAGTCTAGTTGGAGGTCAGTAACAAGTGGTGTTCCTCAAGGGTCAGTACTGTGTCCAGTCCTGTTCAATATATTCAACAATGATCTGGACGAAGGGATAGAGTCATCAGCAAGTTTGCTGATGACACTAAACTGGGAGGAATGGCTGATACGCCAGAAGGATGTGCTGCTTTACAGCGTGACCTGGATAGGCTGGAGAGTTGGGCAGAGAGGAACCTAATGAAATTCAACAAGGGTAAATGTAGGGTACTGCATCTGGGGAGGAATAACCCCATGCATCAGTACAGGTTGGGGGCCGACCTCCTGGAGAGCAGCTCTGTGGAAAGGGACCTGGGAGTCCTGGTGGACAACAGGATGACCATGAGCCAGCAATGTGCCCTGGCGGCCAAGAGGGCCAATGGCATCCTGGGGTGCATCAAAAGGAGTGTGGCCAGCAGGTCGAGGGAGGTCATCCTCCCCCTCTACTCTGCCCTGGTGAGGCCGCATCTGGAATACTGCGTCCAGTTCTGGGCTCCCCAGTTCAAGAAGGACAGGGATCTGCTGGAGAGGGTCCAGCAAAGGGCTACAAAGATGATTAGGGGATTGGAACATCTTTCATATGAGGAGAGGCTGAGGGATTTGGGTCTCTTTAGTCTGGAGAGAAGAAGATTGAGGGGGGATCTTATTAATGTTTTCAAATACTTGAAGGGAGGATGCCAGGGTGATGGGAGCAGTCTTTTTTCAGTGGTGCCCATTGATAGGACGAGGGGTAATGGGCACAAGCTTGAACATAGGAAGTTCCGTCTTAACATGAGGAGGAACTTCTTTACTTTGAGGGTGGTGGAGCACTGGAACAGGCTGCCCAGAGAGGTTGTGGAGTCTCCCACTCTGGAGACATTCAAAACCCGCCTGGACGCTGTCCTGTGCAACCTGTTGTAGGTGACCCTGCTCTGGCGGGGGGGTTGGACTAGATGATCTCCAGAGGTGCCTTCCAACCCTGACGATTCTGTGATTCTGTGGAAAAAAAAAAAAAAAAGCTGCTTTTAGAGTGTAAAAATTAAGAGATCACTTAGCTATAAAATCTCATGCTTAAAATAATCTATCAAGGAAAAAGGCATGATATCTGAAGATAACCAGGAAAGCACTTTGTTGAACAGTAACAAGAAGCAGTTAAGTTTCATCTAGAGGTATATTTTCATGTCTGATTTTTTTAATTCTTTGTGAAACGGGATCTATAAGGAAAATTCTAATGAACTTGAGGTTTAACTATTGCTATACCGGCATTACATTATCAAAGGAGATGCAATGAAAGGGCAAACTTATGAATTCAGAGATGTTAAAACCAAAAAAGTACTTTTAAGAACATCTATTCTGATTTCCTGACTTAAATATAAAGTAAAATTTTACCCAAGTTAAATGTGATAGCATCTTGCGAGTTTGGATTTCAAGATAGGTTAAGAATAAGATTTTAAAGACTTCTCACTTTTGGTGGAGAGGAGCCCCATGGAAAGCACCCACGCTGGAGCAGTTCCTGAAGTACTGCAGCCTGTGGAACAGTTCGTGAAAGACTGTATCCCCTGGGAGGGACCCCATGCTTGAGCAGACAGTGTGAGGAGGAAGGAGCGTCAGAGACAAAGCGTAACATAACATGACTGCAAACCCATTCCCCTACCCCACTGTGCCTTCCCCCTGTGGGAAGGGAAGGCAGAATAGTTGCGAACAAAAGAAGTAAAGTTGAACCTGGGAAACTCGGGGAGTGGGGGGATGGTCTTTTTAGTGTTTCTGCTTCTTACTATCCCATTTCATTTTTAATTAGAAATCAATTCAACTAATCTTCTGCAAGTTTTGACCATGATGGTAACTGGTGAATGATCTCTTTGTCCTTATCTTGATCCATGAGCTTTTTAATCTTATTTTCTCTGCCTGTTCTGCTGAGGTGGGGGTGTGACAGAACAGCTTCGTGGGCACCTGGCAGACCAAGGTTTACCCATCACATACTTGAAATCTTAACAGTCAGATCAAAGATTCATTATTAGCCTAGATCTAATTATTACAGAAAAAGAAAATAAATTATTAGTACCATTAAATTTTTTATACACACACCCTTCCTAGTACCTACCCCTTTTGCTGGTGTTATGCTCACCCTTCCACTTTTTTTGACTCTAAAAGCCCATGTTATCAGTCTGGTGGTCATTGCAGGATATGACAATGAGCAACGCTTACAAGAAGGAACATGATGTTGAGTTTATTTTCTTTCTTTGCTCTATGATCTGCTTGGGATTATTTTAATATAATTTCTTTTACACCTTCATTTTTCTTCATTTGTCTGCAAATCATATCTGATTTTACTATATAAGTGCTTTCTTTGTGTGTTAAATACCATGTTTATGTTCTGTTTGTTACCCCTAAAACCAGTTTAGTTCAGCTCCAGGTCTGCATCTCTTTAGCTGACCATTGTAAAATTGTTTATAGCTGTAGGGTCTTCAGTAACTTTTCACTATACTGAGAAACAGGTGTTACTTGTACTCTTTATCCCTGACACAGTGTAGCACTCACCTAAACATAGCCAATAAAAATCAAAGTGGATTTTAAATTAAATTTTAACATGCAGTTAAACAACTTTAAAGACCAAAGAGCTTAGCACTCTACAGAATAGACCTCTAAAAGAGTTTTTTCCTCAGTGTACTTTCACTGATACCCCTGTAGTCCTCAAAATTAACCTTGGGAAGTTCAGCCAGGTATTAACAGGTGATAACATTTATACTACAGTAAATGCACATTGCTTCATTCTGCTTAATTCTGCTGTCACACATTAGCCACAGCTGACAAGATTAGGATGGGACATAGCGAGAGGAAACACACCAGAATATATCTCAACCTAACTCATCAGATATTACAAAGAAACCAATTATTTCTAGACTGATATCCACTATAAATTGTAGCAGCAAACATGTGATCCAGGATTAGTAAAATAGGCAATTGTAGGGGAAGGAAAAAAGATCTTAATTACTAGGAACCCCACCAACAAGGGAATATCACTGTTTCTCAGGCATGTATAATCATACAGGATTTGACATATCACTAATTACTTTTGGGGTGTAGGAGGAATGGCGACAAAAAGAAACCAAAAAAGCACAGCCCCCTAAAGATGTGCTAAGGATTCTTTTTTTTCTGTCTTTTTTTTTTGAATATGTCTCCCAGGAAAAGGAAATCCATTGAAGCTTACACAGTAATAGTTAAGAAAAAGGAAACCTCAACAAACAGTATAGTTTTAAAAGTCAAGCCTTTTATCCTGTTCTAACAGGAAAAAAATCCATCTAATGAACAATTTAATTGAGTTTAACAAGAATGTTTATAGTTAATCCTAAATGCACTAATAGGAAACCTAAGGCCTACATTCAATGTTAGTTTTGCTCCCTTTGGATGTTACTCATAATTACAGTTTGCTCTTTAATTATTCTTCCTCATGTATTCAATTTATGATTAAGACCAACAGCTTGCCCTGGAGGCTGAAAGTGCTGAGGTGGACACTGGTGAATCAGCAGAGAGCAACTCCTTCAGCAATGTGCATCTACTCAGAAGCAGGCAAAAAGCAGCTTTTCACTCTAATCATGAAATTCAGAGCTCAGACAGGAATATTACTCCAGCAAGAGAACAACCCCTGATAACTCTCCAGCGAAAGGAGATTAAAGAAACAAATCTATAGCTCTCAAACAAACACTTTTGTACTTTTGTTGAAGAAAATTGTGTTGTGTTGGCAATTAGAACAGTTTTATCTACTGCATGTATTGTACAGTCACATGGTACCCAATTTTTTGTTCTTCAATTTGCTGGTTTACTTTCTACTACTTAGATATATTATCCAGTATCATTCATCCAAATGCCCTTTTTTTGTAGCTTCTATGAAAAGAAATTTTAACATGAAAATTTATAGAAAATTTGCTAGGGGAATAAACCCAAGTGCTTTATTGACCCCTTCTGTAGTTTGTGATGCAGAATATGAAGGAACTCTCTATGGGAGTTTTTCTAGCATAAAGCAGTATATTTCTGCTACAGACATATGTTGCTCCTGCACAGCATTGCCTTTGATTTCAAGAACTACAGGACTGACCACACTAACTTTTGGGGTTTTTTTTTGCTTGAACAATTCTTAATGATCTTTTAGGGTGGGAATATGGGCTCATAGTTCTAGGAGTACTGGAGCTAGGAAGGATCTAGTAAGCGCAAAAGACAGAGTAGTACAGAGCCATACAGCTGAGCAGTTCAAAATTAGCCAGGTCCTGAAAGCAGTGTAGCCTAGAGAAAATTGTGTATCCTTGTTCATCCTAAAATATATAATTTTGAAATGCTGTGGATATGTATGAAATCTAATTTCTTGCTGAAAGTTACTGAAAAATACCTTTATCTATTTGGAATTCACAGGTTGACAACCACCCAAAGATACAGGCAATAGTCACAATCAAGCTTTACAGAACTTTTCTATATATCTTGACATTACAGCTTGTATAAAATACCAGCACAATATTTGGGGCAAAATTCTGAAGAACCCAAGGTCTCACCCTCCCTGTTATGTTCTTTACTATTAACCTAATCATTATTCCTATGTAGCTCAATCCACTGTCTAAAAATGGAGGTAGTTTCTCCTTATTCTCAGGAGATAAAAGAGTAATAGGAGTAACTTAAGTAGATTACACATATAAAAACTCTAATAAAAATTGTGAATTTTTCTTTTTTCCATTTAGACATTTCTGGGACAGGATTCCAAAGCTACTTGTAACATTGCATATCCCTCAGTACACATATTCATTCTGGAGTTTCTATCTTTTTCATACATTAATAACATAGCCTTACAATATCATCCACGTGTTTCCCTATGAATTCACAAAAGTCCATGTTTCCTCACTTCAGATGCAAAACATTGATTCTAAGTAAAGTTTAAAAGTGACCTACATGAATAAGTTTTCTCATTCATATCAAGAGGTCCCTTTTGACACTAATGGCATGTCTATAAACATCATCCCCCTGCTACATATACATTAAATTTTATGTCAAATCAAGCAGCTGAGATGAAATGTGCAACACGTAGATAAGACCAATGGTTGATGACAGACAGACAGACAGACAGACAGATAGATAGATAGATAAAAGTATCCCTATGTAGAAATTCCATAAAACACTGCAGCAGAACTACTTTGTGCTTGACACAGAATTCTGAACACTGATTTTTCTGCACACTTAAGGAAAGCAATGGCATTATGAAATTATTTGTGAGACCATTCCCAGAACATAGGGAAAGCTTGAGTCCAAAATTATTACATGCCGTGAAGCCAGTTAAGCCTCCCAGCTTAAATGTTTAGGATGAGATCAGGTGTAAGTTGTCTTTTTATTCACTGGAATCTTCTCCCTTTCTGTCTTCAAAGAGGGAAGATTTAAGAATCATTCTTCTGATATAACTGGATATGAAACAGCATACACTGGATGTATGTAAAATATGGGTGGACGTAAAAGAATCAGGCTTTTTAAAATATTACACATTGCATATACAAAGTAGATTTTTTTTTTCCTTTCTTTTATTGTGTACATTTTCTTCCAGCTTTAGGGTTTTTCAGTGAATTTAGTAGCTTATTACTTCCTTAAGCATTCTTTCCAACCAAAATATCTGTCACTGCTGAAACTGAACACTCAAAGAAAGTGCTGACATTAAGCCACAAGAACCAATTTTCATAGAGAGCTATTTAGGTATTCTAGAGCAGGATTTTTTGTATCAGACAGGCCTTAGGGTATTTGTGATTTGTATAGTTTTAACTGGAAGGAAAAAAAAGGAACCCACAAAAAAACAAGTGTAGCTGACAGCATGGATGAATGCAAAAAGCAATCTGAAGAGATTTTAAGAATAAACCTGCTCTGCTGCTTCTATTTGTTTCTTACTGTTGATATCAGAACTAGGATTCCTGTCATCCACTATTCTTTCAGGGGGGAACTGTGCTTTCTTCAATCTGCACTGAGATGCTAGTCAAAGGAAGCCATAGGAAGTTGCTTTCAAGGTAGGGATACTTATTTGAGGGGGAATAGCCATGAAATATAGCTTTTCATAAAGTGCTATGAGATTTAAGCTCAGTTGTGCCTCCCTGTTGCCCTATTTGTCAATATTGAACTCAAACAGTAAATCAAATGCTTTTCTATACTAATTAACTAATAATTTTGACAGCATTCCATAACTTTTTTTCTTGTTTTCTTTACGTTACTATTTTGGAGGGAAGGAGGGCCTGAAAATCCTTTAGCCCCATACTAAATATTTCTACAGCTACTGAAAGGCGACATACTATGAAACCCTTCTTAGTAACAGATGAAGTAAAAGTGTGGAAAACTCTGTGTCTCCAGCACTATTATGTAATCCTGATTTGGAGGGATGGATTCTATGAGATAAGAAAAGAGTGCCTTTTTTGCAGTCATTTGGTCTTTGGGCCAGTTAGATAATGATATTCTATACGAACTCGTACTGGCTTGTGAGGCAGAATATTACACTCACTAGGACACTCAATATAATTAATGATTTTCTGTATGTGGCCCAAAACCTAACTTTAAGAACAGACATACTGGATCATATGAATCTATAAAATACTTATAACTTGGATATTATTTTAAGGATGAAGTATAAGATTGCGTGGTAATAGTAATCCTGAATGTAAAAATTCTGGGAAATAAAAAAAAGGCAGCAAAATAAGGAATCTTTTCTGGACTTATATCTTCAGTATTCTTCCTGCTATTGTAAATTATTTTCAGAAAGTGCAAAAACTTTTTTGATATTAAGAAAGCGAATATTGTTTCTCAAAAGCAGAGTTACTTAAAAATCTCAGGTAATATACAATGTTTGATACATAATTCTAAATGATCAAAATGAGGAAAAAGAAAGGAATTTGTAATTACTATTTTAATGTATTATTAACACGTTTTTTGGTTTCATTTGGTTTGGTTTTTTTAAGTTACAAATATCACCACAGAGTTTTCCTCTAAAGTGCGTTTCCATAGTATGGAAAACCACCAAACACACACACACAACAACTGGGGCAAGTGAAGGTTAAAAAAAGTTCAAAATGAGAGCCCTCTGCTTAGAGTATTCCATCCTGTCCAGGGAATAATATCTACCCACTTAAATGCTTCAATAATGGAGTCTTTTTTAAATTAGTGCTTCTCATTCATCTTTTCTATACAGAATAAAACATTCAGGTGTTTGAAGAGGAAAGAAGTATAGCTTTTGCTGAAAGGGATATAGGCATTTATCTTTTCAGCCAGGATAAAACCATTCTGTGTGGTCATGTATATTTTGAAATACAATAGAAAAAAAGACTAGAAGAGGACTGAAAGACTTCAGGTTTGGGGTTTTTTTCTCTCTTTTTAATAATTTCAGGGGTTTGCATTATGGTTATTCACTCAGCTAAAATTGTATATTTCTCTTCATTGTAACTTTATTTTGAAAGGTGTTTGGTATATTGCAAAGTTTGTTATAGACAAGGTGAAATTGGTCATGAATTTTTCCTTAAAGACTCATCTTTGCCTCATTATTTTCTACCTACCAATAAAAATATAGGAATTAGCCTGCAAGATAAACACATACTGTAGGATGATAAAAAAATACATATTTTAAAATTTGTTTTTGCAACATAAGTAATTAAGAGATCATTTGAATTAAAAAAAAGGAGGTAAAGAATAGATGCCTGTTATTTCATTAATTTAATAAACTCAAAAACAGTTGAAAATGAACAGATAAGAAAATAAAAATGGAAAATTAGAAGGCAAAGTTAACATGTCAGAAAAATCTAATTAAAAAAATGCAGAGCCTAATAGCATCTCAGCAAAGTCAGGTTGGCAACATGGAAAAGTGGATGAGCTGTAATAGTATTCCAGTAATTGTCATATTAAGGTGCACAAAAGTTTTAACACAAAAGATTTCCATTTGTAAATGATACATGTCCTTTTTAGTAGAAAAGTCTTCTGAAATTCGTTGGTTGCTAGAAATGCTTATAGTAGAAAGAACATATTAACATTAGAAATTCTTTCTAAACATACACTAGTAAAATTTTAAGGATTTGACTTCTAGTTTTCTTCTGTACTGCAGCATTTTGGGAGGGCTCATGAAGTGGTAAAGTATTTCTTAACTGTGAGGAATCAGTTTATTGGCTTCTGTAGTACAGGTCTTTCCAATTACAGCAGAAGGTACTTATGGCTGCAGTTATAATGGTTTTATGAAAGCTGTTTATTCAAATGCTACACGGTAAATCTGGAAATCATATGCTCATGTTTGAGGAGGGAAAGGTAATTTTATAGTAAAATGAGGCTAATGATCATGACAGCCTGAGAGAGTTGGGGTTCTTTAGCTTGGAGAAGAGAAGGCTCTGGGGGGAGATCTTATAGCAGCCTTCCGGTATCTGAAGGGGGCCTACAGGAAAGATGGAGTGGGACTCTCTATCAGGGAGTGTAGTGATAGGACAAGGGGTAACAGTTTAAAACTGAAAGAGGGTAGATTTAGATTAGATATTAAGAAGAAATTCTTTACTGTGAGAGGGGATGGTGAGACAGTGGACCAGGCTGGCCAGGGAAGATGTGGATGCCCCTTCCCTGGAAGTGTTCAAGGCCAGGCTGGATGGGGCTTTGATTAAGCTGGTCTAGTGGAAGGTGTCCCTGCCCATGGCAGTGGGGTTGGAACTAGATAATATTTAAAGTCCTGTTCAACCCAAACAATTCTGTGATTCTATGATTTCTTCTGTTTCTCAATGGAATGGAAAATATAAGACAGACCAATATTTTTTTAGATGATCTTCATTTTCTTATGTCTTTGTTTTCCCTGTTTTGAAATAAAACTACTGTTTCAAGTCAAAAAAGAATTTCATTTTTAAAAGAATGTCTGAAACTTTTCACAATTTTTTCCTTCAGTAAAAATCTAAATGTGATAGGTTTGAAGATATTTTTATTCCTTCAAAGCCATCTATATATGCATTTACTTCCAATAAAAAAAATCTGTGATTTACTGTCATTTTAGTAAGAATCTCAGAAACCCTGATGAAACTTAGGAGTTCATTGAGTTAAAAGTGATAGAAATTACATAATTACATAACCCTTACAGGTTAGGATGGGCCAGTTTTGCTAGGAAAAAAAATCTTTAAACATATTAAACTAGGATCATGTTTCATCCCAGCAACCAAAACAAAAAAAGGCAAGGAAGCATCTTAAGATTTTCTTCTGGAGGGATAACATGTTATGGTATGCACAACAAAAAATATTTCAGTATTCAGTATCTTGACTTTCATATTGAAAAATAATAGAAACTTAATGGAGTGGAATGAATAGTTTATACTAATTTTAGTTTCCTAGCTTTATTTATTTTACTAATTATTCAAAAGTGCAAGCTTTTCTGAAAAGGAGGAGGTGAAATCTTTGAAGATTTTGTAGACTGTGATGATTTTACAGAAATAACTAATTTAAAAAATTCAGTTCTATCAATAAAAATGGAATTCTACTTGTTTGTAGGAGTTAGGAAATTAGACTGTTTAGTTTGAATTTCTGAATTATAAGCAAGTCCATTACGAAAATAGTAGACTATATTAGGTAAGCATGTGGAAATAAAATATGAAGATACAATTAAAGCTTAAGATTATTTTTTATTTATTTAAAGGTATGCAAAGACATGATCATCAATTTTTTATATCATAATAGAAAATACTTTGGCAGAAATAAGATTGTTTTGTGAAAATTATTGCAGTTATGAGATAAGGTGCATCAGATACTAAAACATAGAAATTCAAAGTACATACTATAAAGATGTCAGCAATACATTCCAATAACAGAATAGGCTAAAGAGGGTTATATAGATATTGTCAGCAAAATGAGTGCTATAAAGTTCCTTCCTCCAAATTACATAAATCTTTAGATTTTTACAATGAAACTACTAAAAATGATGACTACATTTTTAATTCAGGTTGAAAATTATGCTCTTTCATCTTCTTTGGAAGGTGCACTCTCCTGGAAATGAAGTAGAGGGCACTGGGATGCCAAATGCAACTGCTGAGCCATCAGATGTGGCCAGTGTTTTCTTGGAACTAAAAGAATGGAGGAAACTGGTTAGCTAGTTACACTAGTTAGTTCTACTATAAATGTTTAAGAATATTTTCTTTAACAAAAAACATTTATAGCTGCTTATTTAAAGATAGTTGTAAGTAATCCAAACAGGGAAATTGCAGATAAACTTTAGTCTCAATCCTGAGTGCTTATGTTCACTTTGTAAAATGAGATCTGCTTCATCTGACTATGAACATTATTCCAAAGCAACATATAGACCGTTTTGTATATTATGTAAGGAATAAAGGTAAAACCCAAATCACCCTGGTGTTAATTTAAAACAGATAACAGTGCAGACGCTATTGCATATTCTGTCACAGAAATATAGGATAAGAACATTGTTAAATGATCCAGAAATTATGAAGTTATTCTAAGTCTGAAAAAGGAAGAAGGTGATGTACTAAGAATGCATTGTCTACAGGAATCTTCTGCTGCTCAGAAAATGGCACATTGGGTGAAGCATAGGGTTTTTATAGGGTGAAAAAAGATTGTGTCAGGTGTTGCAGGACCTGATCAATAACATGGGATTTGCCAAGATAGGTCAAACCAAATTCATAACATTATTCTAGAGTCAGAGAGGAACCTTAAAGAAAATTTAAAAATCATTCCATATAACTGCCTTTTTTATTTCAGTTACAACAACTGAATGTCATAAAACAAGAAAAAGACATTGTAAAGTTTTAACTAAATATTAAATTTGCTCTTAATATTTCAAATCCCATTGTGATCCATTTCAGCTTCTCACATTATTGCCCCGACTCTTCCCAGAAATTTGTAACAGAAAACTAATTTTAGGTTTGTTCACATCCCAAGATAAGTACGGTGATTAACAATGCACTGATTGCTCTGTAATAACTGTTTGAGTATACTCTTTTATCTTACTTAAGAGTGAAAGAAATATCATCAAAGGTGGCTTTCTTTCTTTTTTTTTTTTTAATACCTGAATACAGTGCATCAAAATACTGCAGTCCGTGATTATCAAGCTGGCTAAACAATAGTCAATTTAATAAGTGGTGTCATTCAGACTATCATATTTATATTTAAACAAAAAGCTAACAAAGCATGTGAGCTGCATGAAAAATGCTCATTAAGAATTATGAATATTTTAGGACAGAAATTAAATGCAGGGCATATCAGTCTTCTGTTTCTTTTTCTCACCTCTTTTCTTATTAGATTGCATATAAAATCATTTTAGTAGAGGGAATTTTTATAATTGCTTTTGTTTAAATCAACTAAAAAAAAAAATCTATATTTTTTTCTAGATTTGCCAAATACTAGATGATGTCAGAATTCTTTCATTCCACAAAGATAAGAAGCCAAATCCTTACAAAGTTATATAGCATTTGGCGTATTGGGGTTTTTTTTTCTTTTTTTTGTTGTTTATCTGAAAGGATAAAGAAATGATCTTTTGTTAAATGTTTTAAGAACCAATATCCTGATTTGATTATATAGGACATTCTCATGGAGTGACAAGTCCTAGTCAGATTGCATACATCTTATTCATTTATTTTACAGATGTATACAGAATACAGAGGTTAACATTGTCCACTTGGGAAAATAAATTGAGGAATCAGGCAGAGTTTTAATTTCAAATCTCTGTGATTCTGTAATTAGGCTTAAATGCTATTTAAATAATATGGAAGAAGTGGGAAAATAGACAACGGATAAAAAGAATCATTGAAGGCAACTGAGATAAATCGGATTTCTAAAAAGAACTTGCTTCATTCTTCTGAGGAAATTTTAAGATCATTTTATAGAAAACTTAAATTCTCAGAGGAGTTTGATTCAAAGATTAACCGTTCCCTGGATGGATGAAAATTATTCCCCAAAGAAAGTGTAAGCTTCAGGATATTTTTTTTTCAGGCATGTACACAACTATATCTTTGTTAAGATATAGGTATATTTTCGTGTGAAAAATCACAAGAATGCATGGTTTAACTATGAGAAACCATATCTCATTTTACCTTTCTCAAGTGAACCAGTACTGGTTGCCTTATGAGACACCTGGCCTGCTGGTCGCTGGTGGGATGAGCCTGTCCCAGAGGGGGAAAAGAATTTT
>VZSZ01001934.1:0-159415 GCA_013398815.1 Ibidorhyncha struthersii
TTCCAACCCTGACTATTCTGTGATTCTGTGATTCTGTAGTGAGGAAGGCGGTTTTGATTTAATGCTATATTTTTTATGGCTGATTTGTATGCTTTTGTAATCACACATATCCAGTTTTCAATAAGTACGACTTTATCTTTTCTGCAATGTATTGCCTTCTTAGCCAAGTTCATCACCATGATAGGAGATTACTTCAGATGGCTTAAAGGTCACAGTGTGCAAGGAAGAGATGATTGTGATGGACTGTCACATATCCAGCACAAGTTCCTCTGTGCTAAGTCTCAGCCTGCCCCACTGTGAACACTTAGAAAACAAGGGTCATTGTTTCAAAAGAAATTAATAACTCCCTCCCCCCAGTTTTTTTACTGCAGATGATGGGGAACTCTGCCACCACAGATGATAATGTCCTTTTTTAATGCTGCACAGATATATCTGAATGTGGGGTTAATGATAAAGAATCTGCGCTAGATGAAGAATTAAATGTTCTAGCTATTTAAACATTCTGAACACTAGTGCTCTGAGATCCAAACTTCAGCTGTTCTTTTGTTTGAACAAGCTATAGCACACTGATGTTCAGGGACAGGCCAGGGACCAGGTTCACATGTACTCTGCCTCAGTAATCTGGGCCACAGGTTTCAAGAAATGAGCATAAAGCTGAAATGCATAACAGGTAGTTTGGATACAAGTATCCTACAAAGGAAATGTATGCATGTACCTGTTAAAAGAAGGGTGTCTCGCTTATTTTTAAGTGTACAAGGAGCTGTAGGGAAAAGTTTTGATGCAAGGCTATGTTTCTTCAGGTAAATTTTAATTTGGGATTGTTATGGATAGTAATGCATGAGCAACAAGCAAATGCATTAATTTCTCCTTGCACCAATAGGGAAAAAGATCACAGCAGACCGGTAAATATAAAGCCCAGAGGTGAGAAAGAAGCATATCAACCATGAAATTGTGTTAATTCAATAATTAAAGTGAGTCTCAGTTCAAATGTAGGTTCCGGTTGTGTAGCAAAGATGTGACAAAACAATTGGGAATGGCAGCCCATTACACTTGTATTAATCGTCAGGAGAAAAGAGTTCCAGTAAATCGAACTTTTTATGAACACTACGGCATATTTAGCCCTGAACTTGATATCATCTCATTAATCAGAGCGATACACGGGGAATGAAATTTCCACCTGAGTTTGGTTTTGAGAAAGAGGTAGCGAGAAGTGGGAGTGTCTTGTCTTTGTTCCCAGACACTACAGCAGAGCCAGGCTTTGTAGTGCTCTTCCCAGCAAGGGACTGAAAACAGTGCTGTAGGGGGAAATTAATTATTATCAGGGACATTCCAGCTGGATATCTGTGTAGTTACAAAATGAACACATTTCAAGGAGTTGAGTGTTTCCTGCTGATCTTGTTAGTTTCCCTTGTGCTTTAATGCTTCAAAACTTCTATGCAAAATCCAGTTCCTATTAGGGCTGGCCAGGAATTGTGCATTTGATTTTGCATTTTAAATGAGACAAGCAAGAAAGAGAGAGACCCCCAGATAAAATGAGCAGCAGGTGACTGGAATCTTCATCTAAAATCTGAATTTACCTCAAGTTCCCACTTCCAGTGTAAACCACCTGCTTAAACAGGCAGGTTTTGTCTGGATTACTATCATCTATAGAAAGTCACCAATGGATGTTTTTGAGAGAGATTAAAGTAGCCCATAGAGGTATGGTTAATATTCTTCAATGAAATGTGTTGCAACAGAGGCAAAGTAGGGAGTGAACATCCCAAGAGAGTGTCTTGGCCATTTGGCTGTGCTGTAATTAGTGTTTCTTGTCAACATAAATTCTCTCCTTCACCTGAGAAGGCGTCCAGATGGAAGGCTTTTAGTCCTCACAACTCACAGATATTCTGATTAAGGAAATGTCTCATTATGAAGTTTACAGGCAGTTCCTGTTTCTAGTGTTCTTGGACAAAACCCTTCAAAATGTAATCAGCAATAAGATTAGATCTGTGACTGCCTTATTACAATATTAAAGACTGTATACCCGTGCCACTTTTCTTGTGTCCTCAAAAACCATTTTCATTATCAGCCATGAAAATTAACTGCTATGTATCTAGATATAGTTGGAGGAGTACTTTATGTTCACTATTTGTATTCATTGTAAAAAAATCAAAATAACCCTAGCGTTTAAAAAATTGAAGCAAACATATGGCCTTACAGTTACACACAGTTAGAAATTATTGTGGCTTGCTTTAAAAGCTCCTTCAATATTTTTTTACAACACCAGGCTCACAATTTACCCAATATCATTCAATCTGAAAGCATATCTGACTTAATTTCACAATAACATATCTGAGAAATAAAAGCCATATTACAGAAGGCATGGAACTGAGGCATGGATACACAGAAATTTGTCCTGGACAATCAATGAAGCTTAATTTGAGACCCAGAATGGCAGTCCTTCATTTCCTGGTATTGTACTTACATGAGTAGTTATATCCACCTTATATTCATTCCAATTTAAAATATATGTTCATGAATACTTGCGCTATTTATATATAATATCATTCTTGAATTTGTTTGAAAAAATAAATTCTTTTTAGAAGTACAAATAAAACAATAGCTGATTACATGTATTTTTTGGCTGATATTAAGTCAGGTATTTTGACCAACCTATTAACTACCTAATTAATTATTGAATATAGCTCCTTACCAAATCCTATGACTGTGAAATAATTTTCCATTAAGAGTTAAATCAAACTTTCATTAACCAGATGAATACACTTTTTCAGATCACAAATAATTTTTTTTTTTACTTGACCCCATTATATACAAATTTTCTTACTGATTTTTGAATAAAATTTCCCTTAGAAGCTGATAACTAGTAGCTAATGAAAAGAACACTAACCACAGTCAATTATCACATGCACACTTGGATTTGTTAATTTAGAGAAAACAGCTATGCTGAAAATGCAACATCATATTTAAATAGCTGGTCATTTTCTCGACAGGTTCTAACACTTGAGGGTCTTTTTGTTTATATATTTCTTGGAGGAAAAAAATGATAGGACATAGGTATTTACCCTTATAAAAACAATTCTGCAGACTTAATGATGTCAGTAGGAATCTATTTTTCTTTAAATATCATTTGTTAGAGGCTTGACATTCTTTTTCGTTCTACGCTTTCCCAGGACCTAACACGCAGCAAATAAGTTGTTATATGGTTTTGGTTTATTGAAAATATGCAGCAGCAGACAATTTTATGCCACTTAGAATTAAAGAAATATTTAGTATAAGGAGTTTTAGCCTGTAATATGGGGCCCTCAAAATGCCTGCAAAGTATTTTCTGGACGTGTAGCTGGTAAGTACCATATCTTATATTCTTCCATTGTCTCCTTGTTCTCCACTGAGAACAATAGATTTGAAAGGAGTAGAAAAGGTTAAAAAAAAAAGTCAGTTAAACAGTATGCTTGCACATTTTGAAAAACAAAATGTTCCTGGCGCCATGAGGAAATTGCCCCTTGCAGTTCCTGATAAAACTTAATTTTAATCAAAATTACATTTTTGTCACTAAATTACTTTTCATGTCAAAATATCTTTATAGCAAGTCAACAAAATCATTTTATTATTAGAAATAGCTAACAGTTACAGAGTACCTCCCTAACAACTTTTCATATAATTATAAAACCATTTTTGTTCTTCATAGTGCTATTTTATTATAATAAATAGGAATTCACAGATCTAGAGATGTCACTGGAGATATTAGGGGGTTTTAATTTTAAAATACTAAGTAGCAAAATTATATTATTGCAAAAAATTTGCTAACAGAATAGGATATAGCAAGATGCACCCTACACATAAAAAACATAGCTGACTTTGCAGGACACAGTGAGAATTGATTTACTATGTTTTATATTAGCTGCAATTTTAATTTCTTGTTCCAGAGCAGATGGAGAGTAACGGTACTAGACAAGCACAAATTATTAGCAACAGCTACGGCAATATTATTCAGAACTTCAAAAATATGCCCCTCTGCTTCACAGCAAATTAAGAAAAATAGACAAGTTGCATATCTGATCAACTTTATAGGGAAAAGCCAATTAAAAAAGAAAAGGGGGGGGGGTGCTGAAAAAAGCATAATCCCTGGTCTACAGCTTCAGACAAGACAGCTATAACATGGAATTATCACCATTATCACCCATTGTGGGCTAGATGAATGGACAGTGGGGTGGATTGAGAACTGGCTAACAGGTAGAGCTCAGAGGGTTGTGGTTAGTGGTGCAGAGTCTAGTTGGAGGTCAGTAACAAGTGGTGTCCCTCAAGGGTCAGTACTGGGTCCAGTCCTGTTCAATATATTCATTGATGATCTGGACGAAGGGATAGAGTGTACCATCAGCAAGTTGGCTGATGGCACTAAACTGGGAGGAGTGGCTGACACGCCAGAAGGCTGTGCTGCTTCACAGCGTGACCTGGACAGGCTGGAGAGTTGGGCAGAGAGGAACCTAATGAAATTCAACAAGGGTAAATGTAGGGTACTGCATCTGGGGAGGAATAACCCCATGCATCAGTACAGGTTGGGGGCCGACCTCCTGGAGAGCAGCTCTGTGGAAAGGGACCTGGGAGTCCTGGTGGACAACAGGATGACCATGAGCCAGCAATGTGCCCTGGCGGCCAAGAGGGCCAATGGCATCCTGGGGTGCATCAAAAGGAGTGTGGCCAGCAGGTCGAGGGAGGTCATCCTCCCCCTCTACTCTGCCCTGGTGAGGCCGCATCTGGAATACTGCGTCCAGTTCTGGGCTCCCCAGTTCAAGAAGGACAGGGATCTGCTGGAGAGGGTCCAGCAAAGGGCTACAAAGATGATTAGGGGACTGGAACATCTTTCATATGAGGAGAGGCTGAGGGATTTGGGTCTCTTTAGTCTGGAGAAAAGAAGATTGAGGGGGGATCTTGTTAATGCTTTCAAATACTTGAAGGGAGGATGCCAGGGGGATGGGAGCAGTCTTTTTTCAGTGGTGCCCATTGATAGGACGAGGGGTAATGGGCACAAGCTTGAACATAGGAAGTTCCATCTTAACATGAGGAGGAACTTCTTTACTTTGAGGGTAGTGGAGCACTGGAACAGGCTGCCCAGAGAGGTTGTGGAGTCTCCCACTCTGGAGACATTCAAAACCCGCCTGGACGCTGTCCTGTGCAACCTGTTGTAGGTGACCCTGCTCTGGCGGGGGGGTTGGACTAGATGATCTCCAGAGGTCCCTTCCAACCCTGACTATTCTGTGATTCTGTGAATTAACACCATCACAGAAGTTATACTTCAAACCAGCAGTCTCCAATTTTTAATAGCTAATAGGTGGGACCTTGTTGGAACCTCAGACTTGTTCAGTGTCTTGTCTTGAACAGTAAGAGAAGTGGTCTGCTGTGCCTTTGATGACCTTGGTAAGAAAATGTTTCAGGGCAAAAATTATTGAAGAAGTGCTGCCTAGTGTCACAACTTCAGATGATTCCAATTTCTGAGTCACTAGCAGGAACATTTTCCTTATGGAAACCTTCTATGCACAGTAGCTAATTTTCCACTAATATCAACTGAAACTTGACAAATGCGTACATACACACACACGTAAGTGTCTGTGTATGCATACACATACATACATACATACACACGTATATTTCTACATATATTTCTCAAGACATTTCTGCTTACAGTTGAAACCAAAACCAATAAAACAATGAACAGAAATGCAAAAGTAAAGGTTTCTGAAGCTCTCCCATCTTTCAGAAAGAAAAATCATTTCTGCATGTTTCGTTTCAAATGTTGGTTGATGGTTTAATGCAGCTTCCAAATTTCAACCTACATGAGTGATGGAACGCTAAAGCAAGCCTCTGATCCTGTCACTCTGCCTCACTCCATCATAAAGTCCGTGTAGGTATTCTATAATATATTCCTTAATGTTATTCATTAAGGAATATATTTCATGAATATTCTTATTGAGAATTACGGCGCATAATTTGGGGCTCTGTTTTTGTTGAAAGTGATATCAATAAACATCAAGCAAAAAATGAAGTATCAAATTGGGAATTAAATTATGAAAACATCATTATATCCCTACATATATGTAAATGAAAGCTTTGTGACAAGAAAATACTATTTTTGATGCAGCTCAAGGGGATTATGTCTGTAGTTCCCCTTAAAGACACAGATATGTTATTGGCACAAGGCTGAAGGCACTTTTTGCTGCGGAGTGATATGCTAGGAACAGAGGTAATACACAAGATATGCCTTTAACCATCCACATGCTAATTTACAAAACTTGAAGCATGTGATTCTTCCTCAGACATACATATTTGCCAGTGCATAGTATTACAGCAGTTTTATTTCCAATACTTTCATTACCTTTTTTTTGTTTTTTTTTAATATCAGCTGCAGTGATTGGAAAGCAAGTTTCACATTTGAAAGCATAAGATAAGGTCAGATGAGATAAGATGAGATATCATGAGGTGCGTAGGCATGCAGGAAGCATTTGAAAAATCACTTCTGTAGGCAAATCTTGAATGGGACCAAGCTCCATAGGGCAACTAAAAAGTAATAGAGTTCTGTGCCTTTCAGTCAGATGTCTCTGATGTGCAGAGGCTGCTGGTAAACTCTGAGCCATTTTTTCATTTGGCAAACGGTCATGCTTTCAGCTAGGCTCAACCGTGGGCTGCTATGGACTACTGCCCTCTCTAACTGCTACAACCCTTTTACAGCAAATTACATTGAACTGCAGGCACAAGCTATACAGCCTGCTTAAGGCTCCTCACAACTCAGAAATGCCAGTATTTCTGCTTAAAATTAGAGACAAAAGCAAGCAAAACCATCTTGCCCTGTGCTGTTTAGTGTTAGTATACAGCTTTTTACCTAATCAATAAACTTTTTTCCAATAAAACCAGGACACAGAAAACCTGAACTCTCATGTTTCATTATTGATTAAGTATTGCCAGTCTGCCTGGATGATTATTATCTAACAAACTTTGTGATTACAACCTGGGTCCTTCCCCAGAAAAATACTTTTAAAAGGTTTTTGAAAACCTTATGCCCCTCAAATTTCTTAATGAAAAATCACAGAAACATTCCAGCTTATAAGGCAATATTTATTTCATTTAGGTTTGGAATTTCCTATTTCTCTTTACATACATGCCAAAAGTTACTCAACACTACATTCTGAAGCAATAATAACTAAAAAAAAAAAAAAGGAAAATATTTTTAACAAAAGAAAGCTGGAAACATTTTAATAAGGTAACCTACCTCTACTGCTCAGTTTTAGTCATGAGAGATATTGCTAAGCCATTAAAATCATCCAAATGTTCAAAGGTAAGTCCGCAGGTAACTATTTTGCCAGGTTTATATTTTAATTACTTTCACTTGTTAATCTTACCACAGGAAGGTAAGCAATTCTTCCAGTTTCAGTGGGGATCTTGTCTCCACACACTTTTAAGGGATACACGAGTTGCAACAGTCTTAGAGAAAAGTAGTATTTTCCACAGACCCAAAACTTTTCTTAGATCTCCTTCCTCATGACTTAAGATTAGTGGTACCTGAAAACAGGTCCTTTTTAAATAATTATATCTTTTAATCTGATATCTGATCCTTACATACTTTGATGCATGCATTATGCCAGTTTTATATGTTTCCTCACTAAAAATACCTTTCTTGTCTAGAAAAAATATCAACAAAATTCTATTTTCCTCGAACAGCAAAATCATAACCCTTACTGCAAATTTTACAATATATTAACTTTATTTGGCATATTTTTACAAAATCAAATGCCATTAGGTGGAAATTCACATTACTAATTGGTTCTGTTCCCACATAAGAATGCAAGAGTTCAACACTAAGCATGACAAAAATTAACATGCTTAGTCATATTAAAATTTATTTTCATAAACTTCCTATGAGATAATGTATCATGTGAAGCAATATTATCCCATTTCAGGAATCAAAATAATTTTAGGTATTATTGCCAACCATTCTGACGGGATTAGCCAAGCATATTTCAGAATGCCTTTTTGCTTCCAGTACAAACGATATGGGGAAAAAAAGAAAGAAAAACAAAATGAAATCTTATGTGGACGATCTTTTCTTCTGGGTGCACTGCTTATACAAAAGACTTGAACACTGTGACTCCTGATACAGGGGACACACTTTCTGCATCTCTTCATTTTACTGACCTGTGGACGCTGCGTTTCGTGATGCCTGGTTGAAGTAGTACCCTTCAGAAGAGACACACTACTCTTGGCTCTCATAAAAAGTTTTTTCTTGCCTAACTAGATCATTATCAGTGGATGTGTTACTTTTTTATAACTCCTCATTGGCACTGCTGCCACGTCCAAAGGCTGTAATCAGGCAAAGGCAGAACAAAGTAACAGGGTGCTTAGCATAGTTCTGAGCACCACTGTGTGTCCACTCCTAGTTTTGAAAATGACGACTGAGCCTGACTGTTTTAGTCTGGGATGTCTCTGGAATACAGGTGTTTGTTTTATGCTAAATAGGGCAAATGCAGGTTATCTGAGCAAGTTGTATATATTTGTATGCACCTATATATGTGTATTTGTGTTTGGCCCACCAAATCCAACTTCTCCAGTGCATACTCACCTCCTCCAGTGACTTCATATGTAACAAACCATGTCCCTAAGCTGCTGTGCAAATTCTACATTATTTTTATGTAGTTCCTCTAGAGTAATTTATACCTATGTATTTTGTAAAATTCAGTGCATCAACCATGAAAATCTTTCAACATATGATAAAAAAGTGTTTGGACTAAGATGTGTAATAATGCATCATAGGTTTCCCTCCAGGACTAAACCATTATTTGATTTCACAGAAGGTAAATTCCATCAATCAGCTTGTCCTTCGCTGTCAAAAAAACAACTTAAAGTTTCACTCTATAAGAAGTAATCATAAAATGAACAAACAAGAAACTTAATTAATTGAATTAAGAAACAAGGAAAAATACACCAACTTAAGATTTTCCCCACATAAACCACTATGAAGTTAATGTTGTGTGTGAATATAATTTTAAAGAAGAGATAAACAAACAAAGCCTAAAAATACGTGGGATTAAAATCTGACCAAAAAAATTATTCATGCAGCAATCACGTCTAAAAATTCTCGTAATTTTTAAGGGGTGCTTTTAACTGGCAAAGTTCAAAAATAACACAGAACAAATTAAACCTCTGTAGATTTCCCAAGATTTGGACTTCCATATATCCAGCCCAATTTTGTGTTTGAAGCTTGATCTTGTGGGATTCTTTCAGACTAGAAACCTCAAATGAGAACCAATGATTCATGGTGTGATCTCTGACTTTATGTTGTTTCATTTAGAGTTACGCCAGCAAGACTGAAATTAGATCAGGAAAGAAGAAACCTGCCTGAGAAAACAACGAAAAACAGGAGAACAAGATTTGCATAGGTTTCTCCATCCCCAGCCTCCCTCCCTCCTTGAAAGGAAAAACAAGAAGAAAGGGGAGGCTGGGGGGAAGGAGGGGAAAAAAGAAAAGGGAGATGGAGAGGGAGAGGCAAAGCGGGAAGGGGAGGAAGATAGTAAGTAGAAGGAAAAGGGAGAAGGAAGAAAGGAAGGGGAAGGGGGAAAAAAAGTTCACAACAAACATTATGAAGCTCTCAGAATGCCTGAACTAAGTGTAGAGGAATGACGTTACATTTTAGAAACATAATTTGAATATTAAATCTCACCAGAGGTGATCATTCCACCACTATCAGTAGGAGTTTATACACGAGAGACCAGACAAATGTTACACAATCTCTTTTCCTAGCAACACCCTGTGTCAGCTGAGATAAAGATTGTCATAGTATCCAATTTAAGGCTCACTTCAGATCAATTTAAAATTTTTTTCTGAATATTTCACATCTTATTCTTAAAACTGGCAATTTCCAGTTGTGCTTTATAGAACATGAGGCAGCAGTAAGGACTGGAAAATATGGATCTCTCTTAATGAAGAATTAATATTTATTGAATATTTGGCTATAACTGTATCAGAAAATTTTAATGAATAAAACTAAATGATGGGGAAAAATCACAGTGGGGAAAGTGCACGCACAGCAGCATTAACCTCCAAATAGTTACGCTCATTCACGTTAGCAGTGACTTTCACTGTGTAATTTGCCATAGGACACTCCTGAGCACATTCTCTGATGGATGTGGCCTCTTCTCAGGTAGGAGGACGCACTTGGCTCGCTGCACCTTCTGTCTGGCAATGCACCGGAGGCCTGCTGAGTCTGGCTGTGCATGGTCTGTCACGTCGCCTGGCTTAAGCAAAGCCACCCTAAAATGTTGCAAGCTCTATGTTTGTTGACCATCAGAGTTCAGCTAGGAGAGAATTTATCTTCCTTAAGTACTTGTTATCTTTGTTAGCTAACTAATCATCGTTTAGGCAGCGTCATTCCATACACATGAAGGGCACAACAGCTAATGCTGTCATGTGGGCTTTGAAATGATGCATGAAGGAGAATATATGGCCACTGCTTCATAATCAGGTACTAGATAGTGATTTACCTTTCAACACTTTTTACATCCATAAAACTCAATTGCTGCCAGTTCAAAACACTGTCGTTGTTTCCCCAGGGAGACTCAGTTTAGATCCTGCATCTTCTCTGCAGAGCACGCCTCCTTTACCTGCCTTTGTAGCTGGTTTGACTGAGGTCAAGTGAGTCATCTAAGGTCACACAGTGAATGAATGACCCAGAAAGATGCTGAAACCAGGCCAGGACCTTTTCAAGTTTCCTGCTGCAACTACTGAAGCACGCTGTCTCCCTTGAATAATCCTGCCTGTTGATCCCCACTGAACGTATACATTTCCTAGTGCCACAGGAAATTAAAGTTTACATTCAAGCTGCTTTAAGAGCTAGAGTACAGTGGGAACAAACCAGGTTTTTTAGTGTTATATCAATAACACTACTTCCATTCCTTTACTTCAGGATAGCCTTACGTCCTGAGAAAAGATGGGGAAGAATACAAACCCATGTCCAAATACATCTAGCTTCACACCACCAGTCAGGATCCCAGCTTTGTGGATTTCAGATGCTTGTCTTTTCTTTGCATGAATTAAATTTGACAGTTCTGTTTTAGGTTTGAGACACATTAATTTTCTTTCAAAGAGAAGATGTCGCTGTGTTTGTAAGAACCACGGTGAGTCTTATTGAACAGCCCACAGCTAACTCTCTGGGCCAGAGATAGCAAGACCAGTGTCGAATGTGTAGCTTCGCAAGTTTCAGTGGGATTCTACAAAGATTTCAAAGGTAAAAGCCAGCCCAGAGTCAGGTGCAATGTCTGGCATTTGCTACACACAGAAAGTTTGGGGTAAGTAACATGCAGCTACCGCCCAGCAGGTAGGCACTCTATGGCCTCCTAGAACCAAAGCCACCAAAATCAGTAGAAGAAACTACCTACCTGACCAAACTGGTAGGATCTGTATGTCACATTTCTATATGGGGTCAGTTTATACATACTTAAAATGAAACAAGTAATTCTATATGTGTAATAAGAAGGGAGAGAATGAAACTAAAAATGCAATTAAAAGCAAAATTTCAAACATTTAGATCTCTTCTTTTCAAAAACCCGGCTCCCAGCCTCACATTTAAATTTTCTTTGCTCCATACACAATGAGTCCAGATGTTTAACTGGCGTATAAGTAGGACCAGTAGTGTTTTCCTTCTACCTGTGGGGAGCCAATATGACTCACATTCCATCACTTAAACACAGAACTAGTCCATTAGTTAAAATAATAGTGATGCTAAAACTCCTCATCTCCTGCAGGCGCAGCAAGGGTGAAAGTTTAAAAAAGGCCTATGTACCAACCATACGTTAAGGCTTGCACTCAGCTTGGGGCAGGTGACTTTCCCACCTCTCATCTCATCATGTGTTTTTGTTCTGCTCTTTCTGTGTAGGTTGTGTCCTGCCCAACTCGGTGTTCTGTGAATCTTGATTGCTGGTAGCAAGTACTTCTGGACATCTGCTCTGAATTTACTTTTCAAATAATATCAATACGTGTGGGTTTTTTTTTTTAATGTTGGGGTTAGGCTGAAACGGGCAGTCTGCAGGAGGGAAGGAAAGATCAGTACCATTTCTAATGATAACAGCGATTTACAAGCTCAGGGACCTCAGCAGGTATCACTTTCCTTCCAAGTGACACGCAGCTATCTCAGATGAGAATACCACAGCCGCTTTTTTACCAGTAACACTGCACAAGAGTTTTAAACAAAGGAAATGAAACATGTATTTATGCATGGCTAAAACTACAGGGCAATTCCAGGGATGCAGAGTGGAATTCACCTGGAATTGGGCCAGAACTCGGAGGCCAACTTCTTGCCCTGGGAAAGGGGTGATGTGCACATTTCTGTGATCACAGGTCATCAAGACTTCAGTTTTGTGCCTAGCCAAAGGGACCTATGAATGTGGCATAGTTCAAATCTGACACTGAAGAAAACATTAGGAAAAAGTGATCCAGCTCCCCCTAAAATAAATAGAAAGATTTCTGTAGGAGTTAGGGCATAGTGAATCATCAGTTGTTTCTTGAACACTCTGCTTTATCCTTGGGGCTAAAGTTGCCTTCTTTTAGTTATGAGATCTGATGGGATTTCAGCCTAAGTAGTATGGCTATGATCTTATGTCCTATAATTCAACCTGCTCCAGAAAACTTCTTTTTATTGTGTGATGAGTAATAGAACTGCTTAGCAGCTTCTTATACCTTTCAGAAAAGAAAACACAGTACTGTATGTACTGTGTCAAATGTTTTCCTTTATTTTCCCATGGGGATTTATTCCTAAAAAAAAAAAAAAAGACCTCTCTGAGAAGTACAGTAGTTAATTCAGACAGTCTCAAGTTGCCTAGAGCTATTGACTGATATATGCAAAACCTTGCCATTATGTTTTCAAAGCAGCGACAAATAGAATTAGGAGTGCAATTCCTTTGATGATACTTTGAAATTTTTTTTAAAATTACCTTCCATTATTGTCTGGGCTTGATCCTTCTCTCTCAGAAACTAATGGGAGTTCTGCCATTGACTTCAGGGAAGGAGGATTGGGTTGTTTTCAGCACAGATTTTAAAACAAAGGCTTGAAATTGGCAGGAACAAAACACTGCCATGAATTGAGACAGCAGGTTGCCAGATGGCAGCTTTTCAGAGTTATGCAAACAAATTTGGTTTATTCAATATAAATATTTGAAGGAAATAGAAAGAAGAGGATAATTTTCACTTACCAAAGGGTCAGATTTGAGTATTTTAAATTTTAACATGGTTCCAAGAGTAAAAGAGTCTCTGCCAACACTGTTAAATTATTGCTGTAGAAAGCACCTGAGCCTGAGCTTCCATGACAGTTTATACTACTATAGGTACAGTTTTGGACGAGCGAAGAAACATAAGAATATTGGGGAAGGAAGAGATCCACACAGTTACTTGGGGAAGGCAGTTTAGGAGCAATTGGTAGACTTCCAGTTGAGGAGCACACGTGTCTATACAACTCAAAGAGAGAAGAAGGCACCCTGAGAGGGCATTTTGAGCTTTCAAGTTAGATGCTTGAAGTTAGGCACTATGAGTAGCCCCATAATTTGCAAGTGAAATCTTCAACATATGGCTAACCATCCAGACCCACTCAGCAGGTAACAACCAAGAGAATAGGAAAGTCAAGAATTCCAGAAGAGCACTGCTGTTGGGCTTTTTGGTGTAATTTGTTTTGATTTGTTTTGTTTTGTTTTAAATCAAGTAACACTCAGAAAAGAGAGAAAGTGAATATAGTACAAACAACAGGAGGATTCTATTTTTTCTTGAAAATTAACTGTGGATCTACTTAGAAGAATTACCTATGAGCAATAAAAATTTAATATTGTTGTACTCAGAAGCCTTGATTTTTTTTTTTTTAATTGAGTGAAAAGGCTAGAAAAGAAGAGGTATGTATTCAGGTCAGAGAGTTCTAAGAACTTTACTCCACTGTCACAATCCTTTTCTCAACTGCATCTAGCATAAAAAAAACAAGTAAAAAGCACATGTGCCCTGAATTCTCTCTGCATACCATTTCCTTCCGCCTGTGGTGAGGGGTGTGCTTTTGGAATGGCAGAAGGTTTCATCTTTTAACAAATAATGAAATCCACATTCCAGTCAAGTGTGATCAGCCCTGCCAGTGCAGAAGGATATTTTTATTGTTCACGTTTGCCTTCAGAATGCCACTGCAAATTACTAAGCATGTTGGCTTTTTGCCACCTCTATTTTAAGCTGTTCAAAAATCTGGGAACCGAAGAAATGTCTGCCTTTGCTTTTTAAGGGGAAAAACATTATTTAAGTAAGCAAACATTTTGAATAATTTAGACTAGAAAATGTATGTGTTCTCAGATGGACACACTTATTTTAGTAAAACAGAACTGGCCATATCTTTGAATTAACCTCTTGTCCCTTATACCCCACTTGTATGCACTGTACTGACCTCATAGGAAAGAAAATCGAATCAACTGTAAATTGGCTGAACAGATTTGTCTGAACTCATGGAGCAGTAAATCCTACATTTACATTAGTTACTCAAGACAAGTTGGACTTGCCACACCTTCTACTCAAAAGGTCACACAGAATTTTTTTTACTTACTAAAAAAAATAGCAGTGGGCCACAAACTTGAATTAATTCCCTGCATATGATTCCTAGAGCATAGAGGAAAGAAGAGAATAAATGCCTAGCAGAAAGGATCAGAGGAGCCAGGTGAGAGAGTGGGAAGGAACACTCTCAGGTTCTGATGAAAGAGTTTTGTTTCAGATGGATCCTCCTCTCAGCTTACTTCAGGGACTGGCATATGGCATATGTTACAGATGGATAGGCAGCGATACACGTACAGCTGTAAGGTCCTGGCGTTCCCGGTCCCGGCCCAGGCTGCCAGCTGGCCAGCAGAAAGCAGGTTTGCAGGATGATTTGATTTTCCACAGCTGTCGTACAAAGCATGAGGTCAAGGGAGGTGAGGAGAAGGAGGAGATGTTGGAGAGAGGGAGGGGGTTGTAACTGACTGATCCTTGCTTATATCACAGAGGATGAGTTCAACCCTGACAACTAAAATATCCCAGGCAGCAACTTTTTCCATGTGCAAGCCCTTCATTTAAATGATGCGCTGAGGTAAGGTGTAGGTCTTCATAGGACTGGGCGACTCTGGAACTGCTTACTGACACATGCTGTGTGCTATACAAAATAAATGAATACCATGAAGATCAGTGATTCTTATCTAATGTCCTACTCTTTTGTGAACTAATGACATCTTTTGTTGTTAGTTATATGAGGGAAAACTCACTCTAACACAATTGTGTGTGTTGACAACAAATAGCTTTTTAAAAGAAAGATAAATAAAAAAGCTTTTGCTGCTGGAACCAAAGTCAAACGCAAGGTCCTCTGCACACTCCAAAAGTCTCACATTTTTGTTAGTGTGGATTGAATAATAATTTATTGTTATTTTTCCAGAAAACTTTAGGTAAAGTTGTAGGTCACTTGTGATATATAGGCCAAAAATCACTTTACTCATTTTAATAGGATGACTTACTAGAAATATATTATTTCATGGTTATCAATTTTGATGAAATTTACCTTTTTATTAATTATTTGCAAATTTTTGAAACAAGACAGTTTTATTATTATATCAATTATGTCAAGCCATTTGAACAAAAAGTTTCATGTTAAATAGCCTGATAACACTACTTTATTCAAGATAGTGAGAACAAGGTTGGAGCGTGAGGAATTTCAGATTAATAGAGCTGAGTAACCGGATAACAAAATGTCAGAAGAATATCAATATGGAAAAACTTCTCCTCTGAAGGCTGATAGAGTTGGGGTTGTTCAGCCTGGAGAAGAGAACACCTCATTGCTGCCTTCAACATATAAAGCGGGCTTATGAGCAAGATGGAGAGAGACTTTTTACCAAGGCCTGTAGTGACAGGAAAAGGCACAGTGGTTTTAAACTGAAAGATGGTAGATTTAGATTGGACAGAAGGAGGGACAATGAGGGTGGTGAGACAAGGGAACAGGTTGCCCAGAGAAGTTGTGAATGCCCCATCCCTGGAAGTGTTTAAGGCCAGGCTGGATGGGGCTTTGCACAAACTGAGGGAGTGAAAGCTGCCCCTGGGCATGGGAGAGAGATTGCACCGAGATGATCTTTAAAGGTCCCTTCCAATCCAAACCATTCTACTATTCTATGATTCTATGAAATGGAGAACATGAGGAAAAAAACACCTACCTTCGGATATACAAGATGAGCTCTGAGCCATCCATCGCTCTGCAGAAACAAGACGCTGAGGGCACAATAAGTAGTTCCACATAAGCATTAACTTAGTATTCAGAGGCAGTCAAAAAAGAAATTTAAATACTAGGAATTATTAGGAAAGAAATAGAGAATAAACCAGAAAATATTATTCTAGAATATAGATGTTATTTACTCTGACTTTTAATTCTATACTGTAGTCATGTCATCTCAGAAAAATTATGTATCAATAAGGTTCAAAGAATACCAGGGTGGTTGTATGGAAGTGGTATCTTACAAGGCATGAATTAATAAGCTCAAATGTTCATCTCATAAAAAAGATGGTATTCAATCATAAGACAAAGGTCTCCAGAACCACAAATGGCACAGTAGTCTATAGAACCAGTGCTGGCCAGAGACTCATTACTCGCTGCTCTTCCAGGGCAAGGGGCAATTGCTGGTAAAAGAAGCTAGTAGAAGCTACATTCGAAGAAGAAAGAAATAGATAGTTTTTCATGCAACATGCAGTTAAACTTTGTAACAACCTGCCAAAGAACCTGGTCAATACAAGAGGTATATGTGTACTCAAGGGGAGACTGACCAGCTACCTGAAAGGTTCATAGAAGGTTACTAAACAGACAAACCACAGACATTGAGGCAAATGCTTGAGCTGGAAATAACTGAAGACTAGGAGAGCATTAGGAAGAAGTATCACATGCTCTTGCTTTTTCTCTCCTTGTCCCTAAGCATGCACTTAAAGGACCGTGTTGCTGAACTAAATGAATCTGAATTGTGTGGCTGCTCTTTCATTCCTATTTTAAATCTCTTATGTTATGAGTTGTATCATGACCGCCTGGACAATTCTACAGCAAGGAAACAAAAATTTATATTCAGGAATATTAGTGAAGGTATTTGTATCTTAACAGGTTGTTACAGAAGATGTGTCAGGAATGATTTGAGGAGAGAAAAGGCCATTTATTGGAACTCACAATCTAATGCTTACTCCTCTGTGATGCAAGACAGAAGCCTAAAATAAGAATTCAGAGAGATGAGCAAGCTAAGTAAGGAGGAACCAATGGTAGCAGCAATAGGCAATGGGATTGTCCTGCCTACTTCTCCACGAAGATCCATTACCTTAGAAGTTAACCATCTTCAGTCTGGGTTTCATGGGCACAACTCTTCTTCACAAACCAAATGTGTTTTTTCCTCTGGCAAAATCCCAGCTTCTTTTCCCACTTCATGGCCAACATTTAAGAAACACACATTCTTACTTGGTCTGGAATACAGACCTACGAGTTCTCAAGAAAATATGTTTTTCACAGCATGTACAAAAGGCTTTTGGTCCTTCTTAGATCAAGTATTCAGAAGGCCACAGAGGCAGAGGATGAGATGGACTCTGAAATCTGGAAAGTCAGAGATTTGCACCAAGTTGTTATACTGCTAGATATTTCTTTATTCATTCAGTGAATACAGGTGTAACCAGACTCAGTGGGCAAGGCTGAAAGTGTCTCAAAATGGACCCAGGTAAGAAGAAACTGACCAGACTTAACTTTTTTTTTCCAAAAGAAGAATGATTTAGAAGCTGCGAGTCTTTACACTTGTGGTAAATCCTTTTTTTTTTTCTTGGCAGAATAGTGTAGACTTTGCATAAAAGCAACATCTTACGTCCTTTTCTGTCTATATTCTAAGTGAATTTAGGCTTCTCAACTTTCACTCACATCTGCATGTCTTGTAATAAGTAGGTAATTTGTCCCTCAAGCATCTGTCTGATATGGTGATGCCCACAGGGAGAGCTACACCCTTAGCCTGTGTTGATACTTATAAAGTCATGGGTTTGCCCACTGGTCAGGGATCACTTATAATGTTTACCTCTAAATATGTTCCCTGACACAATTTCAATCCATGACAACTAACACTCTCTCAAACAGTGCAAGCAAAAATTCAGGATACAGCATAGCCCAGAGAGTTTCTTACAGACAGTATGGGGATATAGCCATTCTAGTTTGAAGGAAGAAATAATGTGGGCATAAGCGTGTAAGCCTGAATCAGTTTGCTTCTGGACCAGATAAGGCTCTCCGGCCTTTTTTGTTTACTAACATAGACGAATTTTGGTAATCCAGCCTGCACTGGTAGCTGAGTCCCCCTGGGAACTCGGGGAGGTCTCACTAAGAAGAGGTGCAGAGCAGTCTCCAGCATCCCCGGCCAATACAGAACACAAAGGACTTGCAGCTGAAGCATGTGCATAACTTGGAAAGCTTCATTAGTCAACAATGCAAGGGAATTAACCACCCCTTCCCTTTTTTTTTTTCTTCTGTTTTTTTTTTCTTCTTGGCATGCATATTGCTGATGGTGACTGTGCTTTGTATTTGCATAAGGATAACCCCTTGTGATGTGTATCTATTCAGGTTTACTTGTGCTGTTTTCTTCTTATTCCCTTTTATAAAGAACGAAAATGCTTTGATCCTCTGAGAATAACATCAGTGAATCCCAGAAACTGTTTATTGTTCTACGTACGTAACACAATTGTGCATAGTTCTTTTGGAGTAAAAGAACAATAAATGATTCCTCTGTCCTTGGAAGGGAAGAAAAAACTTCTTGATGAACACCATTAATTGCTGTTAGAACTTGGCTGCCTGTAAAATAAAACATTTGAAAATTACTAACCTGGTTCAAAAATCTCATAAACTGCATGTGGAACCTGTTGAGACCTCATGAGATGTTATTTCTCTAAGAACTGTGAAGGGATAGACTTTTCCCTTCTAGAATGAATCTACAATGGCTTGTGCCATCAGAGAAAAAACTTTGATGATACATTAACATGGCCCTGACCCAGCTGGTTGGCATGCACTGTCACTCCAAAATTCCATTAATAGGGTGCCTGAGGACATGAACTCAGTTTGACTTGAAAGCTTCATGTGTTTCAATTAAAAATGCATTTATTTAATTAATGTAGACATTAGAGAGAACACTTCTTTAAAAAGGAAGACTGAATTTGATAGACTAACTTTGTCCCCTTTTTCTAAGACATCTGGGATATGTTCCTTTTTTGAAAATGTAAGATTTAGGAAACGGATGAAGTGAAATCTTGCAAATTAATAGTCAGGAGACACAGAGGAAGATGTCAGGCCTATTGGACTCAAAATAGTTAGCTTGGAAGTTGATAGCACTTTTTTTTTGGGGGGGGGTGGAGTTACAGCTGATAAGACAGTGCTCATTTCATTTGAAGGTGCTAGAAACAAGAGGTTTTTTGGCTACAGCAGAAGAAATGTTTACTGGCATCATCTCAAGTGTAGAATCAATGTTTTCTGTAAGAAAATAAATTTGGTAAAATTCTAGCAATGCTTACACCTGAGCAATTTCACTGAAAGAGGAATATGAAGAGACGAAGGAAAAATACAGCTAAGGGAAATTTCACCAGGGATGTTCCTGTTGTGCCTAGTCATTCTGGACATTATTTTCATTTCCAATAAGACAATCTGCTACCCTGACCAACTTACCTCACTTTAAAGATCATTTGCACTCCACAGCAGAGTTAAGGGCCTTAGTAAAATAAGGTTCAGACTCCAAGTATAATCGCTTGTTCATAACTCCCGAAGGATCTCATGAAGAAGTTGCCACTTCTGTCCTGCTTTTATGGATGCAGTTTTCTGATGCAGTAATGGCAGAGTTCATTTTAAATAATTAGCTGTCATGTAGATTGCAGTCACAAATTGATACATCTTTCCTAAGACACTCTATGGTATCCATTCTTATCAACCTAATGTAAACAGAGCTTTAGTTACCCACAGACACACCACATAGATCTTATCTAGCATAAGAATACCAAATTAGCACTGACTGATTCTTAGGTAGCTATCAGCTAGCTGGCAGCTGTGATTTTTCATATCCAGTACATCTGTTCAATACCATATGCCAAGGTTAGATCTAGGGATTTTGGCACCTTGCTCTGGTTGGACAAGTTCTTTGACATGTTTTCTCCTTGATGTAAGACCAAACAATGAATAGCTTCAATTGCATTTACACTTCGTATTGTCTAGATTATTTATTTACTTTGAGCAGTTATACAAATGGGACAATTCTGCAATCTGATAAAAAGAGGGGAGCTTTGATACGTATCACAGAATAATGATGTGTCAGAGAGTGGACACACAAGTATTGCTTTTTGAGCTGCTGTCACAAGCTTAACCTTGCTTACTATAAATGAAAACTGGTAGTCTATGAAGAAGGTTTTGTGGCCTGCTGAAAGAAATTAAAAATCATAAGAATATAACAAATATACAGAATCTTTAAGATATCATATTATAGCAAATGAAGCCATAATACCTCACTGTTGTCCTGACCTAGTGTAGTAATGCAACAGGGAAGATCAGTCATTTTAATTCTGCGTATGTCACTCCTGCTTGTATCACACACAAATCCATCCCAGCACCAGGGAGGTGATTCTCTCTTCCCTCTTCTCAGCTGCTTTTTCCCCTAAACCTTTGCCAGATCCAGAGTCTGTGGAGATGGACAGTAGCTCAGAGAAGGAACTTATCCTGCTGAACTAATCTTGGGGAGGCAGCAGTGAGAGCAGAAAGGTTATTCTCAGAGAAGATTGTTCCCTACAAGTTTCATTACGTGGTGGCTTAGAGTCTAGATCTGCAAGATCTAGCATTGAACAAGCATTGATGACCAACCACAGAGAAAGGCAGAAAGCAGCACTCTGACTTTTCCACATTAAAAAGGACAAATAACCATAGTTTTAACCAGAATGGTTCTATGTGATAGCCAACAGAATGCCTCTTTCTGAAGGACATAAATTAAATTAATTTAAAACTAAAAAAAAAAAAAAAAAAAAAAAAAAAAAACCNGTGAGTCTTCACCTTCATTGGAAATGTTAAATGGAAATTCCAATTTTAATCGGTTGAAAGGCACTGATTTCTGGTGGATGGTCTCAGCTGTGGTTCTGAGTGCACCTACAACACAGCAGATCTTGTGTGTGAGGCCAGCCAGCGTACCAGCACCTGTGTGGGGACAGAAAAGGTCACAAACACTTCTTCCATGGGCTGAACCCGGAAGTGCAATGCTGCCAAAGAGCCCAACTTTGTCACGTGGCCAGAAATTATACCTGACAATGACCTAATTACAAGCAGTCTACAGGCAGGGGACACTTCTAGTGTTTCGGAACTGAACTTGCTGAACAACTGTTGGCTTTGAACATGCTGCAGTCTGGTCTGGAGACATTCATGAATGTGAAAGCTAGGTAAAGTATCTGAATATGGTTGTTTTGTGTTTTTTTTTTATTTATTCTCCACTAGTGGAACCACCATCAAAACTGAGCAAACCCCAATCAGTTCACTCTTTTTTTTTTGCATGTCATTGCTGTGAGAAACATAAAAAAACAAAGCAAGCAAGAGCAGACCCCCTTGGCCCTAGGAGCATCACATTTTCTTTCCCTCAAGAATACGTACCTCAGGAAAACTACATGTTAAAAGTTATAGATATTACTGCACAAAATCCTTTCTTTTCCACGTTTTGAGGGGATGAAATGGCATACGGCTTTTATCTTTTTTAAATTATAGCTCTTTTTATTTATAAAGACTTCAGCTTGAAAAGCTGTTAAAAGTAATAAACCACATCTTTCTGAGAATATGATTACATTATTTAATCACGCCCAAAGGCAGAAAAGACACTGGGAAATAATTGTCTTTTTGTCATTCAAGCATGAAATGCCCAACATTGTTTGAAACCTAATTCTAACAAACCGTTAATATTCTAGCTCAGATATCCCTTGACCATGGGCAAATACAATCTCATTTCTCAGTCCTTTAAAACAGTTTAGTGAAGTATCCTAGAAGGCATAAGTTGTGTTAGCTTCTCTAAATTCTTTTTTTTTTTCAGTCTGCAAGGTTTCACTTTTTACATCCATCTACCAAATCACAATCTATTAATATGCTAGCATCTCCATAAGATATTCATGCATATAATTTCTTCAATGTAAAAATTCTGCTTTTAATCCTGGGAAAATTGTACATGAAGCAACCATAACATGGGGAACAATGCATCCAAAGCTACTGTAGTTACACAAGCATGGGAAGACTGTGTTGCTACAATGGCATTGTTTTGGCACAATTTGCCTTTCTCAGACTAATGCTAGTTTTTCTGCTAATTAGTAAGTATTTGGAGAGCCTTTTAGTATACTTTTCCACCCTACGATCAAAAGATTTGCTGTATATCACAAAATCACAAGCTTCTGGCACTTAGAAATAAATTAACTGGTTAACATTAACATTCTATCTCACAATTAATAGGCCCAGTAAGTGAAGACACTAAGATGATGCTGTTATGGGACCAGGTGTCTCATTTTGATTCCATAAGCACAGGAGAATAGAATTTAAACACTAGATATAGCAGGTTGATATTTAGTACAGGTTGCCTATAAGTAGTAGACATAGATTCAAATGCAGACCTAAAAAGTACAGTTTCACTCTTAGAATAATAATAAAAAAATAATCTTTTTCCTTTAAAGTAGCAATCTGAGCACAAACATGTCAGGGTACAGACAGCTGTAGACTAGGAAGAGGAAGGTGGTATTGGGTACAAAAGGGGAAAAGAAAATGAGGAATTCTTCAATGTTTGATGTGATAGCGACGTAAATATAGTGAATCTATCTTTCAATTAGCTAATAGGAACACAAATAAAGTCTAATCCTTTGTCTCACTCACAGTATATTTCATAATTTTTTTTAATAAAAGAATGCAGACAAGTTTGTGTAAACTTGAATAGCTGAAGGCATTGATATTGTGCTTCTTTTAATGATATCTACACACTCTTTGAAAAGCAAGTGACATATATGTAAGTACTACACTTTCAGTGAACTTTCTTCAGAGGTGATAACAAGGTGTTTCAAGGACATCAATAAAAATGCTAAGAGTTAAAAAAAAACCCTTCGTAATATAGGCTACATCCAGTGCTTTTTATGGACTCCCTGACTAAATCAATAGAAGTTAAGCATGGATAGAAACAGGAATGCACTTCAAGTTGCAATGTGTGAGCTACTTGTCCTTTGTAGAGCTCCAACGAAGTAACTGGGCCATTTCATGTTGCCATTGAAAAGATCAGGGACTAAAATAGTGCAGGTGGAACGGAGAATCCAAAGTGTCTTCTAACTCCTGCAAATACATGCATGGTACCTAAATCAATCAAGAAAACAGGCTGCAGAAAAAGAGATGAAATAAAGACATGCTGGAGAACAAAGAATAGCCGTTTATTATAGTGCAGTGGTTAGACAAGAATAATGCAGAAAAAAAATCAGAAGACAACAATTTATATTCCAGATTTTAAAGGTAAGGGAAAAGGTTTATTTCATACAAGTGCCACCAAAGATAAATTGTTTGAGCATCAATCTAAAATCTGGTGCAGTGCAGCATCTGAGCACAGGGACATGTCTCTCATCATAGACGGATCTTTCTAAAAGCAAACAGAGGTGAGAGTACCAAACAGCTTGTCAAAAACATTACTACATTTTTATAAACAAGACAGAGCAAATGCAAAAGATGGACTTAAAATTTTCCTATGTTTAGGCATATTATTTTTCATTATATTAATTAAAAAGTTAACCTGCCTGGCTTTCCCAAAAGGTACTGATAGGAATCTAGGGAATACACATCTCTGTACACTAAATGCCAAGCTTTTATCTGGAAAAGACTGAACAATGTCTTTGATTATTTCTTTATGGAGGCTGTTCAGATTTACTTTGATTATGTACTTTTTTATGTATAGTCATATATAGCTCTCAGTGACGTTATGTTTTAGCAGAAAAATGATATTACTGTCAATATGGATTTTTCACAAAGACTATACCAAATAACATTAAAGACATTTAAGGTACTACACAGCACAGAGAATAGCTAAACCCTCTAGCCTCTGTCCTCTTCGTATCCTATTTGCCTTGCCAAATATGTAGTGAAACTGTAATAAAGGGACTCGGTGAGTGGATTTTAAATTAACTGACAATTTGAACTTTGAATGATCACTGCTTTGTGACTGTTTGGGGAACATGACTGCCGGATTTAAAGATGGATAAAGACAAAAACTATTCTCCTCTGACAAACCATTCTTCTAAAGAAATTGAATTGTGTTGTGTTTTTTTTTTTTTTCTCAGCAGAGAAATGATACTTAATCCATCGAGATGTAAAAACTCTATAAAAGAGACTCTTTACAGGAGCACTTAGGTCACCAGGTTAAAGAAAGTGAATGGTATTCCTAATGGAAGATAAACGGTTGCCCTGTGGGGTTTTATCTGTCATACTAATCTCAAAAAGCATCTCGTATAAAAGTAGACTTAAAAAGACTGTTAAAGCAAGCTTCGCCACTCCAGTAAACTAATACCTGTGGCTTACCGCCTCTGCCCTACACATGTGAAATGTTTAAAATGTTTGGCAGGAAGCTTTTTCCCACATTTGGCTAGGCATACTCAGTGAACCCAATGTGAGATAATCCAAAACAATTCAGGTTCAACAAAGGTTGGGAAAATATTATAGTGGACATAAAGCTTTGATGGAAAGCTTCTTTGATCTTGAGATTATAAAATACACAATTTCTAATCTGACAAATTTTTAGCTGCAAAGCAGAATATCTAAACATTCCTCTTTTGTCATAACAGTTTAATCCCTTAAGAATGTGATTTAAACCGTTGGGGAGCAAAGGTTACCACAAGATTTGTATGAAAGAGGAAACCTGCCTCAGACACCTAGATAGAAAAATGTGAAGGCCATTAAATTATATAACTAAATACTATCTGCAGATTGGCACTGCCAGGTCACCCTCAGTTCAAGCTGTGTCAAATATCCCTTGTTCCAAACACATTTCTTCACTGAATCCATACTGAAGGAGTTACGATCACTTTAAACTTCGGATTTGAGTTTAAAATGACCCACTTTGCCATTCATGAAGAATACCATCAATAGTAACAAGATCTGGGCGTGAGGGGGGTTGTTTTGGGATTGTTTTTGAGGGGGGAGGCCACTGGGCTTTTTTAATGTATATATTAATCTCATAAAAGATATTGCTTCTTCCTAGTAATCTTGCTTAGGCCCATAGAGTATGACAACTCCACTACTAATGCAAAAATAATTGTTTTAATACTTAAACCATCCTTATAAAGCATTGACTCCCTGTTAGACACAGCAATTCCTGTGAGGAAACATGACCAGCAAAAGTAAATCCGAAGTTATTTTATGAATTATTCACACAACATGATTCAGTACTGCAAGTCACATGTATAAATCCACGAGCTGGAGTTCATAAAATATGTTTTTCATTGCTGATAAACTACAAATCATTTAACATTAATTTGAGCACCATATCAAATAGAGCACTAAATAGCTTCTAATGGCTTTAAAAGTCAGCCAGATCAGATCTCAACTTTTCTATTAAAAAAAAAACAACAACAAAACAAAACAAAAAATCCTCTTTTATTCCTCCCATAAATTGAAAGCAAAGTTCATCTTTTTTACCTGAAAAGCCAACATGTAGAATTTTAATTCCACGGTGACTTGATTTCCATGGACTCTGCACATTAGTGTTTGCCACTAATGTTTGTAGCTAAATATCTTTATCCAAACTCCATTCATTTTTCTGCTTTTTAAACAAATGGTTCTCTACCCTATAATCACTCCTGATAAAGAGAAAAAGTCTGGGTGCAGAAGACAGGGTTTGAAATAATGACTAGAACAGGGTTTTTACAGCCATTATACAAATGAATATAAATTGTGATGATTAACACGTAGAGTGTCAATTTAGAAAGCGTAACCAGTACAATGTTGTAAGACAAAACGACAAAAACATGGATTTCTCTGGTAGAGTTTTTTTAAAAAAAAGAGCTTTGGCTTATACTATGTTACCATTTGAGAGGACAGAAAACTTGCTATCACTTGGAAAAAAAGCAACTGTAAAGTTGTATTTCCGTATTCTCAAATTTAGAAGACATCATGTCAGAAACAGTAGAAATATCTGTTCCCAACAAAGTATTACTCCTTATGTTTCTGGGCTCTACACCAATGAACAAAGTTACTGTTTCTTTCTTGAGAAAATGTACAATCACCCTTCTTAACTGCTAAAAAAAAAAAATCACAAAAAAAAGTTTCATACTTATGTTAAGTTCCTAAGGAGAGTATACTGGAAAGACAGACACATACTTTAATTGCACAAACCTTTCCTTTTGGAAACAAGTATATGTTTGATTAGAAACAGCATTAAAACCGAATAGCTGCACACTTACTAATCCTTCTAGAATCACAGCGGATCTTCTCCACTTGCCCTCCAAACACAAAATGAGGTCTCTGATCCAGCACAGGGAGGCAGGGCCATGGCTCCTAATCTGCAAGGGATGAACTAAGGACTTGAGCTCCCTAGAATTTGCAGGATGCAACTCTGCCTGGCTCCTTACCTGCTTGGGCACAGATTACATCCAGTGATTATCAGGTCTTTTCCAAATGATTTCCCTAGGGTTATTTCTGTTTCTTGGCAGTGTACAGTTCGGACAATTAAACTAGATAGACTTCTATATAAATCTAGGATAGTGTTATAACAGACACAATTCATTTCAGAGGGCAGCACATTGACCATTAAATCCTCCCTTACCATCCTCTATGTCTCTGAAATGCTATCCATATTTCAAGATTACATGGTGTTCTTGGGCAGAACAATTTCAGATGTGCATTTGTGTGCTGATATAGCTCAGTAAAAAATCCCATAACATTAAAAAATGCTTTCAGTGCATTTCCTTCACTAAACCCTATCTATAGCTGAATGGAACTGACAGAATGAGTGCTTTCTTCTAAAAATCAGAATGAATTTTTACACGATATATCCATTACATTTACAACTTACTACATTTCAACCACACAAATTATTTGCAGAGGTTTCATAAAGTATTTACAGAGTGTTTTCATTAAATATGCTATTATTCATATCCACCAGAATCAAAGAACAGACACTGGGGAAAACCTGTGAGAGGGAAACAGGGAACTGAGAGAACACTTATGCTGAAACGAGCTATATACACCCATGTGACTGACCCAGAAACAATTCAGTTGTTGCCAGTACAGCTGTCTTTGAAGTCAGCCAAACAACCACACTCTCCTGCCAAAAAAAAAAAAAAAAAACAAAAAACCTTCATAGTTTGGCATCAAGGTTTTGCAATTAGTTTGTCACAGTTTCAGAGCAGTTATTTTAATTTTTAAAGTGATTCTTCTTTAATTCTCAGGTTTTTATCATATTTGTTTAACACAGTACCCTGAATAGTCATCACTTCCCTGACAGAAACCTCTTCTCTATGAATCTTCCTTCAAACTTGCCTTTGCCATCTGCAGTTTCTATTGTCCTTCCACTGACATGGATGTGTTTCATTGTCCGACTTTTGTTTTTGCTCTCAGGATAGAACAATAAAACAAAAAAAAAACCCAAAACCCCTTATTTGTTCAATTCTGTCCTATCTGCAGTCTCACAGTCTTTTGAAAGATCCCTCAACACCCCATCATTTTGCTTGTGTTTTCTTGATATTGTCACATCAGTTTTGACTTAATTTCTGCTAAATATTTCAGTACAAGTACAAGGTTATAAAATCTTCCTTCCTGCAAAACATGTCTTTCTCCTCTCAAATGCAGACTATTATTCCCCTCATTTGAGAACTTGTCATACTCCTAAAGCACATAATAATCTTTAATGACCACCTCCTTCCTCCATCCCAAATCTTTCCTGTCTGTTGATCTGCTGTGTAGCTATAAATCATCACTAGGATTTATTCTTACTTTTACTTTATTGCTCTTGAAAGTTTTCTTTTTGTCTTAGTTTCCTTACAGTTTTCCTGTTCCTTTATTTATAATTTTCCCAATTTGTTATCTCACTTCGGTATTGAATTTTGAACCCACACTAGTCCATACCAGCACGTAAAAATTAACTGCCACATTCCCTTTCTGACCAATATCTGTACAGTACTACAAATAAGTCTTTTTAGATGTTAAGTTCTCTAGGAAGCTTCTCCTTTTCTTCCTTATTACAACTCAGTTTGTTCATCCATCCTCATCCACTCCACCAGTTTTATATTCTTGCTGTAGGGCTAATCTCAGAAATTTTAGACTTTTTATTTAGGCAGCATTTCTTACACTATAATATTTTACCTCCTTATAAGGGTCCAAAACATCTTGTACAAGATTGACAGAAATGGTACAGCATCTCTGAAAGACCTATGCCAGAGGAAATTCCTTTGAGTATCTAAATTAGCACCACACATCTATACTAGGGCACCTGAATCATTCCCTATGTGTCCAGTCTAGGTTTGTTGTCTATGTTCTCTCTGTAGTCCAGAATAAATGTTTAAAATAAGCGGGGTGGATTGCCCTCCAGAGGTGCATATTTCTGTTCATTGACTAGGGAGGAACCTACCCATCGCACTCCCAGAGAGGTCAGTTCAGTGCAGAACACCCTGTCCTCAGTGGCACATCTTTCTAATCATGGGAACACTGGGTACTACTTCCTTCTCTGTGTTTCCTGTATGCCTGAAACTGCCCCTAGTTATTTTTACATTCCTTTCATTTCAAGTTTAAAATGAAAACTTTAGCCTTCTTTCCAGCTTATTGCTAGCTCTTACTGGTATGACAAATCTCAAAGAAAAGAGTTGTGGTTTCAGTAGCAATCATAGAACATATGCTCCTGAATTTCCTCACTTTGAGTCTGTGTCAGAAATACGAATGAACTCTAACATGGGCAATATAGCAGACTGAATAAAGATTAGATTCCTCTAGAAAAAAAATCACCAAAAGAAAGACATTTGAGATAGCTTAAACAAAGCAAAACATATACACATTCCTCAGTTCATTCTGGGTAGGCTGACAAGAAGCTCTAAGGAGAGAGCACTGAATTATTACCTTTTTTTTTTTTTTTTTAAGATAGAATGTTAAATGAAGTCAACAACATTAGCCAGAGGTCAAGAAAGCCTGAATTTCAATTTTATGAGGTTGACATTCAGTCGTCTGAAAGACCAATATTGCAGACCTTTGACTGCTCTCTCCCACGGAGAATCAGTAGTGTAACAGACTGAGCATCATCTTTTCCCATTGACTTCAGATGGAAATAGAGGTGACCGCACCTCCAGTACTGAGCACCTTTCAGGACCAGGACTTCATTAGGAGAGGAGAAAACTAAACTCAAGCTATAAGAGCAGCAGGCTGGAGATAGAGTTAAGCAAAATCATCCAGGCAATAGAAGGCTAGCAAATAGATAATTCCCACCAGATAGTACCTCTGTGGAGACCAAGACTTTCAGGAAACCCCAAATATGGTTTTCTTTGTGTAATTATTTAATGATTAAATTACATCATTAACTAAATGTAATGACTTAAGAGGAGAATAAGATTCCTGGAATATGAGAGTAATGGTTATTATTTCAACTGCTGTAAGGACTTCAGACTCTCTCCGGATGATTCGGGCAGAGTGTATAACCTAGCAGAACAAAGCTCATTTTGTGGATGTTAGGAAGTGACTGACTCTTTGTTGGGGTATCTAAAAAATAAAGAGTGTTTATAACAATGATTATTGGGAAGGTGAGGGGGGGAGAATTCTAGATTATTTAGCTGTGATTTGTATATTCTCTGTCAAGCTTATTTTTAACATACATATAAATACTTCTTTGGCTGGAATGCACATGCAGATTAGGCCCAGAGCAAAACCTTTTTTGGACATAAATGTTTTCCTTCTTTGCAGATGATGGCATCAGTGTAACTTGCCAGAGAAACTTGTAACAATAATACCAAATCTAAATCTGAGACAAAGTGCCCCAGAAGAAAAAAAACAGTCTAGGGCTGGAAGAGGTTGGCCTCAGAGCTAGGCATGAGGAACATGAACAGAACAAAGCAGCTGAGTAGGACAGAAGCTTCATCTGGAAGGGACAAAGGAATTATTTGGGAATTAGAAGAAAACAGGTAGGAAACAGACTACACAGAACCACTTAGAAGGTCCAGAGTCAGAAATTAATAAACTGATTTGATTAAGTAAGGCCAAGTAAGTGTTGTTCATGAAGAGAAAGAAAAAAAAAATCAATACTAATGCAAGCAAATCTGCAGAATGGGGATGAAAATGACATGAAAATGAAGACAGACAAACAAATAGCATGGTCAGAACAAAAGATGAAAGGGGAAGTGTACAAAAAGATCTGGTAACTACCTGTGTGGTTCTTTGGTAAAGATAGGGCCCTCCTACTCAGGCTGGGTGTGCCAAGAAGCTTTAGAAAAGTTCATTCTCTTGAGAATTCGAGTTCATGAAGCTTTAGTCTTACCCTGCTAAAAGTATTAATGGAATATGGCTATTGTTGACTTCTGACAATATTTTCAACTGGAATGAGGCATCAGGACTAAGAAATTAAAAAAAAAAAAAGAAACCCCACCTTTAGAAAACAGTTAACATGGGCTTCTTTGAAGAATAATGTCGATATTGAATCCACAAGTTTAAAGAAACAAAATTTCAAAGGGCTATATACAAAGCCCTATCCCAATATTAAGACAGGCTTGTTTAAGTCAGAATAAAACCCCGCCCTATCCAAGAACAATGGGGGGAAAGTGACTTCTGCTCAAAGTGTCCACTCCAAGGCACTGCGACATTTCGTCTCAAAGCAGAAAACACTGACCATTTCTCTTGGACAGGGTGAAGCAGATGACATCTGGATAAGCTTATGACCATTAAGAGGACAAGATTAAGTTATTTTTAAGCATTTGAATTAAAAGATAATAAATGCTAATAAGCCTTAATTCCTCCTTTCACTAAATCCTAAATTCTCAGTAAATTTACTTTCAACTATACTGCTATTTTCAGAGTAGTATGTTCTTGCTAGTGCTTTCAGGAAAGTGTTTTCTAGTGTTTAGTGTTTCTTGCTAGAAGTGAGCTGCTTCTTGTAGCTCCTCATATAAGAGATTCTGTTAGCTGGCAGGAAACCTGAGACTTAGATATTGTAGTTCTGCATGCAAGTTTGTTCCAGGAATCTGTCTTTGGCTCTTTGTCCTCTTTTTTGTGCTACTGATCCAGAGACTTTAAATTGCTTTTTAAAAGTGATTTAATGAACCAATAATGTTTTATTTCAGCTTGATATGCACTTGGTTGGTTTACTCGGGATACAGTTACCAAACACGACTCACCCCAGGATGATTATGTTTCGGTTTCAGCCAGGTGCAGCTAGGACTTGCCAACCGTCATCCTGAAGCTGGTGTCTGTGCTAATTCTGCACTTGGTGACCTTCACGATGTGGGAGTTTGGAAGGATTCTGTTGGCACAAATACAAATTCTCTCATACGACCATCTGTTCCTTGTGGAGAGGAATTTTCAACAGGTATCTGGGATGTTTCATCTGCAGCATTCAGTTTTCAGCACATCTCCTGTATTTATGGTGGGAAAATAATGCCTTCACTGCCTTGAAGATAGTAGGGCCATTCATGATATTTAGAGGTGGAATACTTAATCAGTCTTAAATGTAAGGGGAATTGGCTGAGCGTCTCCTCATGGCAGTTCAACCCCAAGGTTGAAGATCCAAAAGCTGGTCTTCAACCCCAAGGTCTTTATTATTCCCATTCTCCTACCACATAACTCCACTTTCGCAAACTAGTTCTTCCTTCTGTTTCTTGTCATCCCCCATGCCTGCCTACCCTGGCTGTATCTGGAGAATGACTAGTACTTGGCAAGTTGATGGTGAAGAGTGTTGTCTAATCTAGGTGTAACATGGTGTGCCCAATGATAACCCTGACTGAGTCTGATGCCCTGATTTAAGGAACTACAAATGTCATTCTCAGAAATTAGGTATACTTGCTTTTCTTAATTTGACCTACATCCCACAGCCAGGGCTGGAAGAAGGTTTTCAGTGTTCCCATTTAACTACTAAGCCTAACAACTACCTCTTAACATAAACCTTAGAGGACTCCTATTCCACTGAATCAAATGCCAGCATCTGTGCGGCATCTGTTTTAAGACAGATATGTCAGTATAAAATGACATTTTTGCTTGCTATATGCAAGTTAGTTTCCTTGAGGTCATTACTGATTTTATATACTCTTTGGAGACTTCCTGCTGTTCAGAAATTCCAGCACAGTTTATCTACCACTTAACTGTACTAAAAAAAGGAAAGCAACATTTTGTATATAGGACAAAGTTTTTGCAACTTTCAAGTTAAAAAAAAAAAAAAAACAAATAAAAGTCTTATTTGAAAACTGAAAACGAAGAGTTCTGTCTACAATAACAGATGCACTTACTCGTTGTGAAGCATACATTTATGTACAGAAAATAAATAGAGATCTTATATGGGTGTCCAGAATTACAGGTTACATGGCAATGATTCTGAAACAAATATTGTCATTTATGTGGTGCACAGGGTACTTTGCAGTAAAATTCAGTTACCAGAGCAATTTCTTTTTTGGTACTTCTGAGAGATATTTTATTTTAGGGAGTTATCAGTTAGGGATAAATAGGTCTTTCATTTTAATCTTTCCCAGTATTTCAAGGTTAAACTAGGCTTTATTGGTGGGGATGGAGAGGAATTATTCTGTCTTATAGATATGATATTTTCCAAATAAATACACTGCTGCACATGGAAATATTTTGAACATTTAGTTCAAATTGCTTCATTTCATTTTAGTTTGTGTTTCATGGTTTCTACCCTCCAGTTTAGCATGATACACTCTATACAATGACATACAATTTTAGGGTTCAATCCAAAGTGACTACCAATGTCCGCTTCTGCTGCTACCAGGCCACTTGCAGGTGCTCAGTGCTCTGCAGAATTACAGTATCACAGCCACTTGGTAGACAATTTCTGCACTCTTCTGCTTCTTCAACTTAAATTTCATAGAATCATAGAATAATTCAGGTTGATCATTTAAGATCATTGAGTCTAACTGTTAACCTAACACTGCCAAGTCCACCACTAAACTATGTCCCTAAGTGCCTCGTTTGCCCATCTTTTAAATACCTTCAGGAATGGTGACTCAATCACTTCCCTGGGCAGTCCTGTTCCAGCATTTGGCAACCCTTCTGGTGAAGAAATTTTTCCTAATATCCAATATAAACCTCCCCAGGCACAACTTGAGGCTATTTCCTCTTGTCCTAAATTTCTTTCTTATTCATATCCTATTAAAAATGTGCAGCCTTATGTGTGTCTTTTCATATATTCATTTACCATCTAATCTTTGTAGTGGTTAAATCCTGTAATGTATTATTTTTGGAGACACCCAGCATATGGAATGATAAGCAACATAGGAGTCCAAATCAGGGAAGTCTTTCCAAGCAGTCAATGGTTTTTTTACAGCTACACAGCAGTTCTTGCTGCTTCTCCTCCTAACTGGTTCGATCCAGGCCAGTTTAAAATAAAAAGTAGTGCAGCTCTGTCAAATTGGTCAAATCTGGTCAAATTATCAAAGCCTTTCAAAGTGTGTGGCCCATTCAGAGTTTCTCATTTTCTCTACGTTATTTAACTGGTTAGGATAAGCAGAGGTTTTAGAGCCAGAAAGGTGGGGAATCAAAATCAGTGTGAGCTGCAAATATGAGTAACTAATGATGCACATGCTCCCTATGTCCATAGCACTTCATTTCGAATGCTGGGATAAAAATGTGCTGACAATATCTTGTGCAAACTGGTGCTTCATCAAAATTCCAGAAGTGATGGAATGTATTCTGCAAGCGGTACCCTACCAGCATAGAAAGCTGGGAGGTCACTGATGCGCTCCTCTTGAAAGCTTTGAATTTTTGAAAGCATCAGCTTAAGCTCTTCTTCTGTCAAATGATACTAAAAGAAGTGCTAGGTCTTCACTGTTTATGTTTGAACTTCTTTCTTTTAGTGTTTAACAGTGCCTTCTAATGGCATCAGCTTTGTTGCAGAGAGGCAGAGGAGGGCCTTTCTCTTTTATTATTTTGGTCTGGAGAGAAAAAGATACTGCAGAGAACTGAATTACAGGTGAGAAGACTGGTACAGATTTTCTCTGTCTGACCTAGGATTATACGGAGGAGAGACTCCTGGGGTAACTACTATAAAGCCAGAAGAGTCAAGGCGCCTCCATCATATTCTACAAATCTGCTCATCCTTTTTCTTAAGACTTTTCTGCCTATTTAGTTTTTAGCCATACCTTGTTGTACTGCTGTTTCTGCAGCAACTGCTGCTTTTCAGTTCTCTTCCATCCTTTTAGCTTATTCCTTCTCCATTAAAGGATTAAAGATGAGTGTAAGAGGGTAGAATACAAATCATCAATACACAAAACGGAGGGCCAGAGGCTAGTCTCTTTCACAAGGTACACAGCTGTGCTGGTTACAGTTATACACCCTCTTCTGAGCAATTGCATTTCTGAATCCTACAGCTCTAGAAACAAGAGTGGAAGACAAATCCATGGTAAACTGGCAGAAGAAGGGAAGAAGAAGAGAAGGTATCTACCAGAAAAAAACCCAACCAAATAAATAAAAATCCAAGTAAGACCAAAGGATTACTTAAGAACTGCGTGCAAAACACAGAACATAAAGCCTAAACGTACTAAGGTCTAAAAATATATGAAAGAACAGTTCTACCCTTCATAATTTCCTTTGTTATAGTACTGTTATTTCTGATGCCTAATCGGCTTAGCAGAAGTCACCATAAAACACGACTCCAACCTAGATGGAAAGCTTCCCATAGCATATATCAGGGAGATGAGGGAGGCAGGGGGATGCCTCTGGAAAGATTTCCAGTATAAATCATATTTTATCCCACCTAAACTGTAAGCCTGCAACTATATACTCTGTAAGCTAAACAAACTATCAGCGTGATCCTGCTCTGCACGTGGTTGAGGACAAACAACTTAGACAAAATAAAATTAATTCATGCAAATCAGCGACAGCTGATTGCAAATGGACTGCATATTCTGAATTTGCACAATACAAAGATGATCTTGTAACATAAAGACAATGAAGTACAATAGAAAGAAAAAAGATGCAGTTACAGTAACTAATAATCTTGAAAATTGCACTACAGACACTGTAGTTCAGACACGTAACTACTAATATGGTTTATTGGCATTGTTGATTTATACAGCATGCCTACGTGGGTATCCAAACGTGTCTGCCCACAGAACCACACACAGCAGAGGTGTCACTGACGAGCAATTTGTCAAGATACAGCAAGGAAGAAATCTGGGTCATTTGGATAATTATCATTTGAATAATCATTATCATTCCAGACAACTCAGTCTGTTGCCTCAGGCATCTGAGCAATTTCATCCAGTCACCTCAGTCCTATAAAGTACAGAAAAGCATTTTGTGAACTTAACAGAACTTACAGAAAAAAAGAAGTGTGCAAAGGAGTGTCTGGATTCCAGATATTCTAAATTTTCTGTACATTTTCAGGACATATAGAAGTTTTATAGGGGTGTCTTTCTAGTTGTTACCCTTGTGATTAGTAATAGTTAACCTTGCTGGACATCCCATAATGTTAAACACAGCCAGGTAATTATAGACAGTTCTGTCTGAAAAGGGGAAGGATCCAAATATGCAAATTCTGAACCAAGACAAAAGACAAGGAAGGAAGCAGAGTCAAAGAAAAATAATCACTTTGCACGTTATCATCTTTCTAAGCTCACTAGCACAAGAGATATTATAAGTTAAAAGGGAGGGTAGGAGGAAAGAAAAGAAACAAAGTGACAAAGATCAGCAGAAGAACAAACAAGAAGACAGTCAGAAAAAGAAGCAGGTTTCTTAGAGATGCTGAGCGGCACCTCTGAGCAGGAGGTAATTGCCAGTGGATAAAAAAAGCAAACTGGATGCCAAGACAGAAAGCAATGATGGAGCACTAAGGCACCTTGGTCAATATATTTGTAAATCTGCAGAAGGTCTCGGGAGGAAAAAAACTCATGCAGCTTTCTTTTTCTTGAGATGGTAATCTTCCCATGATATACATTTTGACTAAATTTCCTGACAGAAAAGAAATGCAACTACTCCTAAAGGTTGCTAGGCAAACAGAGAATTAGCTGGGCTTGTGTTGTTTTAAAACACACATACAATGTATGCCAATAAACAAGCAAATATAAAGAAAAGCATTGGCCAATTAAATTTCTTACTCTGGTATGGTCAGTTAAAATTAATTCTGGCACATGAGGCAGCCTGAAGCCAGATGGTATGTACTCACTGTGTTTTGAAGTGAGAACTTGGAAAACAATGTCTTCTTCAGGCTGACCAGGAGCTAACAAAACACCTGGCTTTTTATTGAAGGAGACATAGGTATTATGGAGTTCTTGTCATGGGAGTCATATATTAGACAAAACAATAGTCTGACTTCTATAGGAGTAGAAATGGGAAAATGGAAAGCTGTGCTCTGTTGGGTTTTGGCAGCAGGGAATTATTAGCAAATAAAAAAAAATCAGTTAACTTTCATTTAGAAAGAATTTGTATTGAGCAGTCATGAGTCTGGCATGAACGCTACAGTTTAACCACTTAATTTATAGCATTTGACCATGAACTTTGCCAAAGTTTGTGCTACCCACATAAGAATTTAAGGTCTCAAACTATTTCCAGATATATTCTTCCGGCAATTACTTTTAAAAGGAACCCGCTACTGAATTTTTAGTACTTATTTGGTTCATATGAAATAGCATTTGTTGCTCTGGAACTGCTATTGTAGGTATCTTGGCTGACAACTGAAAGCACCATACTTTTTACAGAATAACAGCATGACAGGGGTGGGAATCAACCTCCAGAGATCATTTAGTCCAAACCACCTGCTCAGAGTTGCTCAGGGCCATTTCCAGTGACACTTTTAATATCTGCATGGATGGAGACTCCACAATCTCTCTGGGCAACCTGTTCCAGGTACCCTCATGGTAAAAAAAGTTTTTTCCTGTATTTAAATACAATTTCTTATATGCCAGATTGTGCAATGCTTGCAGTGCTCCTTGCGAAAACCTGAGAAAACCAAAGAAACCACCACGACAACTGCAGCATGTTAGGCAGAGCTGAGGGTGGTCAAGTCAGGGCTACCGACAGCAGCTTTCCCAGCATCTGAGCTGAAATCCACACGCTTTGGAAATGGCAAAGTCCTCACACGCAGTTATCACCTTGTAAGGTCAAGAACTGGAACCAGCCAAAATCTGATTCAGTCAACTTTAACTTAAAAAAAAAGAAAACAAAAAAAAAACCACCCGAAAAAACCCCAACAGCTAAAAGCATGAACAATGTGTTCTGAGGCAGAGCAGTGACTAACCACCAGGACCAAGGGAGGAGGGCAGACTCTCGATTATTGTGCAGCACATCCGGGAGGGTGAGGAGGTGGGGTGGAGGGGGAGCCGCCGCAGGAGAAGGGAGTGAAGAGGGAAGGCAGCAGGAAAGGGTGATGACATGGTTTAATAGAACTGATTTATGAATCACTGACTTTGTGAAGTTAATTCCATATTCACCTTTCCCTCCGCTGCTCCCCCACTCCTAATAAAGTTGTCTCTGTTCTAAACCCTTGAACTCATTGTTTGTTAGTAGGGAAGTATTGCTCATGAGGGAGACGGAGACAATGTTCATTTAATTTCCCAGCTTTCCCAGGAGACTCTTGCGGGTATTATTTAAGGAGTGTTTTCAAAGGAACGTATGTACACTGGCCCTCTTTACTACCCACAGCACCTCCACCTAGACAACTTAATACATCAGTCAACATTTGCCAGTCATCAGTTAATCAACAATGAGGAAAGGTAAATTGAAATGAAATACCCTAACTGAATAATTTCATTAGCTTTGCTCTAACACAAATAGACGCCCTCGGAGACGCACATTCTCACTGGAGACTGGTAACAAACGTGTTAAGTGCATGAAAAGAAAGTGATACAATTGTGAAAGCACACACTCAGGTAAAACTTTCCCAAAGGCTGTGTGGGAGAGGGTGTAGCAGGAGCAGACATGATTTGGCTACCGCGTGTTCTACCGTAGGTGCAAGGAAGGAAGTCTCCGAATGGTGGATTTAACATGACTCCGCAGCCACATCACAAAGCGCCTGGGAGTGGCTTGTCCCTCCCGGACCCTGTGGGAATCATTCTGAGGAAGCCTGATGCTATAGAGATGTTTCCTGTATATTGTGTGGGAAACTCAACTAAGTGCAAACTACCGGCAACAATGAGACAATAAATTATAATAAACAGGAAAAATAGCATTGGCTCCTGAAATCAATGGCTGGAGCACATGAAACTTTCACAGCATTGATAAATGAATAAATATAACAAAAAGCATTGGGTTTTGAAAGAATGGGCAGTTTTATCTGCACTGAAAGGCTTCTTTTCTGTTAACTAAATACATGTAAAAAATAAACATTACTAAAGGACTTTGGCTGAGATTTTCAGCACTGGAGAGATGATTTAGAAAGCTGCTCAAAACTCTGATTCTTTCGTTTGGCCCTGAAAACTGCAGCACAGTCTGAACAAACAGCCACCTTCTAGCAACCCCATTGCATCATCTATCCACATCTGCTACTCAGCCCACACGAAATTATCACATCTGAAAAGTGAGCCGCCCCTCTCTTCTGAAAAATTATAGAGAACTGCCACATCAACTGAACTAAAAACTACTGGAAGAAACCTGCTGTCCAATGAAGAAGACCTGGAATACTCTGAGGATTAAATACTGTTCATCTTGTGCACATATGCTATCCTATTGAATTCAAAGAAGTGAGCGGTGAGAGCTGAAATGAGTGGGAGTAAAAAGCGTGCAGTACTTCAGAGGAGACACTGAAACACCTTGCAAGCCCAAAGGAACTGCCGTACTCAGCACTTTTCATTTGTTGCCCCTTTGATGAGCTTTTCTTAAGCTCTGCAAAAGAGCTTAAGAAAATGTTTAACTTCAGCTCAGGAGAGCAGTCCCACCTGAGGCAAAATTAAGTCCATCTCCAAACAGTCTCCAGAAGGCTCAGGACATTGTGGGGCCAAGCTCTGAGGGACAATACCTAGCTGGGACACAGCAGCAAGGTTTAGCCTGCATTAGAGGTCTCTGCCCTTTAACAATGAAAGATCCAAGACAATCCCACCAAAGATTTTTGAGGGGGCATGAGTAAACTGTGTAGAGTGAAAAGTTACCTTTCCAATATCGAGGCTGGGGCAGGGGTGGGGGGAAGCAGCAGCAGGAGCGTAGAAACCACTCCAATTGTTATTAAGTTAATTTATTTCAATTAGTTTTGGCTAAATCATATATCAGTAGAACCGTCACACAGGAGCAATAAGGTGCATAGGTTTAGAAAGAATATACATTTTGCAAAATGAACTGGGTTGCTTGTTTTCTTGTGTTCCGTAATAAATTGAAGAGAACACAAGAAAAGCAATACACTCGGATTTTAGTACAGTACTTGAGGCTTTACCTCTTGCAGTATACATTGAAGAATTAGTTTTATTTATCCTAGGTGGGAAAACTGCCCAGTTTAACAGAAATTGGCTAACCGACGCATAGAAAGCAGTGCTAGATGGCAATGACTTGGCTCTTGAATAGCTTCTTGTGAGAAGGCAATCAACAAGATGAAGGCATTCAGCACTATTGTTAGAAGCGGGAATACACATAGTCTTAATTAAATTAAAAAATTATAAGAAATTGTAGGCAGTAAATAGTGTAAGAGGGTGCAAAAAGTTTGGTTTCACAGAGAGAAGCAGCCTTCAATGGGAAGGGAAAGTAATCACACTGTTATTGTCGCTCTGCAGAGTGCTGTGTTCAGGTCTGGGTACCTCATCACTGATAGATGCAGACTACTCTAAAAGAAGCATTAAAAAGTTAAGAACATGAAAGGAATGATTTGAAAAAAAACGTGAGTTAAATATGTCTAAGCTTGGCTAAGGCAGTAGAACACAATAGCAACCCCTAAATATTTGATCAACAAAGAAAGAGAAAACTTAGCAACAAGGGAAATAACCAGATTAAGTGCAAGATACAGAAAAATGTTCTTAAAGATCCATTAATATCTGGCCTACAAATGACAGAAAGCCCGTCACCAAGCACATTCAAAGTTAGATTGGACAAAATGCTATTAAAACTATAATAAAGAGTTGTTCTGTGCTAATGGCTGGATCTGCTTGATGCCTTAATGTTTTCCATCTTTCAAAGAACCTAAACATCAGAATAAATAAAATACATCACCTACCTTTTACCTTATGAATAGTAAAGTTATTAGTTTAAGAAAATATTTCTGAGAATTCTTCCTTTTAGCACAAACAATATTTGCTTGTTCACTCTCCGTAAATAAGTTGCTATAACAGAAGAGGTGAGTCAATAGTCCGACAACTACCCTGAAAAGCTGTTGAGCGGCATGCCAGCTTCGTATTAACTCTTTTTCTGAATAGTTCATACATCTCTAAATGCTTCCTATATTAAACTGTACGAAGCAAATATAGTATGGTATAAACAACCTCCAACTGCGAATACAAAAGTAACCATTGCGGCTGCGAGACTGAGCAGTAGAGGGCAGCATAGACCAGGAGTAGCTGTAGATCCACCACGTTCAGAAAATAGCGTGGATTTGTAGGAGGTGAAGGGGATCTTTAAGACTAAATGCATGCTGATCCCTCTTACGTGTGATGCCCAGTATATTTGAAACCACAGGAAGTTGTTACCAGCCCTTCATCAAAGAGTGTCCCCAGCCTCTGTCGTGGCCAGTCTGTGCTATATTCCTGTTCCAAGGTGACCTCACCTGGTGTTGCAGCTAATGTTTGCGCTTGAAAGGATTGCAGCACATACTTCGTAGCTTCTCTGGTCACCTTCCTTTCCACCCCCAGCCTTCCCCCCTACCCTGCACCTGATCTTAATCTTTAGGCAAAAATATCTTAGGCAACATTTACTGGAGTAAAATCTGAAAATGTATATCCTTGGGTAAAAGATCAGGGGGAAAAAAAGTGGAATTGAATGAAAAAAGTATGTTTACTTGGTGACAGTCTAGTGCAGTTGCATTTTTTTACCTGATCCTTCCTTCTGTTCCTTCAAGTCTTTTCGCAGACACAGGATCTGGAAAATGTCCCCTCTGGAAACGTGTGAAAATCTTACCTCAGTGGCTGTGTCCTGCTGCCATCTCCTCTCCTAGATCTTTCTTTTGACTGTCTGGGCCTGATTTTTGCCTACCTTTTGTTTTATCCTCTGTAATGCTTTTGGCTCAGAACACAGTCTGTGTCCTACGGCCTTCAACTCTTTTCTTCCCACTCCATCTGGCTGGTTTTCAGTCATTTGCAGCTTTCCTTTTATAATATTTTTCTTTGTCTTCTAAAATTGAAGTAGACACAGGCTTTAAGTCAGCATTCTTTCCAAAAAATATTTCTGCTGCCCTGTATCCTAAACTTTGTTCTTCTGTTATGTTCTATACAAATACATGCACAAGAACGCACACATAAAATGCAAGTACTTAACATAAACATTTTCTTAGCATTACAGGATGAAAGCGATCTCAGTCTGACCACTTATTTTCTGTGAATTTAGTTATGCTCAGAAACCATAGAAACAGACAGAAAAAAGAATTATTATTATTATTTGCACTACTATATCAACTAGAAGGCTTTGTCTTGAACCAGAACTATATTACACTAGGACCTTTAAAAGCAGAGGCAAAGATGACTATATCCCTGTTCCAAAAAAAACCCAAACTTATCATGAAAGTATAACGTAAGGCACTAGGTGAATTATTTATTTGCATTTCTGTAAGGTGTGGATAACTGCACACAGTTAAAGTGAACAGGTCTCTGCTCTGAACCTCATAACACTCTAAATAAACAGAGAATATAAGGAGACCCAGAGGCATATATAACATAAAAGAAGTTAGCAACGCAGGAATGGAAAAAATCACTCTCTGCTCCATGACCAGTTTTCACTAAGGCTGGCTGATTCTTTGCACGTTCCACACTTTCATATTTTAGATATAATTAAAAACAGTGACCTTTAGTAGTCAACTTTATTGGCTGTGGCACATAGCATAGAAGAATATTCCCTTTTGCTGTATGTTTTGTCCTGTATCTGTTACTGCTGTGCACATTCACATGTGAATTAAAAGCAAATTTTAATTTTGTCAGTGTGAGTTATTTAGCCATATTGTTCCAGTCACTTGAACTGTTAACAATCATAATTGAGTCTAAATATTCTGCAAAAAGCTCTCTTGCAGGACGTGGCTGATCTGCAGAACTTTGTTAAATAATAAATGCACAGCACTGGCAATTCAAAGTTTGCTGAGAAGAGTACACACCGGTTTCTCTAAAGTGTTGAAGACTGGCAGAACTCTGTTGATCCGAATAATTTGGGAGCCACTGGTTTTAGGACAAAAAGGTCATGCTGAAGAAGTTTAGATTTCAGGTGGAGAGATGGAAGGAAGCATGTAAATAATCACTGTGGGCACGAAGATGTTCCTCGAACACAGATGGTGAACCTGCTGTGATATGGAGGCTTCAGCTCCCCCCTCAGGTCCCGAGGAACTGCCTCAAGCACAGCCCACCTGCCCATTTCAGCCACTGCCAGTGAGTAAAGCTAAATGTAGCTTACCTACCAGTCACCACCAGAAGAAAAAAGGCCTATTATCCCAAGCATGTTTGAGCAGATGATGTGGAAGCCTTCTGGCTGAGCTAGCATTTAGCTAAGGGAAGGTACTGAGGAAGCATTACACGCACTTCCATTCCCTTCTCCCCAAAACTGTACCTTGGTCTGAGTTTTAGTGGGTACTGATGTTTCTCTGAGGGTCAGTATCTAGAAGTGGCAGACTTTGGGATCCTGGACTTTCTCACTAAGGATAGAGTCTGGGGGTGCAGGAGTGAATGATCCCAGTAAGCAATATCCTTTTTCTGTCACTGCATGTGAAGAGTATCCAGCTGAAAATTTAAGCCAGGTGTCCATTTCTCTTAGATCACATCGGCCTTCAAAATGTCCTAGAATCTCAGCCAAAGATGAGACCGCAAAGCCTGGAAAGAGGAAAAGCTAAAACCCAAGGAAGATAAAAGACCCCTAAGAGGCTCCACTTCCAGCTGAAATCATTCCACTTACATACCATCCTTTCAACATTACACTTAAGAAAATTAGCACCATCTAAACTTTGATAATGGAAGGACAATCAAGCAGCACTGTAGATGCTATTACAGGGTCTTCAAGGAGTGATAAATACAGCCAAGAGCAATTTGTCTGACAGTTTGGACTGTGAATACAAGTAATTCCAACAAACGTACATAAAACAAATACTGTAGATCCCAGAATATGTCCCTGAGGGATACCAGATGACACTGAAGACACCAGAGATCAAAGCAATAAATTTTACAAAATAAGAAAAAGAGTACAGTTATAGTCAATGGTCAAAAGAGTCAAATGCCACATGGAAGTTCAAAAGCAGCAGGCAAATGTAGCAATAACCCTGCTGTTCAACTCCACATACACATTATCTGGATAGCCTTCAGAGAAAGAGAAAAATAAAACTCAAAATTATATCTATAGTTTATCTGTAGAGCTGTTTGCTCTAACCTTTGACTGCAATGACAGTGTAACAACAAAAATTCTTGATTGTCTATGGACATTACTTTTGTTGTCATAATTCCCTCCTACAGCAGCCACATTTCTTAAAAGATAAAAAATATTTCCCATATTCTTTTGAGTAAGAAAGTAGATGTGATGATCAGATAGACAATTAGGAAGAAAAAAGCTGAAAAAAAAAAATGGAACAGACAAAACAAGAGAGGGTGTTTGATGTAATCAAACCACACTGTTATTTTGCTGGTTACTCCTCCACTTTCCCTATCCTTCATCTGTGCACTGTCTTCTTAGCTTATAAAATCTTTACCAAAGGAAATTTGTTTCCATACTTGTCAAAAATGTTGGTACATATTCTGGACTGAGTGTAATAGACAAACATCAATTTTATGAAGGCCTTGAGATGGACCAAAATATTTGAAATTTTCAAACAACTAACTGGCAAATACAAAGACATTTCCAATAAATCAGAGTTTGTAAAATTTAAATTTAAATGCATTATAATATTAACACTTCATTAAGAGATCCAAATATGGTGAAGAGTAGTGAAAATGGTAGTTCTGAAGCACAGCTGCAGAAAACTTCAGCATTCAGTTAACCCCTGCTTACAGTGGCCGGTTTTGGTCAGGCGCTGCAAATGCATAATTATAGAGGCTGTTATTATGGTATTAAACACTCTTGAGATTTTTAGTTTTGCCCAGCATTGGAACAAACTAAGACCTTTCTAAGCATTCTAGCCAGCCACACATCAGACAAAGAAATAAATCTGCAGGATAGTTGATCACCCAACAGACTCGTCACACACATTCCCCCAGAGAGACCCTGAGTCTGCACCCCGGCACCTCTTGGATGTGGGAGGCCCAGATGTAAGACTCTGTTCCAAATTGTACGGAACAGAGAACTGACTCTGAATCTCTTGCATTTCAGTGGCAGCGGTGTCTCTCCAGCAGACAATCTGCCCAGAACATGAGAAATCTTTGTCATTGAAATCTTCTTAGGGAAACAAAAAAGTGTTTTTACAGGAAAGTTTTATTTTTGGCAATTTAGCATTTTTATGAGAAAATGACCAGTTAAACATTAAACCACAAAAGGCAGAAGAAAGGTATTCTGTGGATACCATCTAATTATTATGTGCCAAAATTTGAGGAAATGTTAATAACAATGTTAACTCTGAACACAGAGTATTTAAATGTAGGGCAAAAAGAAATAACAGATGGAACTGAGATATATGCAGAGCTCTTACATTCATATATTCATCTACTTATGAATATATTAGCATCTGACTCACAAATAAAACATATTGAAATAGTCACAGCAGCATTATCTACCAAAAAAGTCAATCGTGAAATTTTTAACATGCTACCATTTGCAAATGTAAGCTCATTTAAAGACTGGGTTTTTTTAGAAAATTACTGATTCTTTCTGTCCAGTTAGGAAAAAGAAAAGACTTTCCTGGTTAGCAGATTCAGCCTTGCACCACTGCCATCAATAGGACTCTTGCCATCAGCTTCAATGGGAAAAGAATTATACCCTGTGTTAGCTTTCAGCAATTACATTGACATTATCAGTGATTTACTGAGTGGTATTTCAAACATGATACCATGTCAGCTGATACCAAGCAAGTTTGAGTGACAAAGTTCTGATCATAACCACTTGGTTAATAAATATCACAGCTATTGAGCCTCTAGAGCATTTAAACTCTGACAGCTAGGGCATCACTGTTAAAAAAAAAAAAGCCTTGAAAAGCCCTAGGAGACTCAGCTCTGAGTTCAAATGACTTCCTCTTAAGTCTTCCACTTCTCAAGTTGATTAAGATTCACTACATAGCTCTGATTTGAAATCGAGCAGTTCAGCTAAGGGGGAGACTGGAAACTTTCTCTTGTTGATAGGCAGAAGTGGGAAATAGTATTGCTAACACTCTCTGATGATTTTCAACCCCTTCAGCTGGGCCGACATCCTTATGAATTTAGGCTACTGAATTACATTTCCTTTTCTGAGCTGACTTTCAGAGACTTTTTAGAACTGCCCTACAGATCCAAAGTTTTATAGACCACCAATTTCAAATCACTGACGTCTAAACACGAGTTTAAAAAATATGTGGAAAGATTTTTGTTTATCATAATTAAACCACATCATTTAAAACAGCTATGCCACTTTTATCCTATATTGGTCCACAGCTTTAGAACCTCCAGGGAATTATTTTTTGCTCTTGCTTTTACATCGGTTTAATGACATTGATTCTGGTTAAGTTAGTTCTAATTTGAAGACAGTTGAGAGTAGAGTTAGGCCATTTGTGCTTTAAAGAACATACACTTCCTTTTTGTTCTCTTGCTTCATTTTAATTGTAAATTGAGAACATCTAACTTTACTCTTACAGACTTCATTTACAGACAGATCTTATGAGATGTTCAACACTGTAAGAGGTCCAGAGAGTTGGGGTTTTCTCCATCTCTACTTTCATTTCCCATAGATTTTAAATGTCTGTTAATTCCCAAGAGTTCTCTTGCATCTCAACACTTTTTCCACTATCTAAAGAAGTAATAACTCTTTATCATTGTCAGAAAAGCATGCAAAAAACATCCAACGTTTCTTTGAAAATTAATTTTTATTATCCAGATTCCCCAAATACCAAAACCAAGCTGAAAACAGGAAAACAAAAAATTCAAAAACATGAGATGAAAACGATACCAAAGGAAAACTTAGCCAGTGTCATGTTACTGGTAATGCACAAATAATACTAGCTATTAACTTTCATTTTTAAGCAGCTTTTCTGAGTTAAAGATCTTTCAAAAGATAGAATTTCAAATGCATTTTGTTCAAAAGGGCTGTTTAGATAAGAACAACAACGAAAAAATGAACAAGCTACTCAATCTACAGAAGTAGTTTAAATCGTTATATTGTCTGTTTTGAATGATGTTCACGGAGAAGCACGTCATTAAGGAAAGGGCAAGGTAAATAATGAGGAGCTGACTATCAGCTGCAGAGAAATAAAAAAGCTGGATTCTACAAGCCAGGGAGCCTGGTGCTGCATCATTCAGTTAATGGGCTAAGAGAGACTGAATTAACATTAGAGCTCTGTACTGAGAGATCGGAAATGCAGGAAAAAGAGAAACTGGAACATCCAGGGTAAAATCAGCTGCTGTGTATACAGGCCGGAGGATGTTATTTGGCTGCAGGGGAACTGGTGTGGATCATCAGTTTGTACATCAGCCCATTAGCCTCATGCTGGTTAACTGTATTTTTTCAGCTGGGAAGTATTTAAGGCCACATGTTAAAGCTATTTTTTTCTCCTCCCTACTAGACTTACAAGGAAGAACAGGAAGAAATTTAAAGTAAATTAAGAGTAATAGCAAGGTATTGACTTGCTAAACTAACTTATTGAAGTCTTTAGATCAGATGAGGCTTGAAATCAGAGGGGCAGAAAGAGGGAAATGACAGACAACATATGGAAAATGAAAGATCAACTCAGAACGTGGAAAGTTTGCATAGATTTTGAAGACAGCGGTAAAACCTGTTAAAAGGAACGGGTGTTGCTTTCTAATTTAGCCATGGGTGATACCTGGAGTCAAGTCATGAAATCTCTAAAGATTCACTTGTGATCAGAAGAGGGAATCTGTGCTTGGTGGAGAATCTGGGGGTGTGGATGAGCAATACAGCTGTGTTAGCCCTTGCCAGCTGTTGCTGAAGGGAGGGACGGCTCCCTCCCACTGCCCTCTCCTCGCACTTGCCGGGCTCTGGCATTGCTCTGAGCTGGCAGTGAGCTGGATCAAAGAGCTAGACTGGCAGAATATTAATGCCCCCTTCCCCTGCAGCGTGAATTGTACTGAAGAGCTGGAGGAATTTTGAAAGCAGCATGTGGGCAGCAATGACATTTTTGAAGTATGCCTCCCCCCCACCACCGGAGCATATAAATGCCTGGACTTCCTTACAAGACAGCTCACCATCCCACATTTTTGGTCCAAACCTTGTGCACCAGGAAAAAAAAAAAAACTGCTAAGAGGGGTGTGTGGATGGCTGCGTTCTTCAATTTTGCATGCCCTTCTGCTGGTCGGCCGCCGTTCCAAACCTCACCCCCAACCATTTAACCACGCTGTAATCTGGGCAGCGGCTGTCAGAGCCCCCACTTAGAAGTACACTTTCCTTTATGCTCCCCTTTTCTTTTCTCATTTATGGCTGCTATAAAACAATAATTCCTCGTCTCTGAAAAACACAACACTGAACTGGTGAAGCCAGAGTCTGTTTGGAGGGAATCCAGCATCTTCTATAAACAGTTCAATTTCACCATATTTAACACAAGTGCCTTTAAATAATAGTAATATTTTGCTTTCAAATATTATTTTGGCCTTTGACCAATGTTGCATTTTATGTCCAGCCTCTGTTACAATGTTTTTGACCTGTTATGTACTGATCTTTCTTTGAGAAGAGATAAACTTCTAATAATAGCTCTTTATCTTCCCAAGACTCATTTATAATTTTACAGCAGATTAAAATTTCACTGATGAATGGGGACTGCAGATGGAGCTGAGCCAACACTAAAATAACCGATCTCACTTTGGTATCTTCCAAGTATTTTCTTCTTCAGCACAATGCTCTGATATTATTTCTGCTAAATGACCTCTATGTCGTGATTCTGCAGTTAAAGACAATGAAATATCAAACAGTGGCACGTAACTGAGGTGAAAGGGATGACTGATATATCTTTTGGGAACAGAAGGCTGAATGTGGTGTGAAAAAAAGAAAGAAGAAAAAAAAAGGAGAAAAAAAAGCCACAAAAACACATCCCAAAAATTCTGGCTTGTAGGCAAATAGCCTGTCAATTCAGACAGAATTGAACTGGACACTGAATGATCTTTATGAAGTGTGACAGAGAAATCGTACTTTCCCCTTAGGAATTGCATGGTAACTTTGTAGTAAAGGGTCTAGTTTGTCATTACGTTTACACTACTGTTTACTTGTAACAAACACTATTATTTTGCGTACAGAGACTTCCTTGCCCCACAGACATCTTCACTCGTTCTGCATCTTCCTGTCTACTTACAGGCACTTCTCTGCCACAGGATGTCTTGTCTGGTGAAAGGTTAATTTATATGCGTTTGATAACAATTTAACAATACTGGTCTAGAAAATTATCAGTATTAAATGAATAATTTACCACAGGGTAAACAAAGGTGTGAAGACAAATTATATTGGTTATTTTGATTTGGTACCTATCTATCCGGCTGTCTTACTGCACCTTGCCCCCAGTGAAAGGGTATGATGGGAAAGAAACTAAATATGGAGAGTTACAGCAGAACAAACGATGGAGTGGAAATGCAGTGCTAGTTCACCCTCTGGCGACATGTCCACTTGCATAATTACAACAATACAACTCACTTCTCTTAGTCATTCTGTAAAAGTAATTTGGGTTCTCTCATCATTTGAAATACAGAGGCATTTTTCTAACTCAGCTCATCTGGATTGCACTGAGCCAGGAGCCAGAGACATTGAACATCAAAGTTATCAGAGCTGACCGGAAAGCTGCAGACGGTGAGGAAATGGCAAGAGGCAGTGGAGAGGAGGACAATGTCTTCAGCCAGGCCAGCTTCAGGCAAAAAAAAGTATGAGGGAACTCAATCATAAACTCATGTAAAGGTTTAAGGAGAAATTTAGCTTGTTTCAATGAATGACATTCACTTTGCTTAGTACAGCCTTTTTTGAAAGTTACATAGTCTTATCATTATGGCACTGCACTCCAGGTAGGGCTCCTCCTAGTCTTTTCCCTACACGCTCGTACTCAGATAGGCAAATCCTTGCCTATGGCCTCAAAACCATGCTCTGCGCCATGACTCTGGAAGTACTTACTAAGCCAGCAGCACACCTTTGCCTGAATGCCGGAAAATCTCTTCCTAATTGAGTGTACCATACTTCCCGCCTCTCTTCCAAGCCCTTATAAAACACTTTCTTGAGACAGAATTCAGAAATTAATGACTCTCTTGTGAACTGAAAACCTCCATTAGCAGGCAAACAGACTTTGCCAAACTCCTGCTGCCTGCAATCTGACCAGCTAAGCTCAGGACTCTGGAGGTGAAACCTTACTGTGTTTATGCACCGAATGATCTGTCTCCTAGAAATTGTACATGCGTAAAACATCTATAGACTACGTACTGGGTTGAGAGAGAATATTGTGAACCACATTCTCATTTGACACAGGCAGGTAAACTTCTATTGACTCCAGCAGAGCTAAATCAATTTACTTCAAGATACTTTTATTGTATTTTGTACATTATGGGAATTAAGGTCCTGTGTCTGTCACCAGCATCACTGTGGAAAAATCATTTTGTCTTCACCCAACTAAATAACTTAGCAACCATTTTTTCCCCCCTACCAACTCATTTTTGCTCTGTTAGTGACTGTAAAACTTCAGAAGTCATCTACCTCTCCTTCCAAATTGGAACAATTTGATTGGAATTTATTACGATTTTTTTTTTTTGCCAGAAAAGGGAACTCCTTCACCACAGTAAAAAACATGTACATTTTACAGGTAGTTATTTAAAGGACAGATTTTCAAGAAATGTAAAAAAACTTTTAAAAAGACAAGTCATTCTAATGCTTATTTTGGAGAATCTTTTCGTTAAATTATAAGATCTGTTGCCAAGAACATTGCCATGTTCCCTTCCCCCTGCCTTAACTGATAGAAATGCCTGAAGATAATTGCTTTCTAAAAGGTAAGAAGGTACTTGAAACTCGATCTACTGCCAGCAGAGGTAGGTCCTTCAGGTAGCTAGAGAGGCTTTGCTAATGAGATCCTAGTTCAATCATTTACATTTCTTTGGTGGTTATTTTCTCATGCAAATTAACAGACTTTTCACCACGTAGAAACAGGCAACAACTGACTGTTAAATGAATTGCCTCTCTCTTAATGAAAACATCCAGCTTCTTCTTTCTTATGAGTTTACAGAAGGTTATTTGTTTGGATTATTATAATCCACACTACTTTGATGTTCACACCACACTGGGGTTTAGAAAACAACCCTATTATCTGTAATTGCAACTGCAAAGTTCCTCCCTTCAGAGAAATACTACTACGTTTTAATCAAAGGATGCAAAGACAAATAAGTTATATACACCATAATGAAGGCAGCCTCGGATATCCAATGGCTTTTTCTTTTTCCTTTTTTTTTTTTTTTAATAGGAAAGCAAGCCACCATGTATTTCTTTATAAATATTCAAAGGAAGGAGGTAGGAAGTGTCCAATAAAATTAAAAGAGGAACTGTTTGCACATTTTCTATCATTCAATTAACATGCTAACAGGGTATAACCCCCAAAGCAGTTAACTGAAGGGGACAAGGTAACGGTATTTTAAGCTCTGTATTTCTTTTTCTTTAAGAGGAAGCAGGCCTTCAACCTGGGGAGGTGCTGATGGAAGGAATAAACCAAAGAAGTTAGATCGATGGGGAGCTTTCATTATCCCTCCTGGATTAAAGACAGGAAAGAAAATTATATCCTTAATTCCCTTCTACGTTTTACAAGAATGACAGAGACAGTGAAGGACTGCGGGACAACTACGGTGTGGTAAAAGCAAATGGTTAACTGCATGCAAATGTAGTGCTAAACCTTAATTTGCTTCTTTATTTCTGTTCTCACACTATCTGAAAGCTGCTGCTGCTGCTACCAGGCGTCAGGAACATGATCTTATTTTGTTTGATGTCACAAAAGATCAAGCTGAACTTTCCTTAGCCTCTAGCTATGTTGAATTCTGTAATGAAGAGTTAATCTATTCACAACTAGAGGGTTGAAATTATACTTTCTTCTGTTCTCAGTAAAGGTGTAAATCCTTGCAGATATTCTGCCCCCCCCCGGGAGATCCTTCCTCATAACACATCATAGTTTGCTGGGGAGTAGTTTTAGATATTTTTTTTTCAAGCAAAGCTCCTCAGAACTCTGCAAATATTCACTGGTTAAAGCTCGGACAAAGACATTGAATGCTTGAAGAGGGTAATTTTTTCCCCACAATTGTAAGGCACCCACACGCCTATAAAAATAATTTGACTTATTTTCTTCAAGTTTATTTACCATTTACCAATAACCATTTCTTCTGGTGCTTGTAATGACATCAAGCAGGACCAATTCCCATTGCGTTATGCACAGCATATTAGAAGGTAGCCTCCAGTCACAAAGCTATTTCAAACACTGTACTGTAGAATCTCATGCATTTTCATTGGACACTGTTTGTACTTTCATAGCTCAAGCATATTTTTAAATGTCTCTTCCACTTTGTCATCTCTCAACTTTTATTACAAAGTGCTAAGTATGCTTCTAACACTGCTAAACACACATTCCCATCAGCTGAAGAAACAAGTGAGTAACTAGTCACCGGGCTCTACTGACAGGATGGATACTATGCAATATGTCAAACTTGACTCCATTTTCAGTGATTTGCTTTACTTGTTATTTACATGCTTAATTAAGATAGAAAACTTCTACTTACTATGAACACTCTCTCCAAGAAAGTAATTCGTTGTTTTAACTCTGACAGTACATGTGAAGACATCTGAAAGCAAAACTCTGCTTTCAGTAGCACAGAAGAAAAATCTGCAAAACATCTAAGAAATATTCTTTAAGAATAACTATAGTTTATCTCTTTCCAGCTCTAGTTATTAACTTTACACAACAAGAAATAGTAATATTTCATTAATATTTCCACACAAGTTTGTTTGTATTACTAAGGGGGGGACTTTTCCACAGTCAGGAGATAGTCTTTTTTTGTTCTCCCTGTTAACAATGGAGCATGAATAAGGGGCAAAGAGATCTTATGCCATTGTGTCTGTGCTGGAAAAGCTGTGGTTTTATATCACAATCATTAGTTTGAGCTAGTCTTGTAAAGGATATTAAGTCCTATGTGAGAAGCATAACATTAACCTTAGCTAACAATAAGCACAAACTCTTAATGCTATTAGGATTTTAAACAAAGAAAGCCAAATTAGTCAGGAGCATTTTAAAAGTGAAATGCAGTGAAAACATTGTGAAATACTGCACTGCAATAATGGGTGAATATTGGAGAATTAATGGATAAGGTCGGATTCGTGCATTGATTAGCACTATGGAGTTCAAAGTCGCTGGGTTCCATCCAAATACCAGCATTAAATAAGAATAATAATGAAAATATTCATTCAGTGAGATACATATTCGTCTTTACCTGAACCTCTTGAACTCATTAAACTCTAATCAAAATAACGGTAAGACCTGACTTCATTTATCTCTTGCTTCTGATTGAACCAAAGTACTTATGAAAACTACTTTTCCACAAGAATTTAGATAGATCTTTTTTCAGTACGGCTCATAGCTTGGAAGTAAAAAAATCTCTCTAAAGTACCAATAAGAAGTTTAAGTCAAGATAAATTATAAATTAAAAGGTTAAATTCATGTGCAGTTCAATTTGGAACAAAATTTTGGACTAGATTTTTTACCTTGACTGAATTTGCTCTGGATACAGACAGCTATCAGTCAGACAACAAAAATTGTTCCAGAATCCCTAAAATACAAACATAAATGCAGCTTCTCAAGTTGTTTCCATTTAGTGCATTTTTAAACAAAGAGCTGTTACAATTGATTTTCACACAAATCAAAGTACCATTTTACTGCTGATGCTAATGGAAACCCATTTCCCAGAAAGAATTTCAACTTTAGTTAGTTTTCGGATGATATATTTATAGAGCAACACTTCCGTACAGATGTACATTGTAGTTGTATTACACTCATGAACCGGTATTTATGAAACAGCTGTTAAAATGCGTGAGGCAAATTGCATCAAAACATAGAGGTTTTCTGCACTGCCATCGGGGCTACTTAGCTGACTATCCATAGCACAAGTATCATTGCTCCACTGCACCTATTGCAGTAAATGGGATTCCTCATGAAATATTAAATTACCGAATACAGTAGAGTTACAGCATTTCTGGTTCTATATGCATTTGCTTGTTTAGCAAAACTACACAAATATCTGCCCTCACTCTACTCACGAGTGTGTTACAGTCTGATTCAGAACTGGATCCCTTACTTTTCTTACTTTCTGTAAACCCTCAAATGCTGATGTCACTACTCACTGCCGCGGATGGCCCTGTATACAGCCAGGCGCTTTGACGTCCTGCCAAAGAAGGAGGAGGCAGCCTAGTTTCATGTAACTGGGCATACGAATGTTTAGTGTGCTTTGAGTTTTCTAAGGACTGTCTTCCCAGGCCAGGTGTGCGTCACGGACGTCTAACTGTCAGGGCTTGATATGGGCTTAAGACAAAGGAATTCAAACACAGCTGGAGAATGTGGGTTTCTGCGTGTCGGTGCAAGGAATGTGAATTTCCAAGAAATAATGATGGTGGGAGGAAAATACCAGGCATATTGACTGCTGACAGAAGCCACACTTGTGCCAAAACTAAGAATGAAATAGTCAAGAGCAGGCATTCTTCTGGAGCTGTTACCCCTGTAAGACTGCCAGCTGAAAGGGAACGTGTGATGTCTAGGACGCTGTAAAGCAGTGTCTCTATGGCACACATCTTTCAACAAATTAAGCATCTTCAATTTAGGCTATCTGCATGCTATATGTAATGCATGTTTTTTCTCAGTCCTCCACTCTCTTTCAGAATCTGTATATTGTTTCCTCCTCACTCTCCACAATTTAATAGCTTCATGTTGTGTGTGTTGGTATATGTGGCAGACAGTAACAAAGATAAACAAAAGAATGCTCTGTTTTGTTCCCCAGGAAAAAGCAAAAACAAAACCAACAGAACAATTAGTTCATTTATGAAAGTAGGACTTTATGGCTACACAATGATTCATCAAGTTAACAAAATAACAGAGGCAGATTTTCAGACTGTAGCTAGATTCAGCCATGGAGGAATATAATGTGTTGACAAAAAATCCAAATTGCATTATACGATTTACATCTACACAGACACATGTCTTGCCTTCTATCTTATCTCTGGCATAGTTTGCTAAAATTTTACTATTTTAATCTGCTATTACTGCTAAATATATAAGACAAAATGCTCTTATCCATGAACCAACTCTAATCAAAGTCACAAGGATTCAGAAATGTAGATCAGTGCTAAAAAAAAACAATACTGGGAGGGAGAAAGAAGAGAGAAAAGCAGAAGGAATGAACAGTTATCCAAACTAGCATATGCAAACGAAACATATGGTTGAGCCTGTTTATTCCACAAGCAATGAGGATGACTCATAAACACATGAAGTATAATACTTAGTACAATCCAAAATAACAAAAACCAGCCCATAAGACCGGTTCAAATGTAAGATGTTTATACTGAAAAAAAAGTTCATTTGTCTTAAGTATGTGTTACATACAAATATACCAGCTTTTTTTCCCTTATTTCTTCCTGCTTTTGTAAGAAAAAGAAGCAGTAGCCGTAACCACACTGTGATACATGAACTCATCTGTAGTCTGCAGAAGCTCTGAGTTACATTTTTTAATAAATGCAAATTTTGAAATGAGCTGATGTATGAGTTCATACACAAGTTCACAAAGTGGAAAGAGTTTTGTATTGACAAAATCAGCATAACTGAGTTTGAAGAATATCAAAGATCTATGCAGTTCTTTGATCTATCCAAAAATCAAAACATAATGAAATTCTTTGGTGAAATGATAAAGTTTGCAAAACCTTTGCTCCCCACAGAAAAACTCAAGCTCTTAGCTGAAGCTGAACTCTCTGGTCTGTAACTGCCTATATAAAGTCAACAATATGTTGGATATTAACTGCTGGATGTTAGCCAATAACTGTCATCCTAACATAATTGTCAGGGCACGATCAGGCCCTAAAACCAAGACTTGCCATCAGGGTGTTTTCCTAGGCCTGACAGTGTAAATGTATACTCATGCTTAAGGCATCAGGAAGCTCCCCAAAACACAGAGTAGAGAATAACACTTTCTGCATCACGACCATAGGCACCAGCTTCCCAGAAGAGGCAGGAGGTTGCGCCCCGGTTTCTGAATGATACCTGGACCTTAGCCAGGTCCTTCTCTCTGAGGACCAAGTAAATGAGGTTCATTAGATGGCCTTTTTGGGGGATGGACAGACTCTGGAGAACACCTGCATCTCAGACTTGATCTGCTCATCTCCCCACGGCCAGCAGGGAGGAGGCTGGGACAGCATCAGCTCTCCTCCCACCCCTTGGCAGGCACAGAGGGCATTCAGCTGGTTGCACTGTGTTTGCTGATCAAGCAACCATTCCCTGTTTCCTCCAGGTGGAAGCGTCCCCTGGGTTACATCTGGCCTATCAACTGTAATTGGACTATCTGCTGGTTTGCATAATCTAATTAGCTACTCTCTTCACCTTCCCTGCTAAAGAGACCAAAGACCTTTGCTTAACCTTTCACTTTCACAATTTAACTCATTATTAAAATACAACTACACAGTGACTCCTCTGCCTTTCCCAGTCTTTTTCCTTCCCCAAATCTTTATTTTATTCCATAATGTTTGCTATCTATCCTTGCCCTGAAAGCCTAAAAGAATGCAATCTCATTGATCATTTGTCTTGCTACCACGAATTGCACAGAGATAAAGGGAAAGAATAACAGAATAAGCCTGTAGGAGACAAACATGTACTACCTTGCCAGAGAAGAGATTTAAAGCATTTAGGTGGGCAAAGTTCAACACAGAGTGTTCTTAGACTTGAGGTGAAGTACAAGGAATTCAAAATTCTTAGAAAAATATATTTAAGTATGATTGTATTCAAACAAAATACAAATTATGGCCGTTCTGCAGACTGCTTATATAAGAAACCAATTCCAGACATTTGAAAAGTTTACCACAAGACAACGATGGTCTTTTTGATGCTCCTTTCAAATAACAGAATTAGAGGTCTGGGGACAGAAGGTAGCCTTTGAAAGAGAAAAGGATTCAAAATTGCTATTTTGTTCTAACTGAGAAGAAATATTACACCCAATTTTCACCAAAAGGCTGTAATAAAGGGAATAGGAGTGCAACATAGCTGTGCTGAAACGATACTCTTATGACAAAATCATGCAGTCCTGTCTCTGCAGTGAATACAGATCATAAAGAGGAAAGTGCTTGATAGGACATGGCAAATCCCCTGTTCGTGAAGCAAACTGTAGTGTAGATACAACAATGCAATGCCTTAAGAGAGACTGATGTATATTGTATGTTATGGTGCATCCTTATAACGCAAATAGGATGGTTTTTTGTTCAATGCTTTATGAAACCAGGCAGTATGAAGTATGAATAATACTGGTATTATTAAATTAATATAGCAAAGCACTCAACAGCTCAACGGTAGCAACTATTTTTGTGATTAGAAACGGGTTTCAAAACATATTGCATGGAAAAGTCATTGAAATGTCTTAATAATAAATAATGTCTTTCATAGATCTATGAAATGTCTGAAGCTACTGGCAAACAAGGAAAAGTTATAGGGCCAAATTCTCCATTCATTTGCAGCAACTGTAGGTCATTATTTTCTGCAAAATGGAAAGTAGGCCCCTCTGAAGTTTGATAACTTTTTTTATCTCATGTCTGCCTGGTCCTTGGGACACACACAAAATATAATTAGTTTTTTAATTCTCAGTTGGTTGGCTGGCAGACTTAGGAGAACAAAAACAAATAAAAAATGTTTTTAATAAAATATGTTCTCCTAGCGAATTCTGGATGTTAGAGGAAGGCAGATGAGTACAGGAAACAAATTTATCCAGGTTCCCTTAAGGGTTATCTGTTGTTTATTTTAATCTATTTGATCTTCCGTAAGTTGCTGACTACTATTTTACTTTTTCCAATGTATGGAAAGGTTAATTTAAATATAGCTACACGTATATCCCTTTGTGTAAAAAATCACTCTCTCTTTTTTCCCCTGTCTGCCATTTATCTTATTACGAAGTAGGAAAAGTAACCAGTCTGTCTCAGCATATCTCAGAAACAGTGCTTCATTTTTCCACCTAGGAATAAGTGAAGACTTAGTATTCCATAACGGAGGTGTTGGTAAGTCTCTTGCAGCAATCGAGATTTGCAGGAGTTAATTCTGCTTCTGTGTTGGTACTTAAAAATACTTATGGCAGGTTGGCTGCTACTTGATTTGGCCAATAACCAAACTCCTGTAATATGTAATGTCAGAACAAAGCGATGTTTGCAGTTCCAGTCAAGGTCACTGAAGCTCTACAGGATTCATCGAAAGCACCCTCCATATACATACATAACTCTTAAGCTTTACCGAGTGTAGGGCTGCTCATCTGCTTAAAAACATGCTGGGAAGAAAGGGCAAAGGACAGTCCATAAGGAGATCTACAGAAAAAGCATACTGTTCTTGATGTGTCCGTTTGCCATTAATGGCCCTTTAATTTGTTAAAACCAAATTTATCTCTGACTCCTTCTTGGAGTCAGTGTTGGAGGAACAAACAAGATAGGAAAACAATTCCCCCACGCTTGTGTCCATGCATTGCTGCTCTCCACCAGCTGTAGAACTTAAAGCGTTAAAGGCATCTTGAACTAGACAAGGAGCAGTGGGAAGGAGAACCGACCACAGCATCACTCTCTCATCTGGTCAGCTGCAGAGGAGAATGGCATGCATGCTGCCCTGGACACTGAAGAGCTCATGAATGGCTGGTGCACTGAGAAACACACCCGTCTGGCTCCTTACAAAGGAGGTAGCTCTACATGCTGTACAGAGTTCTTGTTGAAAGGCACAATCTTCCCCTTTTTTTATATTCTTAAAATTTTCTCAAGAAACACTGAACAACAAAGTCCATGAATTACAGACGCATCCAGAATCATGGCAAAAGGTAAGAGAATTCCAAGTCTATTTCCTCTGACTCACAAATCTGCACACAAGTAATGAACACCTCTGGTGCTACAAGGCACTTCTCTCTGCGCCCCCTGCCATCTGACTATTTCCTAAATATTCCAAAATAAAAATAAGAGCCAATATTTCACTCTCTCCCATCTTCTTTTTGCAGCAAGCAAGAAGACAAATGCCTTAATAAGTGGAAATATTTTTTATTGGATTGGTGTATGTGCGTGTCAACATATACGCCCATAAGATGTGTTTTATAGATATAAATATAAATACAGATATATGTTATATAGATATGTACATATATAGATATAGATGTGTAGGTACATATATAGATGATATAGCTATAGGTATGGATTAGCTCTAGATCTAGATATATAGATATAGATATAGATAGATATAGATATAGATATAGATATAGATAGATATAATAAATATACACATGTCGGGAATTTTTTTTAAAAAAAAAGTACTGTAAATTTATATGAATCAGTTACAGAAAACTGATCGAGTTCTGCATTTAGAGCAGGTATGCATGGGACAAAGCAGTACTATGTACATGTACATCAGCAAGGCTGGTGTGTGTCACAGTGCTGGTAGTGAATCTGTGCAAGGACGCTAGCCTGGATTTGACAAACAGGGCTGTGACTTTATTGCAGCGATTTTCCTAGGCTGAGCTGACTATGAGTCACAGGAACTCTTATCTCAGTGGTAGCTCTCATGAGCCAACTAGAGTTTTCTAACTCTGAACTGGTTTTGCATGGATGTACACCATTACCTGTGGAAGTACTGGAGTCTGCAGACAGTTTTTTATGGGTCAAAAGCAAATTCAGCAGCCTAGCTCTCATAAAAGTTCTGGGTTTAGTGGTTAAATCAGCACGAGTGATGCTGAAGCATCTCACTGGTGATTCCAGTGGATGGAATTTGTGGTGTTGCAAGGAGTGCTTCTTATACGGGGCAAATTTGCAGACAAGGTAGGACCTATGCCATATCGCTCTAGTTCAGTGTCTTATCTAAAGAAGTTTGAAGGACAGTAATCTACCTTTTTATCTTTATTCTTAAGACCGGAGTTTTGTGACAGTGCTAGCTGAATGGAATCTTAGGTGTATGTGGAAATTATAGGCACAACCTGAATACAAATAAATCTTTAAATAAGACTAAGGCTGCAAATGAGAGTAAAGGAATGCAAATGAGAGTAAAGGAACACAATGAGAAAACAAAAGTATCAACAAAATACCTGGAAAACTTCCTGCTTTTGAAAGGCCAAATATATGATATAAGACTTTTTTTAGATATATTCCTAACTTAAAACTATACAAAAACTACTTCTGCATTGAAAATGAGGGAGCAGGCTAGGTTGAATGGTAGTTTCTGACTTGGATAAATTTATATAACTTTATCTATTTGTAGTATTGAATATAAATGTATGTTGCCTCATTTGTTTTGCCTCTAGTAAGGATTCAGTCGGTCTGTGTTCTCAGTCCAAAAATGAATAGGATACTGGGGTTCCTGTTACTGCCAAGTGAAATCAAATTTCTGGCTCTGGCTCATCTGAACTGATATCAATTTGGGGAGTGTTTAATATAAAAAAAAAAAAAACACAAAGGAAAAGAAAGTAACTGCACTTTTGTGACGTAGACAGTGTTTGGTTTACATTTCTGTGTGAATTTATGCAATTATGGCAGGGGCTAAACAGTCATCTTCCATCATATTCACGTAGTAAATCAGACTTGTGTCTGATCCTGAAACACAGTTGTTCTGATTACACATTGTGTGGTGTTTCTAACGCATGACTGAATGCTTGCTTTGTTCATCTTTTCCCTGTTAGCAGCCTGTTTTCTTGTTAACCCTTTCTCAAGAAGGTATGTGTCAAGTCCTATCCTGGAGGAAAGGATGAAGTCAACCAGATAGTTATTGCAGTTACAGTTCAGTCACATTTAGGCGTTCTGCACCGTGTTGACTCAGTTGCAGTAGTACAGATTTTTCCCACACTGTTTACTTGACACTTGCGAGTCCAGCCTGTACCAACTTCTATTGTATTAAGCAAACACTCCTCCTGCACTGAAATTCCACTCATTGTTAGCACTAAAGCAACAGGATTTTCTCCAGTTCGCAGACAGCAGAACCTATTGTTATAAGAAAACTCTCTCAAGATGGAATCTGAAAAGAATCATATGACCCAGAAAAGGATTAGCCTTCAGGAAGTCTTTGGGCTTTACCATTTTGTGAAGGCATCCCCAGAGAGGGCAGAAAATAATAAAGTAAAACATATTTCTGGACTGAAGCCTGTTCCAAAATAGATTATAGGCACTTTCAATTGTGTGAAAAAAGAACACGTAATGGTTACTAAATGAGACTATGACTTAGGCAAGGGAGCTTGTGGTGATTTAACACAAGTGAGGTCAATAAACTTTAATAAAAGAATGTTTTTACTAAAGGGAGGAAACAAAATCATCTTCATGAAAGTAACTGCAGTTTTTAAAATACAAGGCAATTACACTGCATATTATTGTACATGCAACCACTACTGCTTAAATAGTCGTCAACAATTCCTGCATAGAAGAGATTTCAGTTGGTTTAAGTTGATTTCCATTTTTTTCAGCACGTGCAATGGATGTGTTGTCATTCAATTTTTTGGAGTCATGCATATGAATTTAAAGTCTGTTTGAAGAATTTAAACATAGGCACACTCTCTGCTAATAAGACAAAGCTGAGATTTCTTTATACGATAAGGAGATATGGCTTCTTTTTGTTCGCTGATAGAGATCAATACTGTAAGTTAAACTGCTTTATTGAGTAATATATTTTCAATGTAAATTATAAATATAAATAAAAACAGCTCTATCAGCAATTGTGGAGAAAGAAAGAAACAGCTACCTTTATATAAAAGAAAATACATTCTTTTTGTTGGGTAGAGAGAAAAATTCATGTATATATCTACAACACAGAACATCCCTCTACCACAAATATAATTAACTTTCCATCAATATGAGCACCTTCTGGAAACAGCTACTGGTACAAAAGAGCAGACTGCCGTAAGAAGCATGAAAGTAAAAGCTGTGGCACCCAGTCATTTCCCCGAGCTAGAGATATGGGATGAAGCATGCTCCTCAAAGAGAAGCCTGAAGACTGGTCCCCAGCCTCATTCACTGTCACCCCAGCAGGCAGCACTACCCGGCATGCCGATGTGCGCCGGGAAGAGGTGTATGTAATAAAAAACTCATCATCTAGAGCTCCGGCATGAATTTTTCCTCCTCACTCGGCATCCACAGACAGCTCTTCATGGATTTGTGCCAGGGTCCTGTGCCGGTCAGCCCTCCCTGAGCAGGTGGCACTGTGACAGGGCCTTGGCTGCTCTTCTGCTGAGCCCTGGAAGGAAGGGAGCATGCAGGGCTCCTCAGCACCAGCAAATTGGATGTTATTGTCCCAGTGAGGCTGTCAAAAAGGCTCAAAGAAACGAAGCCAAGCTAAATAGGAGCATGGGGAGCTAAAGAGTGCAGCCCTCTTCCCACTGCTCGTGCAGTCTTCCACCCACATGGCTTTTCCTAAGGCAGGTACCATGTCAAAAGCCACTCCTTGAGGAGCTCTGCAAGCTGAGCAATAGGCAAGCAGAAGTATTGTTGTGGCTCGCCTTTGTGGCTCTGCTAAGTTAACACAAGCAAAGATCAGATGGCACACTCTTCCAGTCTCTCACTTCCCGAGGTTTAATGCCAACCTCCACCACTGTGCACATGCAGTAAGATTTTACAGTGGGCGAATGTTCTTCAATTTTTTTTTTTTGTCCCCTGGGAATCTGCCTACACAGTCTATTAGCACGGGACACATAGAAGGTTGCCGCACTTGTATGTGTGCTCCCACTTACTCTGTGGCCAATGGCCTGGCACACCCCCAGCTTCAGGTCACCCTCTCAGGCAGAAGACCAGAAGACGTGTGTGGTGTGGAGCCCCCAGGCCACGTCTGGCCCAGATGTGCAGGCTCCATTTCTTTCCACTGGCCATGGAGGAGGACACACTTTGTGTGTACCAGTTAGAACAGCTTTGGTTGGCACTTAAGCTATAAACTATACTTTTGTTTTATTCTTTGAATTCCTGCTTGAAGCCTAAAGCCTCTCTTAGGGCGACTGTGTTCATTTTTAACCTTATAAATAATTTTATAATACTCACCAAAAGATAGGAATCCAATTTTCTTATACCACTATTTTGAAGGTATTCAAAATGATTCACATTATAAATCTTGTTGAAGGATACATGCCTGGGGTGTGGTGAGGATACACATGAGCCAGCAGGGTGAAAGGAAATGTAGCTAAAATAAGCAGATGGGTGGACAGATGGGCATGAGAGGAAGAAATAATATTAATCTGCAAAATAGATAATAAAAGTCCCCAGAATAAAAAAATTGAAAATGAAAAAGTGATGGTCAAAATATAAAGAATGAGATAATTTAGTCAGAATGCTAGCCGGGATTCAAGGATTCTGCTGCATTCAAAAAGGAAAGGAAAAAAAAAAAGGCATCTGGCATCTTGATCCTCATTTTAACTGTTACTTAAATTTATTAATGTAAAAAGAACATATTTCCAGACTGCACTACTCAGCTGTGAATGGATACATTTGTGCTAATTAAGGATTATCCAAATCTTTCTGAAATTAATGGAATGCTTTGACTTCTCTAAGCTTTAGGTTGGGCTCTTGAAAGGATTGAGACATTGAACTCCGGGTGGGGGTGGGGGGATGTCATATATTCAACAGCTGTAAAAGTCACATGATTTGTTATAACGCCCTAAGGTGAAAAATAGGGCCCCTGTCCATATGGTGGAGAGGCCATATCCAACCAGGATCTGCAGGTCTCTGAAGTATGGACTTGCCTCTTTCTGTGGAAGCTCACATGCCAGATTTGATGAACCTAAAGGATCAGTTAAGTCTAGCTAAAGAATTTGAGAGTAGCTATGATTTTTTTATAAGAATACATTAAATATAGTCTAAGAATATATAATCTAAGTAAGTTTTTATGGACAAAGAGTCCCATTTTTCATCCCTTTCAATACAGTACTGGATAAAGAAAGAAATCTCCACAGAAACATTGGGATTTATGAAAAAATTGTGGATCTCTTATTTATTATATGGAGTTACTTTAAATGAAAAATATATTCATAACTCTTCTTAATCTAATTTTTTACTTTTTCTGGTCAAGGGAACTCAAGGACTTTTCAAAATTGATATATAAAATGTATTTCAAAATAGAATAGACTCACTTATGACAAACAGAAATAAATTGGGAGAGCTCCTAAGATCTCTGAAAGAATGTAATAATTGTGTCCATTTCTACCTGATTCCATTGTTCAGGTTTTATGGTACGGTTATGCAAGGCAACTAATGATCTAAAATCACCAACACTAATGAACGGTATGGTTAAATGAAGCCACCCAAAACCCTTACCCCACGCAAAAACATCTAAGAAATTTAGACATTGCAGAATATTGCTAGACTCATGTCTGTACAATCTTCTGTTTAAACCAGAGAGGAAATGGATGTTACGGCCAAGGTAGTATTTAGCAAGCTTGCATATGTTATTAATGCTCTGTTGAGCCATGGCTTAATGAATACTCACCTTAGGATTGCTGGCACTTTACCCTCAAATTATCTCCTCTAATAATGGATATAAAGAGGAGCAGCTCTTTTGCTTGCCTCTACTAACCATGTTGCTGCATTTACTCTCATTTAGCTAACATTTTGGTGAATAAAACTGACCAAAATTTGCTTTATTTTCTCCCTCCAGGCAGGACAAACTATATGAGTGGAGTTAAATATATGTATTGTAAGTACAATAAATGCACTAAACATACATGAAGAATATGGTGAATACAATTGTGTACTTAGCTATGTAATTTTTTCTTAAGTTGTTTAGACCTGAAGGGGGGCTTTTACCTGAAAGCTTGCCTAATTTTTCCAATTACACCATTTTATTTAATACAAGATATTAACTCTCTCCATAAGCCTGGCCCAGCCTGTGTTCACGGCTACAACAACCTACTCCTTCCTGATGCAAATGTGTTTTCACAATCCAGCCTTAATTAGAGCAAACATGTCCACTGAAAAATGTATCATACTAAGAACTATGTAACAGCTTTCCGGAGACAGGAGTCTCTCCTCATCTATCTGCCATGGGAAACTCCTGATGACATATAGGGCAGTAGTGAGCCCAATTTAAACCTTCCCAAGTCCCATCTCGTCGAGTACATCAGACACCTTCATCCAAATGCACTCCCGACATGCTCAGTTACAACTAAAATTTACTTCTTAATTTTGGGTCACGAAGTTCCTAATGCTCCTAAATATGATCAGAAACCTAGTGGCTTGGTGAAAGAGATAGAAACAAAATGCCTAAGCTCTGCTGTACATCAGAGGGGTACAGAAAGGCACCTACAAAGTGACATTACAATGTAGGTATGGGCTTATACTCATTCGTATCGCACTAAGTTCATATGGTTGTGGTGCTTTTTGTATATTACCTTTGTGATTACAGCATTTATCCAGAGAAGGGGAAAACAACTTGAAAACGGGTTGAGCATACATCCCAGCATACTAACCAAACCATCAGCAATGAAGCATGCTGTGTGACAGCTAACACACATGACACTAATTCATCTTCACAACCCTCGTGTAAGCAACCTGTAGAATTGCTGTTACACCTGGAAAAACATATCAATTCTTCTGAAGTACACTGATTCTGTGCACATGATTTCTAGATGAGTATCCTGCTGAACAAAAATAGCTAATACTAGAATCAATAAAACAAACAAAAAAAACCCCACTGAAGCTGAATTTTCTGTAACATCTCTCATATTTTGGATGTTCTACTGAATAGCATCCAAACCAGTTTATGGTTTTGCAAGACTGATCTCTGCTCCCTCTACAATGTAAAATCATGACCCTGCAAAAAAGGGGTCTGCAGGCTTACTATTAGTTCCATAAACGTCAAAGGCTTTATTCATGGTGTGCATAGATATGCAAATGCACAGTCCTTTTCAGGCTTAGGGACTAAACTGCTAGCATTGATGGTTATCTCTGTGCTTATTTTTGCATTTTACTTACATTTTTTAAAACTTTTTTTTTTTAATAATTCTGCATCAGATAATTTCCATCTGTCTTGGCAGATATACAGATCTGTCAGGTTTTATCCAGAGGCTCGAGGGAGATTTGCATAGAACTGGAAGGAGATCAGGCAGAGATAGACTGGCTTTTTTCATTCTCCCATTTTACATTCCCCACATTTTCTTCTTTTTCTTTTTCTGAATGGCTTCCTTTCCCTTTCCATTCTTTCAGTCCCTGCTTGTGAAACTTGATTTCTTCACTTTCCCAATCACCCTTGTCCTTCTATGCAATCGTCAACACTCTCTACTGTCTCTGTAGCATATGGTCAGAGACAGATACATATGGTGATAAGAGTCACACTCTCAAGGAAACAGTCATATAATATAAGGGGTAAAGAAGAATTCATTGTTAAGCTTCCATCTAGGCCAAATCGCTTCAAAAGCAGGAGTAATGAACCAGTAGAAAAATGACATAATAATCTTATCTGTTGAGGTGAGCTATGAGAATAAGGCTGGCTTGGGGGAGGTAAGTAGATTGCAGGTAAAATGCATAATAGCACTCCCTTTGAGCAGGCACGTGGATACGTTTTGTTCCTTAGACAAAGAAAAAGGAAGAAAGGCCAAATTCAGTGTGAGAGAAATCCTAAATGTGCAGTATTGGTACCCCAGGCAAAAGATTTGACAATACAAAATACATCTTGGGATATATTTTCCTTTACAAGAGCTTTCCTTTCGTTTTCAACAATCCACACTGGTATGGAAATCTTTAGCCTGGTAACAGCAGTCTGTGCTACACTGTCCCAAAAGTTTGATTTCCTCAAGGCTAAATTTTCCTTAGGTCCTGGCTTAGCTCTGGATCATTCACAGGGAACCACAAGACCCAACAGCTCTGTACTCCAAACAAAATCCTCACTAAAATGATGAAGAGACAACATAACAATATATACATACACATTATAATCACACTATGGGTTTTAAAATTTTTGCTGTAGCTGCTATTAAACTAATTTTCTTCTCAAAAATGGCTACAAAATCAAAGCTTAGCATTTTGCTTATGTTATCAGACAACAATTTTTATCCCTTTATAGTGTTTTTTACAATATATAATTTACATATTGATGGATATTTCCTCATTCCTTCCCCAGACCCACCTAGCTCCAGACATATAGTCTTTACATCAGTGAATGCCTCTGAAAATCCCACATGTATGCTGATGACACTAAACTGGGAGGAGTGGCTGATACGCCAGAAGGCTGTGCTGCCTTACAGCATGACCTGGATAGGCTGGAGAGTTGGGCAGAGAGGAACTTAATGAAATTCAACAAGGGTAAATGTAGGGTACTGCATCTGGGGAGGAATAACCCCATGCATCAGTACAGGTTGGGGGCCAACCTCCTCGAGAGCAGCTCTGTGGAAAGGGACCTGGGAGTCCTGGTGGACAACAGGATGACCATGAGCCAGCAATGTGCCCTGGCGGCCAAGAGGGCCAATGGCACCCTGGGGTGCATCAAAAGGAGTGTGGCCAGCAGGTCGAGGGAGGTCATCCTCCCCCTCTACTCTGCCCTGGTGAGGCCGCATCTGGAATACTGCGTCCAGTTCTGGGCTCCCCAGTTCAAGAAGGACAGGGATCTGCTGGAGAGGGTCCAGCAAAGGGCTACAAAGATGATGAGGGGATTGGAACATCTTTCATATGAGGAAAGGCTGAGGGATTTGGGTCTCTTTAGTCTGGAGAAAAGAAGATTGAGGGGGGATCTTGTTAATGCTTTCAAATACTTGAAGGGAGGATGCCAGGGGGATGGGAGCAGTCTTTTTTTCAGTGGTGCCCATTGATAGGACGAGGGGTAATGGGCACAAACTTGAACATAGGAAGTTCCATCTTAACATGAGGAGGAACTTCTTTACTTTGAGGGTGGTGGAGCACTGGCACAGGCTGCCCAGAGAGGTTGTGGAGTCTCCCACTCTGGAGACATTCAAAACCCGCCTGGACGCTGTCCTGTGCAACCTGTTGTAGGTGACCCTGCTCTGGCGGGGGGATTGGACTAGATGATCTCCAGAGGTCCCTTCCAACCCTGACTATTCTGTGATTCTGTGATCCATTTCACTGCAATATGGGATAATGGTATGATGTTCTGATGCTCATATGATTTTACACTTCTGTGCTGATTTACAGGCAAGGAACATGTTGCTGTATAATTTTCACAATCAAGGGTAATCTCCTCTGTGTGAAACATTTCTGCTACCCAAAATAGTAGGTCTTTTTCGCATGTATTGTGAGACTTTTTTCAATGTAGACAAGCTTTAAGTATTTCAAAATAGCAAGCCAGAGATTGTTACAGGCAGCAAGTCTTTTTGTAAAACTAAAATAATTCAAATTTGCTATCCTCTCAGTGACCCTGGCATGTCTCTTTTGCTACCAATTGCATGAGAGATGTCAAATTCTTGTGTCTTTAATGTCCATCGCTGGATTGAATAAGATGCCTTTCATGTTTATTTAGGCTCTGCTATTTATGTTTACTGTAAATCTACAAAGCAGTGACTACTGCAAAGATCAGAAGTGCATGCTACAGATTAATGTCCACTGCCTGGATATAATGCATCCAGCAAGACAGATGTGTGCAAAGAACAACTCCCTGCTAATGTCTGTCCAACTACTAAATGATGAGATCTAACAGAAATCTGCTCTTCAGTCTTTTATAGGTCATGAAAGTGATTTGTTTCTTGGGTGGAAACATCTACACTTCTTCCTGAAAGACATTATTTTTCATCTGATTACGAGTGTAGCTATTGATGGTGTAAAAACAGCAGTAGCGTTCTTTCTGGAGTGACTTTTTTGGGTGAAGGAGGAGGGTGGAAGGCAAGATGAATGGTAGATAACATCAAGTATATTGTTTCTGTTACTTTTCACATGTAATTAGTTAGTTAATTTACAAAGAGCTAAAGATAGCTACACACAGAATACAGTTGAGAAAAGAAAAAGCAATCATCTTGGGGACAAACTTCCACTTTAGAGACAAATCCCGAACTGCTTAGAGGGGTATCAGCTGGAAACTGTATAGTTTTAAATACCATTAAAAGAAACATTTTCTTGTCACAAAAGAACCTTCACTAGGAACTACTCCATCAATATGAAGCTGTATGTTCCATATTTTAATGAGATTAACATGAAAAATGATCAATACTTCTATATAACTTTTTACTATAGCAACTATTACAGTTGATTTTCACACTTTTCCAAAGGATCTTCAAAGGCATTCACAAGGTTTGTGTTTAAAATAGGATTCCGTTCAATATTTTGTTCAAGTTGTTCCCTCTTCAGCAAATATTTCGGTGGGAACAGAGTACTCGCAGTGTCTCAGAGGAAACTTCCAGAAGCATTGATTCACTTGGGAGGATGAACATACATTTCTTATGTTTTTTCTTACCTTTTCTCCAAGTCACATACATGTGACTTCAATTTTCAGGTAACTGACTTAGTGATAGGAAACTTCATTTCCAAAAATGGTCTTTTTAGCCCTGTGGGACATTTCGGAATGTTGTTCCAGATGTATGTTTCAGAACACTGACATTCAGAAGGATATGGATATTTGGTGATGTCAGTAACAAGCTTAGGAATAATTATATCTTTCAGACATCTGTTTTTGAAAGCTTGTTTACCACACTTATCATGCTAACTGGAAGACTGATCCAGTAAAATGGGTGCATTCTGGCCCCTAATCCAACAAAATGTTTAATCATAACAACTTAATTTGACTTGCAAACAAAGATCACCTCAGCTGCTGGTCCAGCAAAACAGGTCTCTGCAGAACCTTGAAATCTTGGAAAGCCCTATTGCGGAAAAGCAATGTAACAAGTACACACTCCAGGTTAAGCACAAATCAAAGTGGATGAGGTCAAGAGTGCTGGACATATTGGAAAATAAATTTAATAACTGACTAGTAAAATTATCAGTGTTAATTTTACGGTTGCCCATGATCATTTTAGAAATACAGAGATCAATAACAGCAGCAAGAGACTGTAGAAAACAGGCCAATCACAAAATAAATTCAATCAATGCATATACTTCTTTAGGTGACCAAACCAGTTGTTGGATGAATTATAACATGTATTTAACACCACGTTTTTGAGTAAGAAAATAAGAGTAGCCAAACTGGATCCTATCAATGGCTTAGTTAACATAGGTACTCTGTTTCCACTAATGACCACTAGTAGATATTACTGTGTTCAGGATAATACAATTTTTACCATGACATTTCATTCCAATTTCTAGTAATCCAAGGGTTAGAAATTTCTTGAGGCAGACTTTCTATAGAGATGGGTCTGGCAGCCTTCAATATGTGGTGTTTTTTTGATAAATTTTTATTTATTAATTTTTAACATATTAAGTTTTGACAGCTGCAGTGATACTGTCATCAACACAGTTCAGGAAAACCCTATTATCAAGCTGATTATCACAACCCTTGGAAAAAAGTGAAGTATAGCAGTACTGTAATTTCAGTATGGAGGTACAAGCTGCAGTGCAGAGACATTCCTTTAAGGCAGCTTCATAAATTTGCATGGTTATTTAATTCCTTTGTAGCTAACATGAAAGAGACAAGAGATACAGTTGCCAAACAAAAAATTTATTTCAAGGAAAGAGAGGATTTTCACACTTTGTTATGAGAACGTCACACCTGAAAGGATTACATGTGGCATCCAAATCCAGCTGCCCATCCTTTTTCTCAGCATTTCTATAATGCTTTCTTCCACCCTGCCATTTGCAGCCAAGACATCATCATGTCATACCTTGATGTTTGCAGCACCACGTTCTCCCTAAGGTAGGTATTTCTCAACTCAGTCCACACAAACTGAGATCAGTTTATAAACTCAGCAGCACACTCATCTCCTTGAAAGTGCGACATGGTTTTCTTCTTCCCACTACACCACACTAACACTGTTACAATGCACTATCAAACACTCGTACAATCTTACCTCTCCCTACCAATCTACCTTTGTCTTATTCTTCTCCACCACTCTGCCAGTGGTAACAACCTTACCTTGTCACTGTCCAGTTTTCTGGATGTGTCCAGTCTACCTTACTTGCCATCCAGGGAAGATGATCTTCCCAGAGCTCAGGCAGAAATATCCTTCACAGCTAGATTTCTCCGTATTTAAACTCCTATTGAAGACCCCAAGGTATTCTGATGTTCCGGAACAGAACTGAGAGAGCTGAGAGACCGCACTATGCTGAAGGACTGATCAAGACAGAATTCACAAGTCTGGTTGAAAATATGCATTTTGTTCGCATTTTATCCTGCCCTCTGTATGTAAGTTGTGTGTTCACACACCTATGTCCATCTACTTATTGAGTTCCAGAGTTTTTGTACGTGGTTTAGAAATAGCAGAAAGGACCTCATGACAATATATAGAACTTGCAATGACAAGAACTGGAGACATTACAATCTTGCATTTTGGGCTTCAGAAGAATCTTCCTATGCTAGACCTCTAGAGATATTCTTTCTGAAGTCTATTCGTATACTCAAACTAAAAACTACCGATAGTTAAAAAAATCTGACAAAATATTTTTGGTTGAAAACAGAGTTTTTAAAAAATGGAAATTACAGCCTCATCACGCTCTCAAATATTTTCTTTTCATTTCTAAAGACCAAAACTTGAAAGCAACGATAAGAGAGTTTCCAATTTTTCCCTTTTTAAAAACAAAAATATGAAAATTTTTTAATATAAGAGCAAAACAATGCTAAACAAAAGCCATTTTAAAATTATCAGAAGAAATAAACCTTTCTTACAAATGATGTTACAAAGTTATGGAGAGGGTCAGAAAGTCCGGAAATCTAGTCCATCTGTGCCAGGAATATAACAATGCCATCCAAAGTTTGCGGAAAACGTTTGCAGGAATAGAGCTAGTACCAGCCAGTTTCAAAACTTCTAATATGTGCCTTTTAAAAGCTATGTCTCATTTCTCAGTACCGTGTCTGCTTGCCTTGGAGGTGAAAGGCCAGGGGATAATCTGCTGTACTGTGCCCTGGTTTGAGTTTCTGAAAACATCTTAAAGTCTTGACAGGATTATCTCTGTTTAGCCCTAACCCTACCCCATGGAGAACACTGCTTTGTAGAGACCTCAGCAAAACTCATGTGATGAGGCCAATGGAGTTTCCTTGGATCTCAGCTAGTTGCTGAAAAAGTGCTGATTTTGTTAATATGTCATATTATATCATCATATAATAATAGCAGTATTGGAGCAAGTCCTTTGTTAAATAAATCACCACTGACCAAACAGAGCTGTATTGTCCAAATCAAAAATGTGACCCGTGTTGTATTATTTCTACATGTTTTTGCTAGTAAGTAGGTAGTTGTGTAGGTACGTAAGTATTGCCATTCCCTTCCTTACTACAGCATTCACTTTTATACCTGCTTTCGTTAGGGCTTCCGTCTAGTTTCTCCTGTCAGTTGTATCAGAGACTATTTCTGACACAGTTGTTTTTAAAAGCAGCTTTAAAAAGCTTTTAAAGAATAATGAGAGATACTTTTACATTGAGAAAACTTTACATCAGGTGCGCTTTCACTGAAAAACACAATCTTGTAGTAGGTTTATTACAAAAACTATGGGTCTTAGGCATGTATGTGTTTTCAATTTGCTCACAACAGTGACAACAATAAGGGACAATGGATTTAGCACTAGCATCTTTGTTCTTGCAAAAAGGACACTTCTGCAAACTCTCCTCTGTGTTTCAGGTTAGCAAATTCCATTGACGAGGTTTTCTGTTTGGATGGGCTGTTTGCATTAAAAGGGGAAACAACTGTCAAAGAAGAAGTCTTAACAGATACACAAAACTAAAAAAAGCTTATCATGGATTAAACTTTGTATCACTTTGTCTGATGTAAAAAGGAGATAATAGGAGACATGGGGATATATGCAATGAAAAGAAACAATACAGAGTTTCTTAGGGGTTAATCCAGGTCTGCAGCTGAATACAACAGAGTTAATCTGACCAGAAGAGGCTTTAGGCTAAATTCTAGGGGGAAACTTGTCACTTTATGATCCAGTTGTACTAAATGAAAGGCTCTGTTTACAAAGAAGATTTTGGATCTGGGATCCATTGGGTCAGAAGTTACCTCCATGATTTCTTCCTTGTTCAACACACCAGGGGACTTGTAGTCTGATAAATGATTTTTCAAAGATCTTCATTGTTACCTTCTTTCTTCTTTCTGAAAAAGAACAAGTGTTACAAAAAACATACTTAAGAAAGCACACAACTTTGACCTAAGGGCAAGAAGTCTTCAATGATAAAGCCTTTGCAGTTTGTTTGTCAAATTTTGCCTGAAACACCAGTAATCATCTCGTTTATTTCTACAACTGAAGACATAGTAAAATGATAAATTTTCATAACTTGATAATTATGCATTTAGCAGATTAAGGTTGTATTGATTCTCCAAAATGAAAACGTGGTAAGCAAAAACATTAGATCACCACATAAACTAGCTACTGAGGAGACAAATTCTGAAATAAGTTAAAGGCTAAAATATATATATAATTAAAATTTCCCCACAATCTTGTCATTAGAGACTTTTCTATAGTACTTTAAGCTCAGTTGTATATGAAGAATCATTAGAATAAACATATGTCCTCACTGATTAAGAATAAGAACAAACTAAGAAATACAGGCACACAGTGTTTTTTATCACATTAATAATTAAAATTTTAATATGTTGTAACTTTTTAATATAATGTTACACAGATGGAAATACAAAACTACAGCTGTGACATTTTAATTGAGAAAAAAATCTTAAAGAGATATTAGTCTAAAAGTTAATACACTTTTGCATGTAGCATAATTTTGTGCTTTTGCAATCAAACATTCATTAGAATATTATTTTCCAAAAATACTTTTTATCCTGTACATAACTAACAAAAATAAAGAACAGAGATTTCACTGACTCATAAAAGGTGAGTTCTGGAGACTGAAATCTCTGACTTTGTAAGAAAGCTTGAAAAGTGTAAAGGACTTCAAAAGAGCAAATGGTTGATTATTCTTGAACTAAATATACATATGTGAGTAACACCTTCTTCCCAATTTGGGCAGTAGCTGTCACATATATACACTTCTGTCTTTTGGCATCTCGTTTGAATACACCACTGTCAAAGTATATTTGGTAATTACAAGACATGATCTTGTCTTCTACATCTCAAAAATAACTTTTTTAAGCAACTGAAAATCTGAGGAAAGTGTTTTATAATATTTAGGACAAGGCCAGCATTCAAGTATGTATTGAAAACTAAAGAAAGAAACATCTGGCTTGGTCTCACTTCCACATAAGTCATTGGGGTATTTTTTTGTGTCTGAAATCAGAGACCATTTTTTTTTAATGTGACGTAGTTTATATCACTCTTCATGGAGTGAAGCGCATCATGCTCACTGGCAGGAGTCTCCCTAATACAGCAAGAGGAAGGGAAAGTGCCCTCCTTACAACACCCATATACCAGTGCTACAGGCAGTCTGCATCTCCTCAGCTCATGGTTCGTCTTCTTTGGGACAAGGACAGATGACAAAAGGTGAGGACTATAGCCTGACTATGACTCTGCTGTTTCTCAAAGTTAACGAAATTCCCTTTCACTAGAGCAGCTGAATAAATTGTCTGAACTGTGCTTTCAATTCATCAGTAAACAAGACACCAGGCATGGACATTAACATTGATATAATCTCTAAACACAAAGGTAGTAAACTGAACTATATCAAGCACTTTAAGTAACTCACCGAAGCAAAAAGATATGGTCTAAGGCAGACAGCAAAGAAATGGCTGGTATGTCTTGGGTATCTAGCTGCAGCAGTAAGTTCATAGTTCAAGAGTCTAGTTGAACGGGGGTGGGGAGCAGTGGGAGTAGGAACCTATTTCTAGACTGTTGGGAAGATCAGTTGCTAAAGCTACAAAAAAATAATTCTTTCCTTGCTTTGTAACTAATTTATCAACCCAAGTTTCCACCAAAAGGCAAGGTGTCATCATATCTGCAATTGCAGCAGATCTTCAGTCTTTCATGTGACTGAAGCAAATGTAGATACAGTAGTAGAATGAACTGAAAGACAAATAAATAAAAAACTAATGCAAACCACAGGAAATACTGCTATTTTGTTTATGTGCAAGAGATGTAAAAGATTTTTCTCTAACAACCATGGGTAAAATACAGTTTTTAACACAATCTGTTTTCTCTTTTTTTTTACCCTCCTCTTCTCCAAATCTCCTTCATGACATTGTTATCTGTTCAGTAACCCTTGCAACCAGTAACCCTTGCAACCACTATTCCTAAGGGAACCTGCATTCTGTGTATGGGAAGAATGGTCATGTGTTGTGATTTAACCCCAGCCATCAACTAGGACCACACAGCCTCTTTCTCACCCCCTTTCCCTGCCACAGAATGGTAGGGAGAAGAGGGAGAAAAGGAGGGAGAAGGGAAAAAAAAACAAATTTGTGGGCTGGAATAAAGACAGTTTAATGGAACAATAATGGAAAATAAAAATAACAATAACAATAATAAAAGTATATGCAAGACACAAGTCACTCTCACCACCCAGTGAATTTGTTGCCCAGCCCAACCTGGGCAGAGACTGTGGATTCCACACACACACACACCCTCCCCATTCAACACCCATTTATATACCAAGCATGATGCCTATGATACGGAATATTCCATTGGCCACTCTATTGTTCTGTCTATGCTCCTTCTCAGCTTCTATAAGAAGCTGAAAAAAGTCTTTGACTAGTATAAACATCACCTAGCAACAACTAAACCAATATGCATCGTCATTGCTTTCATACCAAATCTGAAAACACAAGAACCACTAGAAAGAAAATTAACTCTATCTCAGCTGAAACCAGAACACCATGGTATAGCCAGAGGTGTGGTGGGCTGTCTTTCAGCATACAGTTAGTGGTGTCTAGTTGAACGAAGACACAGAATGACATGAAAGAAAATTAGGGAGGTGGCAGAAGGGACAGGAGAGCTGTCCTCACCAGCATCAAGTCTGTGTTACATGATAACATTGCCATTAAAGGAATTAAGATCCTGCACCATGCCTGCCATCCAGTCAGAGAACACACACTGCCAGTTGGAGGTAGCTGGCACAGCAGTTCACTAGCACAGACAGGGAAAAGGAAAAGAAGACTGTGTGATCCGGCTACAGACAACAGGAAAAGTTCAAAAGACCCAGAACATGTACGTGCATTGAACAAGTTCTCATTTGCCAGTAAAACACACATTTTGTGGCTCTGTAGATCTTCTGGCCTAAGATTGTCTACCTTTTCTCATGCCCCACACAGATACCAACCCTGAAACTTCTGCTCCTCTTGGAAGACTCATGCTGGTGCCCAGGGAAGGACAGCATGCTGGGGCAGCGGTGAGGGTTGGGCTAGGTGATGGTAAAGATCATGAACTGCCTGCTAGTCAGCTGGGGAAAGAAAAGCATCTAGGACTGAGAACATACTTGCTGATCTTAAGGAACATGTCTTGCAACGGCCTTTGATCCTGGCAGCCAGGTGATACTTAGAAAGACCACCCAGTTGCTTGGTGACTCAGGAAGCTTTGTTCCAGTCATCTGAAATCATGCCTAGTGAAATCACCCAAACATGAAAAAGCCAGTTTCTAAAGTGAGCATAGGTTTCTGTGGTGACACAACCAACACTAGGACAGATAAAGCAGGTTCATTTCATAGACAAACTCACAAAGCTTACTAGAATACCTTGGGGGCTAGTGACCAAGCTACCTGAAGCCACCCTGGTCCCTGTCATGTCCACACAAGTTAGGGGCAGAACGTAAATACGACCTTTTTTCAGCTAATGATATGGGTGTGAACTTGAGTCTGAGCTACCATAACTCATATCTCTATAAATTCTGATTGTCTACAGTATCAGTAATGGACTAAACAGGCAGCATGCTTTCTGTTCAACTCCTTCATCACTAAACAGTATCTTCTCTAGGAAGGTGGTCAGTAACATATGACCCACCAGAAAGGACACTTACTGAGCGTCCCATGTTGTTTAAAGGGGTAAAAAACATCTGATACATGTCTCAGTATTTCACGGAGGGCGTTTGGCTTGATTCCTCCATGCTTTACATTTTGGTAAAGGCATTTACAGATATGCATAGAAGGAGAGGTGGATGACAAACTGTCTGAAAATGGTGAAGTACTGCATTCACTTAACTGACATATAAACAATATTCTGGAATTTGAGGCAGAGCACAATAATGTCCCCAGAGGTCTTAAAGATCCCAAGGTAGGCTCTGAAAGTACTAACAGTAAGAAATATATTTTGCTTAGGGCTTCTGGGAAGTCATTGATAGGAACTAAAGAAAAAAGAATAATGCTTTTCTACCTTCTGCCATACAGGGAGCTGTTTTTCTGTCACATTCTAACAGCCTCCAGTATCTCTAAAAAGGCTTCGCTAGAAAGGGTTTTTCTGTTTGAGATGTAAGACTGTTACACAAAAGATACAAAAGGCTTGATTCTCTTTCCCTGCTAACTTTACTGAATGGTAAAGAAATTACCCCAATTTGCATCAGCATACGTGAAGATGGAATCAGCCAAAGAATTCTGATCCAACCAGGAACCGATCACCAGGAAAAAAACATAGAGAGAGAAAACACACAAGCAAGCATGCAGATAAAGTCCAAAGTGTTGCATATCTCAAAACACATATAATTTCCATTTGGAGGCTTTTTGCGTTTTGGGATGTGGGGTTTTTTAGCAATGGATGAGTGAGCAAACCAAAAGCCTTGATGGGCAGATAAGAGTTGAAATGGAAAAGGACAGTAATGTTAAGATGAGTTAAAAGCTCTTTTTGACCCTATCCTTAACACCATCTCCCCAAATGCTTCCCCTGTGAACTTTTTGTGTTGTATTCAGTTTGCTGAAATAGGGGATAGAGAGGCCAAACCAAGGATCTATCCCGCTTCATTGAGTAAAGCTACCCTACCAGAGAAGGTGATGGGTTAGAAGTTAATACAAATGACAGTTCTAAGACAAAGTTAGCCAACGCTTTCCTGTGGAGCTCAGTGCCAAGAAGGGGACCCCCTGCTGATCCCACTTCTTTACATTTCCTTTTGCTCTCCTTCCCCTTATCTGCGGGTCCTGCAGTGCCAAGCCAGGGGATCCTTATTAAAATACAATGTACTGTCACTAATAGAAGTGAGCAAAGCCTCATTAGCACAAGGGTTAGAAGAGGACTAGCTCTAATTACAGCTCACTTAGAAGACACAATCAAATGAATAGATAAACCCTTCAAGAAAGACGTAATTTTTTTTCTTGCATTTGGCCAAGAGTGGATTTCTTTTATATACTCCTTTAAAAGAAATCAAATTCATCTTTTGACAGGTTTTTTCCTACAGAAATTCTTTCATCATATAGTTTCCACCAGAGGACATTTAAGTTGCCTGGGTGGGTGGCGAAGGGGCTGCTCATGTTATTCATGCCTGTGTTGGCCAGCAAAGGCACACTCTACAGCACTTACTACCTCCCATCAAAGATCCAGCTTGGGAGGGGTAGGCTGTTCATTCAGATCCATCACACAGGAACTCTTCTTTCCACGAGCACACAATTGGTAATCAAATGGTCCATTGCAATGTTTGGAGCTTGGCTGACACAAAGCAGGCAGATTACTGCTTCTCCTCTGGGCACACATACCAGGAAAAAAGGCAGAAATGTAATGCGCACTGTCGGTCAAAAATGTCCCTTAAACATAGGGACTGTAATTTTTTACATCTTTGGTCTCACCTTCTAGCTTCCCTGAAAGGCTGAAACGAAGAGCACAGACATGAAGTGGTTAGGAATAAGCAATTTTTTTTGAGGTAAGATAGTGTCTTCTTAATTTTGTGGGGAAATGCTCAGATTTTGTAAAGCTCTACAGAACTTTCCTACTTTGCAATGCATGATATTAGTCAAATTCTTTTAAATTCTGTTTTAGCAGTAAAATCCCCCTAGCAGTAGGTCCCAGATGACCTGGTTCTGTCTGAGTTCCTGACCAAAGACGTGCAAATTCTCCCAAGTTCTGCCTCTTAGGATTTTTCCCTGTGCTTGCAACTTCTCCCATCCCCACAGAAATAGTCATCAGATGTGCACAACAGCACAACAGTTGCCATAAGCTATATATTTCAAAAATATTTTTTAGAAACACAGTTTGTTACTCTGTTATGATTCATGCTGGTTGTCAATCTTATTTAAAGTCTTTATAACTGAAGTAATTTGTAAGGACATGCAGGTTTTATGCCATGCCATCAATAGGTGAATTTACCAGAGCAAATGTTACAAAGTTACTATTTCAGAGTTCTATTGAAAATTACTTGGAAGTTTCTGGATCAAACCAGTGGTCCATCTAACCCAGCTCTTTGTCTCTGACAGTGGACATTACTTGTCGTACATGCAAAACGCAAGAGGATTTTTCTAAGTCTTATCCATTACCCGGCTGCTGGTTTGTGCTGTGTTATCACGTCCTCTGTGCGCAGGGTCAGACTACCTTCTTTCATCTAATTTAGGAAGCCTACAGATTGGTTTTCCTAAGTGCAGCTAAGAAAAAGCATTGCAGCAAAGAGTGTGAAAATACAATGGCCATGGCCTCCTTTCACTGATTTATAAACTGCTTGCTACATAAAAGGAAGAGGACTGTTTCCCTTTTGCAGCCCTGTTTTGACATATAAAGAGAGGAATCTCCTCTGTGTTCCCACCTTTCTGCTCCACCACTGCACCAGTACTAGCCACCGACTTTGCTGCTAAAATACAGCCTAGGTGGTTTGGTTTTTTTTCAAATTTGAAAAGTTATGAGACTTTCTTCCCAAAAGAACCAAACCTCTGCAAGACACTCAAATATTCTGAGTGCCCATCTGAGAAAATGAGACTCTTATCTAAACCTGTTACAGGGTTTTTATAGAAAAGAGCTTTTATTTAATGAAAACTCTACAAATAATAATTAGTTATAGAATATTTTGTGGATAATAAGAGCATTTTCATTACAACAGTTGTCTTTTGGAGTATTCTTATCTTTAAGGTTTTCAGTAGCTCTCAAAGTCAGTGGGCACAACACATCTAAATGTTTGAGTGGATCTGAGGCAAAACACATAAAACTGATTACACATGCTTATCAAGAAACACCTTAGTAATAAATAGAATTCTCTATATGAATAAATGGTTGCACTAGGACTTTAATCAATTGATCTAACACTAATTCTAAAGAAAATAGATGACAGCCATGAAAGCCATTTGTAACCATTGAAGGCAATGTGCCATATAACCTTGCATGAACTGAAGTCACCAGCACATTCAAGATCTAGATCCATTTGCTGCTAAGACAGAATAATTCCTTGCAGCGCCATCTCCAACACTCTCCGCAATCCAGCAATTAACTATTTATTTATTCAAAATATCCTCTCAGACTATATGAGAAATTACAGCCCTTTTTTTCAATAAGCAAATTTAGATATTTATTATAACATGGTCATAATTAATAGGGCTTTCCCCCCCTTTTTATTTTGTGTGTTCATAGCAAATTCTTTCTTTCTGCTGAGGCTTAATGAAAAAAAATCAAAACTAAATCCATGGAAGTTAAGCTTAATGCAACAAATGACCAATGCTGGGTGAACACAAAACCATGGATAACTGCATCAGCTGGAACCTTTAGATGGCAAAATGTTCATAATTAAAGAGTCCAAAATTAAATTGTTTTTCTTTAATTATAGTTATATTAAATTCTGCTGTATGGTATACCAACCAAATCAAGTGAATTATGTCTGAAAATAAAGTCTGAACACAACTGTTATTGAAAAAACAGAGAGATCAAAAAAGGATTCATTCTTGTTCAAGTAACAAGAATATTCTTTTAAGTGCTTATCATTATGGAAGTTAATTTGCACAGCGTATTATCTATCAAAAGTCAGAATATGTTTTAAACAAAGGGGTTTGTCTTTAAACAATAGGCTATTAAACATCGTTCTGTGGAAAACTCATTTTTGCAGTGGTTTGTTTGGGTTTTTTTTGTATTTCAGGAGAGATTCTCCAGTGGTGTACATTAGCCTCATACTGTTGAAATGAGAGGATCTAAGATGATTTTCACAGCTTTGAAGAGGAGATTGATCCATACATCTAACTGAGAAAGATGATATTTTTCATTATAATGTTCACATAAAAGACATGCCCTAATTCATGTATTATTCTAAAATCTTTTTTTTTCCTCTAATTTTCCCCAGGTCTCCCTGACACTTTTGCTGCCACCAAGAATAAAAAACTGGAGCTGAACATTAACACTTCTGAATCGGTATCACTCTGCAATGATCTTTAAAGATGTAAAGGACAGAGCTTTCTTAAGCACCTTAAATTCCACTAGAAGTCAATAAGAATTTGGAAATTTTCAACATATTACTAGGGGAACTCAGCACTGCAGAACCTGAAGTGATATGCAGACACTTTTTCACTGTTATTTATTTTGTATTATTATTATTATCATCATCATCATCATCATCATCATCACCACCACCATCTTTAGAGACACCAAAACTGCCTCCACTCTTTCCAAACTGGGGGTGGCATCACACATTTGGATTTATAGTTCCACCAAGTACGAAGCAAAAAACAGAACAAATTACCCCTTTTTTATGTTTATAAGAATCCTCCAAAATCTCAGCTAGGTTGTAATTCTCCTGTATCTTACCGTTTTTCTCTACATTGCTATCAGAATAGAAAACTGTAGGAATAAATTGACTTTATCTTGCAGAAAACTTTGAAAATGTGAGTGAAAAAAAATCAAAACTATTTGTCAGACAGTCTAAAACATCAGGTCTGAGCAGCAGGAATCATGACACAGGAAGAAAGCCAGCAGTTCAGAGCCTAAAAATATCTTTCCTCTTCCACTTTGCTGTAGTCCTATTATAGCTTAAGCAACAGTCACGTTATTTTTTTCTCTATAACCTTTAGCTTAATAACTGTCTGTAAAGACTTCCTTTAAATGCAAATATACTCTTTACAGTAAAAGTCATGACCCTATACTATATTACACACTGTAAATCAAGAAGAAAGCTATCACAACTTATGAAACTATGTCCATTAAAACGTACAGTAAATAAATGAGAAATCAAGCCCAGTATATTAGGAAGCTGAGTATTATTTTAATGGTTTACACTTTGCACTATTAATAAAGTGGTTTACACAAAACCCAAAAGTGTTCTTATTTTTCACTGAAGTCTTACAAGTTGTGTCAAGTTATTGCGGTCTCCTTGGGAAATAAAATTTATTCCTTTCTGGTTTTATTTGTCACTAGAGGTATGTGGCAGAGACTGCAAATTTTACACAGTGCCTCACTTTTTCAGGGGATGTAGTATAACTGATAAAATGAATATGTCTTTACTTATCAAAGGATAAGGATCCGCTTTATTATACAGATCTGTAACATTCTTGCAGATTGCCTTGCACGCTTAGGTAAATTACACTGCAAACAAAGTATGGGAGTATCCACAGAGGTATCCACAGCTGGATGTAGCTAGTGGGTGCAGGAGCATCCTGGCCTTCCCCAGTTGTCAGCAGCCTGTAGCTTTTGCTGGCATGCAGCAAAAATGTAAATCCCCCTTTCTGCCAGACGCAGAGGTGGAACAGTGCAAAGGTTATAATTTCTTGTGCTACACATGCTGTTCTCCAGTTATATTAAATCCTGCTCAGCTGTCATTAACTGTTTGTCCAGGGCTGATTCATGCTGAGAAAGAAGGCAGGATAAGTGAAAGCGCAAGAGCTATTACAATTTAGACTAGGTATAAGAAAGATGAGTCGAACCACTGTACTTCAGCAGTACTAGTGTGAAAAACATTCTCCTTATCATAATGGTTTTCTGACAATCCCAAATAAATGAAGCCCCTAATTTGGACTTTTCAGGTCTTAAGCGCAGAGAAAGAGATTAGGCCATAAACATTCCATTCAGTTACTTTCAAAATGGATGAAAAAGCATGGTACATGCATACAGAGATACAGAAAAGACAATTTTTCAGGCTTAGTAACTCAACCAGGCTTGGTGAAAGCACAATGGGCCCAATCTGGAGAATTACTGTGGTCTTTCAGATCCCATAAACCTCCTGTGAGCCTTTCCTCACCCCTTTCCCACAGATTTCACGAGGTATTTGGATGCTGAGAAGGTTGCGTACCTAAGCAGCCTCCACAGAGCTGCGTGGCCTGTCCATACTTGCTGCCCCCCAGGAGCTGAATGTTTGCTTGCAGAGACAAATACGATGGCTGGCTTGTGGGGCTTCTGCCCCATGCACGGGATACCTCCAGACACACAGTCTTGCTTCCCATCAAGTGCTACGTTTGCTTTCCGTGATAAGTATTGTTGTACAAAGACTTATGACAGCTACACAGAAAGGGAATCTAAGAGAGAAAGGTTTTCTTTTTCTTGTTTTTGTGTTTGTTTTTCTTTTTTATAATCCTAAGTAAATCTTTGTCTTCACCGGACGGCAGGGAGGAAAGACTTTATCAAAATAAGCTAGACTTGGAGTTCTACCTGGCTGCTAAAGCAACTCAGTCATTATCTTTAACCTTATCAATATCCTGAATGTCAGCCGAACAAGGCAGCTAGAAAATTTCAGTAAACAGAACAGGGAACAACAGGGAGGATGTGGTAATCTAAATCAGAAATCAATCATCCAAGAAGCTTTTTCAAATGGAAAAGGAAAAAAAAAAAAGAGGCAATCAACTGCCAGCCATTCTCCCCCCAAAAAGAAGTTTTTTTTTCTCTGAGTCTCTTTCATGTGCACCACAGTGTTTCTGCAAACAAAAATAATAAGGGCTCTCAGGTCCTTCAAACAAAGTGAAACATAATCCCTTCACAGAGAGTGCATCAATAAATGAATGGAGTTTCTCAGTCTGTTTGGAAGAGCAGTATCAGCTATGCTTGGGGATCTTAATAATACTCTTATTAAGAACCAGAGCAGTTCAGTTGATTTGTTTTTCCTGTAACACCTGAAGCAACAAAAGTCCAGTGAGAGCACAAGAAATGGTTTTTCTTAGGTCAGACTTTGAAAATCATTTTCCCTCCTTGGCAGCGCCCTGTCAGTCAAACTCCACAGGAGACGAAGGGGTCGTCTTGCCAATGAATTTTCTGAGTGGAAAGAAGTGGAGTTGCATGTTACAGAGAAATTAATATGCCATTGAGAGTAATCTCCAAGAAAAAAAAAAAAATCTGATTTATTAGTTTCCAAAATTACCTTTTTATGGTGGGAATTTCATTTTCTTAGCAAAGCCACAATCTGTACTCTAGTGGGTGTAAAATCCAGATGCTTGTTTTTTGTATTTTTAAAATCTTTCTTGCTTATCTAGATGTACAGATTTTTAAGGCAGGGACATTATATAACCAATTGTTTTGAGCTGTTCTCACACAACTGGCACTTGCTTGAGCCGACAGACATTACCGCAATACAAAAAAACCCACAGACTAGACCTCTAGATGGTTAAACAAAACACAGCTTCATTAAAAACAATGGGTCCTCACCTATATCTACCAGCTAAGCAACAGGACCCTGATTTTCAAAACACTAAAAATCATGGTTTTATCAATAATTTCTTCTTCTTTATTTTATTATAGGTAAATTATAATACAAGTTTGTATCTGCTTCCAACCTCCTCTTCTTCGGAAGTAATTATTTAGACAGAGAGCCCAAGTCCCGTCTTTCACGACAAAATAGATTGAGTTTCACATCACACCAAATAACCTCAGGAAAGCTTACTGCTTGGCATCAGATCCTGAAAAAGAAAAAATCTTGGAAACTTGCTGTAACTTCCAGGTGAAAACTATTTGGAAATCTAACTCCCAAAATCTCAAAGGCAATACTTTAACACCAAGCTTTTAAAACCTCAGATGATGTTCCCTCACTCTTCACATATTCTTTCAGTGATTCTACTGCACCAAATATTAGCACTGCAAATTTAATGTTGATTTAATGCCGATTAAAAATAGGTCTCCTAGTAAGTAATTTGGTGCAGTAAAAACAGATCAGTAGATCGTCCCCTCTATCTCCTCAGGGGATTTATTTCAGATTAGCCTAGTCCCCTGGACTCATATAATGTCACCCTGTGACACATATAATTCAAAGATGTTCAAAAGAGCAGTCATTGATCTAAAATCTTATGGCCTATTTGGGATTTGGAAAACACTGGTGGAGAGCACAGACTGATGTCTCTGGTTCAGTTTCTTTAAATACATGTAACGGGTGGACCATTATCAAATTATTTGTCTTCCCCCACACTGCAAAATCAACTACTGTATTTTAACATCTGGAAACTGTAGGTTATCTGTAAAGATACCTTGATTCAGCCACAAGTGCATGTTATACCTCTGCATGAGGAAGTATACCCCACAATGTTTTTTTCCTCTTACAGCATTGTGGCATCTGAGTCTTCACAGCTTGCTCCCAGTAACTTCTTACACCACTGTTTTACCACACTGGGGTGACATGAAGATTTCAATTCAAGGAGTAGCACTTCTAAGGACAAGAGGAAATGGGTTCAAGTTAAGCCAGGTGAGGTTTAGGTTGGATATTAGGAAAAATTTCTTCACTGAAAGGGTTATCCAGCATTGGAATAGGCTGCGCAGGAAGGTGGTGGATTCGCCATCCCTGGAGGTGTTTAAAAAAAGGGTAGACGTGGTACTTGGGGATGTGGTTTAGAAGTGGTTTTGTCAGGTTAGATTAATGGTTGGACCTGATGATCTTAAAGGTCCCTTCCAACCTTAATGATTTTATGATTCTAAAGGAGTAAAGTTATCTGCAATTTGGGTAGTATATATAAAGCTGTGGTATATAACCATGGCGATCACATGTGTCCTTCTGTAAATTATTCTCTGAGAAGTTCATTCCCAAAACTCCTATTTCCTGAAAGCAAAAGGTGTTTTTCTGTTTATAGACAGACCTTTTCCGCAGTCACAGGTAACTCAGGATAATGCTATGCCTATAGTCAGTTTGAACATCTACAATGTAATGTGTTTCTACAAATAACGATTTGTCATTATTGTTTCAACACTGATAAACAGGGCATTATTAAAATCTTGTTTCTGTTTACTCATCACTGCTATAGCATACATCACTTTTTTTAGATTGCAGCTGAGACTGAATAAGGAAAGCAATAAAACTGGGATAATGTTCAGTTCTTTGGAGTAGGTATTTTACAAGTTGTAGTTTGTGGGATCAGTCACAGAAGAGAAGTCAGAGCCAGTTTAGTTTGTTGTTTGTTTAATTTTTTTTTAATTTTGTTTCTGGAATTTCACAGGAATAAAAAAGAGGTTTGGGGTTTGATTAAAAATACACCACTCAAATTATTTTAGCAGATAAACTTTGCATAACACACCAACACAAAGCAACTGTCTTTTCCATAAAAATTCTATAAAACCGTCCTAAACTTTTCTATTAACAGAAAAAAACACATAACATATCACCGTTCTTATCAATGAGCATTGACAGAGCTAATTATAGTACAGCACATCCAGCCTTTGTAATATCTGAGAAATCTCACTTAAATTAATGAAATGGCATGGATCTCAATAAACACACAATTAATTTTGTGGTTAATACCAGCTAGCCCTGAATCTTTCAGTCCTTAGTTGCTCACTGCCACTTGCAAAACTGACAAACAGTCAAAATGTTTGAATGTGAGAAGCTATGGGTCATGAGCATGACAATTTTTTTATCCATGAAGTCTTTGAAGAGAAATCATCACTTAACATGAGTATGCCATATTTTCAGCAAATACTTGACAAGCCAAAAGCCTGTAATAGTTATATTGCTAAAGGAAAGAGGCTGTACACTTATTAATACCTGTCCTACTTTCCTAACCCCATCATTTTGAGCTTTACCAATTGTATATCACAAATTTAACAAGTGAAGAAATCTGCACCACCCTTAGTGTCACTCTTTGGGAACATTTTATACTTTGGTAAGTACACATTGTTTCCCAAGCCGTCTGTGTCAGCAATTCTATAGACCTTCTATAATTACCGTGTTAATAATTTTTAGTCCAGAGATGTAGTATTTGATAGAGGTATTCCTTCAGTTTGGCCATCATTTATGGTTTAATCACATTGCTTCCTCATTTTGCTGTATGCACACAATGGACCATAATGTAAAATTAAAAGGCAAGACAAGAACTACTAATCCAGTAGTAAAATTTGTTCTTTTTTGCATTCCCTACACATGGCCATATGGACACACAAAAGCCTGAAGCAAAAATGATCAACTGCTATTGAAGATCTAACACTGATTGCTAGCAATAAAAGTGCTCCCTGGACAGACAGCAATAATAAAAACAGGCCACCATTCAGGGCCCATATAGCTATTGCTTTTAAAGGTAATTGCAGCATCTGCTTCTTGAAGTAGTTTCAGACCAATGTAAAGATCTTGCTTCTGTCCCACTGAATGGCAAGCAGCACTGAGTAAAGACTGAAAGGGTTTTGAACACAGCTATACTGGAGTGCACTACCAGGTCAGAAGTGAAGGCAGAAACAGCTGCTTTTTCAATAGACTCATCAGAGCTTCTCCATGCTCACTGCACTTGCCCACAAGACTCCAGCACAGACTAGTGTGTTGTATTTTTTTTGCTGTGGGAACTTCACTCTTAAAAAACAAATGGACTGGCTTAACTATTAAGTGTCAGTCAAATTGACTATAAGGGCGGGGGGGACGGGGGACAGACTGTTTTAAAAATGTAATTAGCTTTCGTCCTCTGATCATTCTATGCATTTGCATGGTTCAGATTGCCTCATTTAAGTCAATGAAATTCTGATGAGATGTATTTTTCCACCTTAGAACCTTATTTATGTGCTGTAGTAACACTGACAACAATCTCTGCTTTTGTATGAAGATGTATAGTCTTCTGACAGCCACTCCTATACAGAAAGTGATAACTGTCATAATCTGCTGTGCCATATCCATTTCCACTGATTTTACATCACACTACTTGTTCGGAGTCTGGATGAAGCAAAACAATTCTTTTTCCTGTTCAGCTATACAGATGTTCAGTAGCACTTCTTGGATGTAAGTAAGAATATAGAGTGTTGGTAGTCCTTCATTTTCCCTCTATTATTCAGACAGTAACACTGGTCTTAATAAATATTTTTTGCTCTGTGTTTATCTCCTTACCCTAATGCCCTGGGAATAAGATTGCCTTACCCAGAGACAGAGAGAACATCCAGGATTCTCACCTAACCATAGAACCTATTTCACATTTCATTGGTTGTGTGAATGAGCTGTGAAAATTGCTTCCTGTTTCTCTAAAGTATCAGGACAGTGGTTTGCATGGGAGAGATTTCTTCTGGTTACATGAAATAAAACTCATCCACTGAGTTCATTTCAAAGTCTTAAAACTACTGTGCATCTTGTTAAGTTTGAACAAATCTTTTCTGCTCTGTGAATACCTACTCCCAAATCAGAGGTGTTACAGTTACCTCTTGTTTACAGCAAGCTATCTATATAAAGAAAGAAAGAAAGAAAATTAAACAACAATAACAAAAAACACAACAGGAAAGCACACAGCCTTACTCTTTTCTGATAAGTGTAGTCTTGGCTTTCCCAAATTGAGAGGAAGCTGCTTTCAATGTATCAGGGGACACACGAACAAGGACAGTCTATTTTAGTAAGAAGCTGGTTTTGTCTAACATTAAACACACTGAAAAGAATAGCTTAAATAACAGTGGTGGGAGCCCAATTTTGAAAGCTAAGTTAAGCACTTCTCATCCTCTTCTTTACTAACATCCTTCCACCTCATTGAGATATTAATCAGATTTGAAAGCCTCTAGTAAGCCTGAGAATATTTAAAACCTATGAAATGCAAAATCACAGATTCTACTTAAGTCCATGAAACTGTATCTATTCCCACTAATACTAGAGTACATATGGACTGTGTATTTACCTGTGAGAATTCAGGTTTAGGACTTTCAAATTACTTTTAAAAAAGTGAAAACAAAATTTCTGCAAAATATAGAGCTCAATTCTGTACAATTGAGTGGCTGAGAACAGTGAGATTTGGGAAAATATTTATATGGAGACTTAGGTTCAATTTAATCCCATAAAAGCCAAAGTAATTCATAGCAACCGTGAATCCAGTCCTACCTTCAAGAATATGTGTGCAGCCCTGAACAACCAAAATCATACCTGCGGTGCACCTGCAAATTGGCATATATTGCAGCAGCCTTAATGTCTGTTATCTAAATTTAGTTCCTAGGGGGTTATTTTTAGTTTCTCAGGTGGGTTTGTTGGTTGGGTTTTTTTCTGTTGAAAACCAGTTGATTTTATTTTTGAACAAAATCCATTACAGGCAGGAAGGTAAGTGCCGAAATGGTTCATCCTGGTTCATCTCAGGCCATTTTATAGCCTGAGAGATGGCAAGGTAGCTAGAGGAATAACATTGGCTTAATTCTTGCATAAAGGAATGTCAGAAATTCTGTAGTCCAAGCTTCGAACTGACGAATCTTGTAATTTACAGTAAAAAAGTGTGTGGGAGGGGGTGGAACCTGAATAATCTGTATCAAAAAACATAGTTACACCATCTTTCTGTGATATGTCGCATTGTCAGGAGATAATCTAACTAAAAAGGGAAGAGAAAGTTTATTCTATGTCAAATATGAAATTCTGCCTCACAAACAATAACAAAACTGTATCTGAATGTTTTAACTTAATACTGAGCAAACTAATGTCTTAACCAATGGGTTAACCAACAGTTGATTGGAAAGAAATCTCAGCTCTACAAAATTAAATTGTAGGCTAAAATTCCTTTTCGACCATTCTACCTACCTATCCTTAGATGTCAGTGAGGCGTGACTTCTGTGTTGTAATAAAGCTCTGCTCAGTTTTTACTTCCTTCTTTACAAAGCTAGATACAAAAAAACACTGAAAATACAATAAGCACAGAGATGGAATTCATATTTTTAATAGCAAAAATGAAGGCAGCCTGTACATTATCCAGGAAGAAAGTAGAGATTTCTCCTTGTGTTACTCAGACTAGCTTTCCCTTGGCATAAGCCTGGTGCTCATCATCTCATCAGAGCATCAGGAAACAGTTAACTTGACTTCATCCAATTTCCAGACAAAATGCCTAGCATTACATGTGATAAAGTTCAGCAATTAAAAAACAATTGGCTTTAAGCCTAAAAATCCATTTTTTCAGATGTGACCCACAAAGGAGGAGCTTTGAAAGGAGGATCTTCCGAAGGTGGCTACTGCAGTACGCTGGTTCTGTGAGTAAATCTAATAATAGAGCCAGAAAGTATCATGCTGCTAGTTGCGTGTCTGTAACTGTGAAAGAGAGAGAGATCATGAGCTACAAGTGTTAGGCAGTGGGAAGGTATTATTCTGTTTCTTTAACTGAGGAAAGGAAATCCAACACTCCAATTCTCCTGTGAACAGGGCTTATTTGATTCCAGTGGAAACAACAGAAATTTCAGTTTGAGCAGAGCTACTATTTTTCTTTCAGAATTGCTGAGAATATCTAGCGGTGAATAACTCTTAATCAGACTTGTTTATTCACTTTAAAAGTCAGTGCAGGTCACATTGTTCGCTTGGTGCCATTTGGTCTGCACTTAGTCCTTCTTGAACAGGAAGTCCTTAAGATTAAAGATTGTATTTTTATGGTCCCATGCCTGCCTACCCTTAGCTATTACCTGAAGAGCAATGTAACCAGGACTCGGTTTCTAGAAAGGATATTAACAATCATTAGCGTGTGTGTATGTCAGGATGAAAAATAGGAGGAAATCAAAGTAGAGCAACATGGTGAAAGCAAAATTGTAAGAAACAGCAACGTAATTGTTCACAATATTGGGAACAAGGTGTATTCAGACAGAGGTACTTTCTATCTAGAGGTCAGCAGAGTGCTAGATCACTAGAATGTATTTAAATTGAAGCAGAAATTGTGATTTAAATACCCCAAAGCTATTTGCCTCTGGACATATATTTACATCCATTTTATGAGGTATGAGGGATCTAAAGTGCTTGTTGTTCAGAAAAGTTAGGCTTTTTCCCCAGCATTGCAGAAACCAGGTAATGGCACAAGGACGAGAAAGAAAACTCTAAGCAGAGTAAATGGTGTGCCTAGAAAGGTTAGGAAGACTACTTGCTTTCATAAACTAATTATTCTGCCAGCTCTATTATTATACGGTTGTTCATATTTTGATTTTGTATTTCTTCTTCACGCTCTATAACTCACAAGATCTTAAGAAATGGAATAAGCATTTGAAATTAAAACAGCTATATACTATTTCAGTATAAACATGTTTTGATATTATGCTTTAGGAACGAAATCTGAATGATCTTTCTGAGGAACAATTTTGTGACCAGTATTTGCATATGTACACTGAACCTGAATATTTATGTTCTGTGTTGAATCTGCCATGAACACATTATCTGAATCGATGGGGCTCTAGAGCAGCAGCGTGAGATGCCTAGACAAACTGCAGGCTGGATGCTTAACTCATCCGATGTCCAGTGCATGTGATGGGACAGAGGCCACTGCATGATAGATGGTTGTAGCTCCCGATCTCTGAGTACGCTGACTAAAAAAAAAATAAAGTCTGAGGCTGCAAATCCACCTGTACCAGCCCTGTGCATTGCCAGGCCACATACTGTTCATGTTTGCCTAGATCAGGAGTGGATATATGAACACGCTGCTGTTAAATTCGCCAGCATATGTTGGTACAGAGTTTTATTATACCAGATTTGCAGTGACTGTGGGAGGACAGCCAATATTCAACCCAGAATAAAGCTACGTTGTAACTCAGCTATCATTTTCAGCCAGCATTTCCCCACTTCCCATCACCGCAGTCACCACTTCTAACTCCCACGCTGTTTTTTCTTTCTGGTTAACACCATCTTTATTCAGACACCCAGCTAGTCCAGGTTAAATTAATCTTTCTTTCTTTCTTTCTTTTGGTATTCACCTAGATGCATTCCTAATGCTCTTCGTTAAAGAAGGGAGGGTGCAGAGGAGATGATGAGCAGCTGGGGAGTGCAGGGCCAACTGCATGAGCGTGGAGCAGCCCCCTCTGAGTGGTGCCGGCAGACAACTAATTTAACCTGAAACCTGCTGGTATGAAGATAAACTATTGATGAGGGACAAATTGTGTTTGTTGGAAAACTCTGCACGATAGAGAAGTTCTCTGCTAAGATGATCAGGTGTTTTTCTTTCTCCCTGTTCTTTTGGAATAGTGCAAATGATAAGAAATAGAAAGATTTGGTACCGCAGTATTCAATTTTACAAGCATTTTTCAAAATCATTTCTACCACAGTCCACATTTCAGCTGCTAAAATATCTCTGAAGACAGAACTTAATGCCTTGATGAGTATTGGTGTCTTGTATTCACATATTAAGGCAGTTAGGAATTAGAGAACAAATGGGGAAGTATGGAGGCAGGACTAAAAATTCCTGTCTTCCCCAGATAAGACATCATGCTAGGAGTAGTAAAACATTTTTCATTCATTATGTAAGAATAACCTCCACTTCCAGTAGTTCCACAGAAACACTATAGACTGAGACAGAATCTTTCCTTTAAACATATTGTAAATGTTCATCTCAAAATAATACTTTATTCTTAAACAGATGTAAAGATTTTTATGCTACAGGTATTTGTTTGCCCTTAAGCATCTCAGACTCTCTTTTCTATCAGACCTTTGCAATGAAGTGGTTTCACTAAGCCAATGGCTGAGATGAAATCTAAAATAAAAGGGTTATTTAACTGCAGAAGTTGTTTATGAGGAATAAAAACTTTTAATCAAACTTGACATCAACATTTTCAAAAGGAAAAACCATTTTTCAGTCGTGGCTTGGTCAAATTCTTTGAAGTATTAATGTAACCCTGAGAAACTGGCTATTAGTCTCAACCAATTGCTGGACATTAGACACAACAAAAACAGGAAAAGTTCAAGAGTCTCTGTTGACTTTCCGCTTGATTGTAACAAACTACTCACTTTCTGGGTTTTCTTTTTTGAAGTGGAATTTTATACAGCAAGGCCAGACTTTGTTGTTCTTTTTTCTTGATATACAAAATTCCCACCAACCTGTGCTCTCTCTTTTAGTTCAAACATGAAGGACTGCTGTTTGTATTTAATGCACACACTACCAATCCTGTTTAATTCAAAGACAGTGCTCCAGTGTACCTGAAAGTAAAACCTGGAACATCAGCGCATGGGTCAGAAGCAAATCTGGCTGGTAATTACAAGATGTTGTGAAATATCATCACAATTAAATAGTGTCTACCTACCTAGAGACAGAAAAGTACCACAAGTACCTGTCACAGACTTTTTTATTGTGCAGTACATTGTTGAAGTGTAAGCACTCAGTGTTAGCCTTAAATGAGGAGTGCTCAGATACCCTTTGCCATTATTGCCAGGGGAAAAAAAACAACAGCTGAATAAAATATTGCCCCATGCATCTAGAAATGCTAGAGGATAATCCACTAATGTCAGTTAACTTCCACTGCAAACCAGAGAAAGAGAGGTCCATTAGCACCAGGATATTCCACACTGCAGCAGTTTGACCAAGAAACAACATTCCATAAAGCATACACACACTTCACACAATATTCATGTACTTAGAGTAGTGTTCTTTTATGAGTGCTTTAATACTTTGGGATTATGTGTGTTGTTTTAGCGTTGCATTAGTCACACCCCAGAGAAATGTGAGCTTCCATGCCTACTTATTTCAGTGCTGCGCTAGCTTGACCCGCAGAATTTACCACATTAAGAGAGGATTTAAATCTTGATTATTTTCACCTGTTCACTTTCGATCTTTTTTTTTTTCTTCACCAAAGAGGCCTGCCCTCTTAGCATGATACAGTTCATAAAACTGGTGACCTTTGCCAGGCTTCTTGATTTAAGCAGAACAGAGGAGCAAAGGGACTCTCATGCACTGGTAAGAACCTGAAAATAAAAAGCAAAACTGTTGCCAGTTCCTATTCAGGTGAAAGGGTTGAGAAGAGCTCTTTCTTTTCCATTCTTATTATGAAGGTGGGCACAAATGCATCCCACGTGGTCCTACACGGTCCAGCTCCCCGCTCCAGCCCTGAGAGCTGGGGGGGACACAGCACCCTGCTTGTTTGTGCCAGTCTGTTGCACATCCTGCTGGTTTAGGGGTTCACAGTGAATCTGTGCTGCCCTGTGTATAGAGAAATTTCAGTTGCTCCCTGTTTTCTGTCCAGAGACACAGAAAAGGAAGCAGAAAAAAGCAAACATCTGTTCTACATTTTATTCCTTAAACTAAACCATCCTTAAATTTTCAAGAATGCTTAAAGCTTCAGACAGTTACTTGGAAGAGAAAGTTGATTGCCACATCCCACAGAGATCTCCCAAAATCCCTTTGCTGTAACTGCATGGTAGGAAAAACTCTGTTGTTCAGTTCTGGGAGTAGCTCAATGCACTTGCAACCTGATAAGATCTGAATTCCCAGCCTTGTAACCTACCGAATGGTGATACATCACCTCATTCACATTTTCTATGGCAGGGAAGAAAAACGTGTGGGAAAACTGAGAGAACATGGAAAAAGAAAAGACAGGAAAAAAAAAAAGAAGATAAAATAATGATAATGTGTTCAATTAAATGAAAGTCCTTCCGCTTTACCATAGAAAATTCATCACATTTTCCTGTCTTTCCCCCTTTTAATATTTTGCATTCCAAATTCTATCAAAATAGTATACAAAATAAAAAAATAAAAAAAATAACCCAACCTTTCTCACTGTTTCCAAACCATGTCATCACCAAAAAATGCATTTTAGAAGGACTCAAGAACTTCTGAAGATTCACGAACATGAAATCTTCCAGTTCACTATTCATCACCTGACACCTAGCAGAAGTTTAGTAAAATCCAGTCAAAATTAGATCAGGTAGAAATATACAGGGAAGGAGCTTTTGACAGGAGAAAAGACAGCACAGTCAGTGGAGAAAGTGAAGGTCAGTGGTCAGAGGAGAGGAGGGATGGTAACATGAGAGCACACTAAAGGACAGGATAAATGGTCCTGCTGCGGCAAGGCTGATAATGATGTAGTTAGTGGAAATGGGGAGAGGATATTTAACAATCAGCATAAATGAATAGATTTTGGAGGGTAATCAAGAATGCAATTGAATTGGGAGGAGGATAGGAGGAAGAAAGAAGCCCTTAGAGGTTTTGGAGAAGATTTATTTGAACTGAAACTTCAGCTAATTTACATCTCAAGAGAGAACTATAGCTTAATAATTCAAAATATGCCTCTTCTTTAATATTACAGAATACAATGACAAATGTTATTACACAAGCTTCTCCTTAAACGACTATCCCAACATATCTTTAATGCAGTTCACAATATTAGATTATCTATATTAAGCAATCACACCCCCAGCTCAGGCCTGTGGTAACGTACAGATCTCCATTTGAGATCTATTGGACCTCCGTAATTCAGAACCTACAAGGCGAACAGTAATACAAGAGATTTTCTACATCTTTGTTTTTGTTTTTGTTTTTATTTTAACTGAAATAAAATGTCATCTGTTAAATACAGATATCCAACCAATTTTATTTTCTTTTTAACCGCTGAAGAGATGTCTTGACTAGATGTGTAATACAGGTTTAATTGAACACGATACGGGATTCTTTCTATGCCAACACTTCCTTTTTCTTCTAATGATCTGCTTTATTTCTTCTCATAACTGTTCCCATTTCCTCTTGATGTCATTGTCACTGATGTTATTCTCTCAAGCAAACTTTTACTATTCCAGGTTTCCCAGCTGTCCTTGCTATTGTTCTCCTCCCCCTTGTATTGCTGTCCTTCTGTATCTTATGACCTTATTACTGTGCAACTCTTAACCTTTTTTTTTGGTGACCATTTCCAGGAAGGACATGAAGGTACTGAGCTGACCAGCAATGAACTAAATGTCTTAACTCTCATTATCGACAGCTAGTGCCTGAACTATAGGATTTTTATGGTAGAAATGAGGGGCAAGAGAGTACAGTAAACAAAGCCTAAAGATAAATGACAATGTGTTAGCCTGTAGAGACCTGCACAGTAGTTTACTGCAGGGATCACTGTTACACTGAGTTTTATTTAAGGTTTTAAATTATGACCTGGAAGATGACTTGCTTAATTCAGCTCACAGAAGTAGCATACAGGCAGCCTGAGAATTATTAGACTAGAATGGGATCAAGGTATACCAAAGTCTGGTAACATCAATGCAGCTGAATGAGAATACGGAGAGAGAGTGGAGACAGAAAGGAAAGACAAATGGGTAAAAAAATAAAAAGGCAGAAAACAGATTTTCTCTGAAATGTACTCTCATAGAATTTCCTACAAGTGATAAAGGGCAAACAAAATGCCAAAACAACTTTCCCTGTTCTGTCCCACCCATAGCTCCTCCTTGGTTGTGTGGTTTTGAACAAGCCATTTCACTTCTGTGGTCCAGAGTCCCTTCAACACTAGTATGATTCTGTCCCTGGCTAGGTACCATATCACTGAACTCAATCTATTCTGTAATGGCAGAGGAACAAAACAGGAACTGCAAAATTAAGGTCTTCAGAAAGACCATGCCATGCACTCTACTCTAGCAGGCTAAAACAGCAGCTGCTCTGCAAAAGATTTGACTAGATTTAAGAGTGCACAGATAAAAGCTCATCTACCCATAACTGCCCTCTACCTTGCAAAAGCAAATGGAAAGTTACTTCGGTTCCTTCTGTATGTAAGAACTTCTGACATGCAGATAGCCCCTTAAGTCACAGACTATTTCCAAAAATTTGGAGTCTACATTAAGTACTGGGCACCATACACATACCAATGGGAAGCGGTTAGTGAACAGGCAGAATTTGCGTCAAAGTACATACCTATACTGCAACTCAAAGATGATGTCACAATTCATGCAGGCTTACCTGAAACAGTTCTAACCAAGCTGGGTTGACGGTTAATAGTGGTGGACCAACATCAGCACAGTTCCCAGGCTGGTGCAGCTTCCTAGGTGAGTTTTGCAGAAGCTGCTGAAACCCAACTTAGCAACTACACAACTTACATTCTCACAGGTAGGTTTCTATGACCTTGTAATCACACCTTTTGAGTTTCAAGATGGGCTTAGCTGTTTGGATAGCTGTTTATTAGAGAGATGAAAAGTGCACAAAAGTTATAAAAAGTCCACAGCCTGGACAAATAACAGAAACTCAGTCTAGGGAAAACAGCATCTCTTCAGTGGAAACCTATGAGAACAGTAATTTCAGCAATTTTGTGGGTAATGAGGCTTTTTCTTCCTGCACCGTTGTCATGGTTGCATGCTTACACATTCATTAGTTTGTCCTTCGCTAAAAATCACCGGTAAAAGACAGAAAATACTCTCCCATCTCCAGAGGGCCTTCGGTCTTTCTCAACATGGTTCCTCCCCCCCACCAAAAAGCCCACCCCTAGGCTAACCTTGAAGTCACTGAAGTCTGATAAGAGGTAAAGGAAAAAAAGTTAGTATTTGTTTTTCATGATTTTACCCACTTCAATATTCTGATGTTGTTCTCTAACAAGTGATCAGTTTTCTTTCAGTAGTTGTTCATTTAAGAAAAGTTAGAAAAATCTTTTGGGCAATTATTGCTCAGGCATTGTGCCAAGTCCATCTGCAGAGGCAAAGACAGCTGGATATCAGGTGCTACATGAAGCTACATTATTTATTTTTCCTCATTTTTAAGTTGTTTTGATTTGTGGTTTTTTAATGGCTACCCTACCACATGACCCTTGGTTGTTTCAGAGCAATGAAGACTGCCCTCTGGAAGTAGTTCAGCACTGCTCAGCCAATGCAGCAGAGTATCCATAATGTTCCCAAGCAAAACATTGATAGTTACACAGAATCTAAAGCAAAAGGTCAAAAACCCTGCTATAATCGCGGGTGTTTAAAGTACCCAAGAAAGCAGACCTTGAGTAACACACAGATGAAAGAGAAAGGCAGTTTTCAGTGGGAAAAGAAGCTTTAGAATAGAGTAAAAAGTAGAGGGAAGGAAGTATGAAGGCTTTGAAGTTGAGCCACAACTCAGCTAACACTCTGATTTATACACACAATCTTTCTTATTCTTTCCCACAATAAATCACCATTGCACGACAGGTTCTGGTATCTAGTGGCTGCACAGGAGGAATTCTCATGCCATTATGCTTTTGTACTAGGTAAGCCTCCCTTCTAACGCTTCCCTTCCAACTTCCCAGAACTTTGAATCTATATGCAAATTTTGCAGGCATAAAATAGGCTAAACAAATCCGCTCAGAAATATCTCTGCAGAGTGATATTGTTCTGAGTATTACCTCCAGATTATGTTTTCTACTATATTTGCTGAATCAGACCCTTAACTAGTGTAAAATTGGCATATTTCAATTGTATTTTCAGGTCTAATTTATCATGTCAATATAGAAAACATAGTCCAGTATCTATTTTGATAGTAGGAATGCAGGGGAGAAAAAAATCAGTAATTGTAGTTTTACAAACTTGAAGCCTAAGCCCAATGTTCCATGTTTAGAATTTTTAAGAATCTCCTGCGTTCACTGACATCACTGTAAATTTCTCCACACTGCCAAAAATCAGGCAGCCAGAGCAGAGTTAATTCAGTAAATAAATTATCACACTCATATATTTGGACACTTTAATTCAGAACTGAAGCCTGAGGGTACACAGAACTATTGTGGTGTCTTGCTGTTGAAGTATTTGATTTTGCTAAATCTTACATAGCACCCATTACAAGTATTCACTGTCTATAGTAGGTAAGGTCATTTACCTGGGAAGTACTGTGTTATGGGAGATGATGATGTAGCCGCCAACTATCTGAAGCCAGTGGTGCTTTTGAAGGATCTGAGTGAGACTGTGGAGGAAAGTACGGCTGTATCAAAAGTTAAAGCTCATTGAGGCAACGGTCATAACATCTCTGCTTTGCATCTGGAGTATCTGGATTACTTACAAGGCCATTGTACTGATTTTGGCTGGGATAGAGTTAAGTTTCTTCATAGCAGCTAGTATGGGGCTATGTTTTAGATCTGTGCTGAAAACAGTGTTGATAATACAGGGGATGTTTTTGTTATTGCTGAGCAGTGCTTACATAGAGTCAAGGCCTTTTCTGCTCCTCACACTGCTCCTCCAGCAAGTAGGCTGAGGATGCACAACAAGTTGAGAAGGGACACAGCTGGGACAGCTGGCTCTAACTGACCAAAGGGATTTTCCATACTATGTGACATGCTCAACAATAAAACTAGAGGGGGAATTTGAGGGGGCGGGGGTGGCGCTGCGTGGGGCCTGGCTGGACATCAGTCAGCTGGTCACAGAATCACAGAATCACAGAATAGTCAGGGTTGGAAGGGACCTCTGGAGATCATCTAGTTCAACCCCCCCGCCAGAGCAGGGTCACCTACAACAGGTTGCAGAGGACAGCGTCCAGGCGGGTTTGGAATGTCTCCAGAGTGGGAGACTCCACAACCTCTCTGGTCATAAGCAATTGTTTTCGTTTACATCACTGGTCTTTCTTGGACTTTATTTTTCTCTCTCTTTGTTATTTTTCCTCTTTTCATCATTATCATCATCATTATTATTATTTATTGTTATTGTTGTTGTTGTTATTGTTGTTATTATTTCTCTATTATTATCAAACTGTTTTTATCCCAACCCATGTGTTTTCTCACTTTGACCCTTTGGATTCTCTCCCCCATCCCACTGAGGGGGAGTGAGTGAGCAGCTGCGTGGTGCTTAGTTGCTGGCTGGGGTTAAACCATGACAGCCATGTTAAGAACCATGTTAGGAAAGATTATGGAAATGCACAGGAGCCACTAGACATGAGAAAACACTAGACACTGAAAACACTAGACACTGAAACCCTAAAATCAATAAATTTGCCAGGCAGTCAGGCAAGGATGGAAACAAGACAACTTGACTACTCAGTCCAGTGCCTAATGTCAGATAAATACTTAGGAAAGCAATCTTTCATTAATCAAAAATGTGCAATGCTCTTGTCATTGTCAGCCTAGGAGCTAATGATTGTCACAAGTTGGATGTTAAAAAAGTGGAATGTCTACTAGCACAAAGAAACAATTTGCCTGTGACAGAAAAAACAATGGGAGAAGATAGTTTACGATGCTTTACTTACACTTGAAATAACTTTTGTCTAACTACATGAGTAAGTGAGATTCCAAAGGCAGTATAGGAGAATATGATCTTTGATCAATTTGACATATTTTTTTCTAACTGTGGAAGAACAGTTCAAGAAAAAAAATTAAAGTACAGTTGAACATATACATGTATATATTTGTATGTGCATGAGTGTATATATACATAAATATAGGCACACAGCCAGTATTGCTACACTTGTGCTACTCCTATCAAATGGCACAATGGTATCTGATGATGGGAATTTCAAATCCTTCCCCAAACTGGAATAGAAATGCCAGTACTTCATTTTGCTTCTAAGCCTTTCCTCTAATGTCATGACACTTTTGCAGAGGTGCCAGCCCTTTGGGTAGCACTTTCTGTATTCCACCATACAGATTCTTAATGTAAGTACTCTGACAAGCACACAGGCATCATCAGTAGCCACAGTCACTACATACGGAGACATCAGTAACCTCCCAGCTGCAGCCCAGGAGAGAACATAGACTGCTTCTCCCTCCCCATGTCACTCACACGGACAAATGAGCAGGGATGGGCTTCTGCACCAGATGTTGCTCTGCTGTAGCGTAGCTCAGTTCAAATCCTGTCATACCCTTTCTCATTGCTACTGGTAACTGCAGCAGACATGAGGAAACAAAGGAAACAAAAAAAATTGCTTCAGATACTTTCTCTTAACCAAATTCATGGGTTGCCATAGATGATATCCAAGTCCTATTTAAACTAAAAAAAAGACAACCCTGCACCATTGAAGAATCAGTCCTAGCTCTCAATAGCTCTTGCTAAACATATAGGAAAAGTTAGTCCAGAATCACGTTATTGAAGTCTTTTGGGGGCAGACAGGGTCATCACTCTGGATCCTGCTCCTGTTCACTGGAGGAGATGCTTTCACTGGAGGAGAGTATCTGTATTACAACAGTGCAAATTCAGTGATGAAATCATCATATTATTGCAATTTAAGACTGGTGAATCAGCTGAATCATGGTAAATCATCACATATTCTGATCTCAAGTATTTGATAAAACATGTTCATTTAATTTTTTTTATCTGAACTTTAAAGGAATATAACCTCTTATTTCTCCTTGGAAGCCACAAAAGTTTATTCATAATGCTACATCCTTTGATGTGTAGTCACATCATTAAAGAATGCACAGCACTCACAGTCTTACAAAAAATATTTGAGTGATATCTTAAAATGCCATACCTCTACCTAATCAGCACTGCTGCTGATTCAGGTCTGTACGTGATTTGGACATGATTCTCAACAAAAAAGCATTTTCTAGGTGTTAACACAGCTGACAAAAGTAAGAGAAAGGCTATTTTTGTGGAGACAGCACTGCTCTGGGACACCAGACCTAGTGTTAGTGCCCTGTATCATCCACAGAGCTTCCCACAGAGTTTCCATTTGACTTCAGGCGAGATTCTTCACCTACCCTGTGATTCAGTTCCCCAGGCACAAAATAAAGACGTTTTCTTATCTCACTGGGATGCTATAATGACAAAACTGAGTAACTGTGATATGCTCACATGCTAGAGCAGACAGCCACGGAAGTACTTAGACCGACAGTAAGACATACAACCCAAAAGTTTAACTCAAATTATCTGATACATTCTAAGGGCTCTTATCTTTAAAGGGAAGCCTTTCCATAAGCAAACGAAATGATCTAGTCTCAGGCTAACTAGGCTTTCTTCTTTCCTTTGAACAGGTTTCAAAGTAAAACAAGATAAGCAGAAGCTCCTTAGAGGACCTCTCTTCACAGAGAGCTGGGATGTGACAAGAAGCGCAAAGTATCTCTAATTTCAGGAGCAAAAGCTTTAGTTTGGAAGGGTGAGATGCAGTGTTTACACCCACAATAGATAAAAGAAAGAAATTCCCCAGTCCTCAGGGGATGTACAACAGGGAATTTTTTTTCCCTTTGTTTTCCCTTTGTTTTAAGTGTACACAGATGCCAATCAATGAAATATTTATCCTACAGCAATTTACTGAAGAATTTCCATAAAGGACTAAAACATACACCTTTGCTTTCTCTTCAGAGATGGATCCATTAATGTGTAATTTATGGCTGCTACTAAATAAATTAATCACCTTGAAATTTATTTTTTATTAATTAATTAACACTAAAAATATACCGCTAGTAAGTTTTTACAAGAGTTGTTTTGGCAGAAAACTGATACTTATTCTAATTTTAATGCTTGTCATGTTTTTTTTGACAAAATAATGACAATACTGAAGTATGAAAGCACATTTCTACAAAAAGTATTTTTAAAAGTCAGGATTTCTATGGTGTTCTTAAATATGACCTATAGTTTGTTCAATAATAACCTCATCCTACTCTCCATTAAGTAATGCATGGGTTAATGTTTGTGTATGCATATTTTCTTTAGAGAGAGACAAATAATTTCCTCAGTAAATTTAGCAAGTTTTTCTATTCTGTGAATGACTGATTATTCTTTCCTACAGAAAGGCATTTTCCTGAACTGTAGGCTGAGTCTTAATGATTTGCTTTAAGTACTTGGTACTCTATACTGAGGCAGTTCCCCGTCCCAACTAATATTACATACACTATCTTCTCTGCAATGTCACACAGTAATTGCGTGTGTGCTCAAACTCCTGTCTCAGTCAGTTAGTCGTTTTTGTACCAAGTCTCTCTGGAGAGACTCATAGCACCTGCCAGGAGTCTTCTCTCTATAAAAGTAGACTAATAGCCATTGTTGTTCTTCAGCACACACTGAAGAAAAACAGTTATAGCTTAACAGGTCAGTCATGTTTGTATGTTATCTCACAAGTTCATATCCCATCAATACCAACTGTGAATCAGCCTCATCACTTGACATATGTACTGTTCTGCAGGAAATCAGAGACTGGTATGTCATCCTACTGCTGCTTTGCTACTTTGGTGGATCTGAAGTGCATCTTATGAGGTCACAGATCTATTGTCCCAGACCAACAGCACGAAGCAGATTACCTTGATGTAGACGTGTTATTAAGCCAGGAAGAAAGTTCAGCAAGGGATGATACAGTCCAAGTTACAGTGAGAAATGCTGCTTTTTTCTGTTCCTCTTTTTTGGGGAAGGTTGGGGAGTGGGGAAGAGGTGTCAGAAAACCCATCTGCATAAGCATGTTTTGATAAGCTGCTCAACATCTTTCAGTCTCAAAAAAAGGCTGGACTCTCTTATCTCTGCCCATAATTTTGAAAAATTAATACAGCAGCTGTATAATAGAACGTAATGACAATAAAACCAACATCATTTATAGAATTTAAGTACCTCATCTTGACATACTAAAATGAGAGTGTTATTCTAGGTATGGAGCAAAGTTTTGCCCAGAATTTACTAAGATCTGTAGCTTTTGATACCTCCTGCATTCACAGTTTGCAGTGAGGAGCATGACATGCAGCACTTGGCTGGTCCAACAATGAGAATGTTAAACAAACGTCAGTCTGGTCCAACAGATCTCAATAAAATAACTAAGTAACTCTGACCGAGTATGTGTCATTTAGGAACACTGTTACACATTGAATAATGTAAATACAAGGGAAGAATATGCTGTATCTTCTTTACCCATCATTAAACATCCTCATATATAGGGGGAGGGGACCCAAAAAAACCCCAAAGAATATTTATTGCAACTGTAAATCTCCTAATTTAATCTCCTAGCATGATTATGTTGTTTAGAAAAAAGTAAGAAAAGGTTCCTTCCACTCTTCCTTTTCTCACATTTCCTGGTTATCCTAAAGCAAAAAGTGTCTACTGGAAGACATAGCTTTTCAGATAAATCCCTAGAAATACAGATGTTTCTTACAAAATATTTAAATTTAGAGTTCAGTAGGGAGCTTTATCCCTGCTACCTAATGCTTTTAAAACTCTGAGGAAAAGTTGCCCTCTCCATTAAAATCCATTAAATTAATTTAAATTTAAAACTCCTGTAAATGAATTGCATGTGCTCTTTTGAGACGTTCCCCACCTCTGTCCTGCCGACAGCCCCCGGGATGTGTGAGCTCAACCAACTCGGCCCAAGTCTACTGCAAAATGTCCTGTAAACGTGGCAGCTGGTAATGATAGGCCTGACATCCAGGAGGAAATTAGCATCTCCTAAACTGAATTAGTCTAATGAAACATGATGTAACAATCGCAGGAACTTTTTCTCTGAGGCTGACAAAGTAAGGCCCTGAGCTCCTCCACCTTCCCTTGCCCCCTAATTGAACGCGAGTAATGAATAAACATGTTAACCAGCTCCATTCTTCCTGCTGATTTTCATGGCGGCTGGGCCTGCGGCCTGCGCGCCATTGTTTAACGGAAGGGTGCAGGACACAGACTGAAGGATTGCTACCCAGATGTTTCAAACCACCCACAGAAAGCCATCAATGGGCTATAAATTTGTGAGGGGAGAGGAAGATTTGCAAAAGAATTGGAGGCAGCCACGGGGAGAACCTTGAATAAAAGGAGCTCTGCTGGTGGTAGGGTACCAGTAGGTGGACCAGCTGAGGGCTTTCCTGTGGCAATCTGTTCCCTGCTAGCCATGAATTTTAACTAGCTGTACACAGAGTGATTGCTTTACTTGTTTAGGCTTCTTGTTTTATTGACACGCAGCCATGTAGTTAAACAAAGGTCAGAATTACCGAAATACCATAAACTGCCTACACATAACCATTCAGAGAAGGAAGCGGCTGGCTTACCGACATGGGGGCTTTTTTAAATCCTTGTGCAATCACATTGGGGATTTTCTTTTCTTTTCTCTTTAAATTCCACACGGTGTTAACTTCCATTAGCGATTACATTTTTCTCTTTATGTAAATAATATGTGCTGCATTTTTTTACGTTTGTTTTAAGTACAAATTACAAGAAGGAGACAAGTCTAATTCTAGGCAACTTGGAAAAAAAAAAGGTCCTAATCCCACGATTTTTCCTCTTACTGAGTAATAATGCTTTCTCTACTAAAACCGAGTCTGTAGATTCTCAAACACAAGAAAGGGCAAGCATTTTTTTATTTCATCATAAACCAACCACGGTTGGATTGTACCAGCAAGAGCCGTGTGTACGTGGATGCCAGCACATCTTGCACCAGTGGGACACTGCTGCCTTCCTCTCCCCAGGCCTCACAGCTCCTCGTACTACTGAATCTGCCTCCCACTACAGGCCAGTTTCTCCACTGCACTATGTTATACGTACCCACTAATTATCCATTGATTTCCTATCACTTTTATAGGTAGCAGCAGTGGGACAGAAGATCACTGCTGCCCTTTCCATTAGAGCTGCCTTGATAAGGGTGAGGCGTGTTCCTGAGGTTATAGTCAAAGCAGGAGTAGCCACACCTGACTCCAGTTTTCTTTAGATTTTCCTAGGGGATTTACTAGATAAGAATCAGAGGCTCTCTGGCTTTTACTCTGATGCATCACTTTTCTGCATATCATATTGCAAGAAATTGTTGCAAAGAAATTTGCCACCGGCATCACCTTCTTGGGACTTTTCATGCAGGAGATGGCCCTTACGTTTTATCTTTAACTGAAGAATCTTAAAAATTATCTGAAACTAAAATCAAGGAAAATCAGAATGATATTAAAGCTTAAGAAAGTTCTAATAGATGAACTAAAATTTTAAATATAATACAATTTATATTAAAGGAAATTACACTAAGAGACAATTCCCTCCTAGTATAATGTTTTCCAGATGATCAATAAAAGCAGAGTGTTGTGTCACGAAAGTCTGACCAGTGTAGTTGCAGAGGAGGCCTGTGCAGCTCATAATAAAAACCCTTTGGGGACAGACATCCTTGTTTCTAAACAGTGTTATTTATTATCAGAAGTGCAAAAACCTGTTATGAAACACAGTATCTGACATTAGGGCATATGCATATGCACAAGATTGAAATACCTTAAAACACCTGACTTGAAACTAAGGAAGTGCATATTAGAGGTATTTGTTTAATTTACAGCAAAGAACACAGATTGTTCCCTTCATATGAGGTCTCACCCTGAAGCTGCCATACAAGACAACATGATTGCATGACAGAGCACAAATGTCATGCCAACAGCCAGTGCCCTTTGGCCATAATACTAATATGATCTGAAGGTTCATGGCCAAGATGAACATAACCGAAGATCCCAGTTGTATCAGTTAAACACACGCTCTTTGAATTTTACAGAGCATCAAGTTAGCTGGTATTTTAAGTTAGAAAAGCACAGTCAGCACTGGCTATGTAAGATTTCCTTTCCTTCTTCAGGAAAAAATCGGGCTAAAAATCCTTTCAGATTTCACTGACTATAAATAAACACAAACAAATAAACCATTAGACTGGATCTTGAGGACAAGTAATTTATAGTATTTGTAGTCTTCAAGCCCAAGATGCTGTGATTGTGCATGATGTTCCCTATCCCATTATGTGTCTTCTATAAGCAAATTCAGTGGCTGAGGTTGAGTTTTCAGGTTATTTTTAAAACCTGCATTATGCATTGAGGGTAAGATTTTTAAGGACAAGACATTTTGAAGTACATTACACCTGACTCAAGCCAACAATTAATTTCGTTGTGGTCTTACTGGATGAAAAGGAAGTCTTGGGTGAACCTGTTCTCTTTAATCACAGTGAAATAATACTCTTTGATTTTCAGTGCATGTCATTCACAGTTATTTATAGGACAATGCTGGAAGTCAAAACAGTCATCAAGGGTTAGTAGATATTAGACTTAACATCATACGTTTTCATTAATGGGCTTAAATGAACAAGTAAAGAAATACTCCAGTGATTAAGGCTATTAGAAAACTAGTCACTCATGTCAGCCACCAAACACGAGTCTCAAATTTCCATTAAAAAAGTATTTTCTGTCTTAATGAATTATTATTTGGTCACAATACGATTTTCTGAAAACAGCTAAATTATGATGCATCACTAAGTACTGATGGCTCAAAAATTTAATTGCCTGTGTCAGATTCTTTTCCTAAAAATCAGACACTAGAATTGAAGCAGCTAAAACTATTATTTCTACAAATATAGCTGGTTTTAAGCAACATTACAGTCTTTTAAAAGCCCATTGCCATCTGCTCTGTCAAAGTAATAAATGAAGAAGTTGGATTTACATGTGGCACTCTGTTAAATGAGGTAAAGTTCAGGACAGAGTTTCACTTCCCAGCAGATGGGGATCTCCCAGCAGGGATGGAAGTCAACAAAGAGGGTAGCAGGGGGTTTCCATAAATTCATGTGATCCCTGGGCAGAACTAAATGGATTAAATAACAAGGACTCTAGGAGTTAAGCTGTATCTTGTTATACTAAGATGTCTCTGCATATTAGGTACACAACAGTTATTCATCCTTTCTTGATACAGTAGAGAAAACAAGCTGTCCTTTTTCTTTGAATCTTGGGCTTGTTTTGCCTTGTGTCTTCTTTTGGAACTGCAAAGTGCAAGGCAAACTATAAATCTCTTCTACACAATAAGAAGATATTCAAAAGCCTATATTCTCATAGAGAAATGCAAAAAGTATCTGTGGGTACTATTCAATGGTTTCACTCAAGTGTCCTAAAAATGCTACCCTTCATTTTTCGTTAATATTTGCATCACAGGGACTTATTGCTAGAGGTTGTTAAAAGTCTTTTTCTTATTATTTATCTTTTTACTGGAAAAGTGGACAATTTTGCTACAGAAGTTTCCCTTGTTTTGCAAACCTTTATTTATCACTTCGATTCATTGAACTCTGGGAATTTAGCAATTAAACAATAGTGTTTAAAGAATGAAAATATACATGGGAAAATGCTTGGATGAGTACTGTACATATATTTAAAGTTATTTGTATGTATGTGGGAAAATAAATCTGTATTGAGTGTTCGGGGTTTTATTTTAGGACCATTGAACTTGAACAAAAAATTGAATAGGCAGTATTATAATGCATTACAGTGAACTGATATGTTTGCCTTTGAATAGACTTCCATGTTTGCTTTTGACAGCATTCCAAAATAAGTCTCTTGAATTTTGTATGCTTTGCCTGACATGGCTTCTAACATTCTTTGTAACAAACACCTGATCTGGAGTGAGAGTTTTGAGCTTGGGTTGTTTGTTTGTTTGTTTGTTTAAATTTACTTTGGCTGAAATTATTCAGTTATTTGCATTGTGGGGCTGCATTATCAAGATCACTGCTTCCTTTACCATGGCACGGCAAGTCTGTTCTTTTTTTCACTGTTTCATGTTGTTGGATTTCCAGGAGATGAAGAGCAAAATTTGCCTGCTTATGGTTGCGGACGTGTAAACTGGGTATTTGCAGTGCAGCTGATTTGGGATGTTGTATTTCACTCAATTCCAACTCAGGCAAACACAAAGAGAGAAAAAATATTTGCTCCTGTAGCAGAAGTAACAGACATTTGTTTAGTCTGAATGGTATTTTAATTAAGAAAATGATTTGAAATTATACTTGGTGTTTATATAGAGAGGTGTATGGTTTTAGGCATAATACAGATGTATCCACATCCACACAGATGTATGTGTACCTGTACACTAGTTTCAGATGGTTTTAATTAGAGACATCACTATGGGGCCTATGCCACCTGATTGTCTGACTGCTGAAAAATAGTTTCTTTACTTAGGAATGATGATTGATTAAATAATATAGAATAATTAATACGAACATAACAGATCTTAAAACATTATTGTTTATGTACTTTTCTGTTATAACAGTCTTTTGTACATTTTCTGAGACAAAACTTCATGCAGGAGAATCCTTTTCCTAAGCCGGGAAGGAATTTCCAAAAGTCCTTTGTTAAGATGACAGGGTAGAAATTCCGCTCCCATTAGCCATGTTTTTCTCATATTACCAAGTCTTAGCATGTAAAAGAAGTTTAGGGGGAGGATCTCATTGTCAAAATGAGTTAACTTCATTGTAACCTCAACCAAAATTCTGGAACACATTCATTTTCACATCTCCTCTAAAAGCATACAGCAATTTGAACCGGTGTTAACTTTGAACTGCCTGGCTTTGGGTCTCCTGAGAAGAAAAGAAACAAGTCCAGCAGAAGAGTGTAAGCTAATAGAAATAGATTGCCCAGTCTCTGTAGCAGTAGGACCAATTTCGTCCTGCAGTAAAACAGTGCGCCATTCAGTGCCCAAACACACGGTGGGATATTGCCAGTAGATTTGCCAATGAGCATCTACAGACAAGATAACGGTGACATAGGGGTAGAGTCAGGCTACGAGCTTTGAACTTCTTGGACACTTCTGTTTTCACACTCAGTTGGTCTGTCTTTTATGTCTGTCTCCCTGCTTCCTTAGCACTACCCTCATTATGGGTGGGTGGGAGAGCAATTACAGTTTGGACATTGAAATATGTCCTTCTGCTCCTATTTTGTTTGCAATATGACTATCTATTTCAAAGAATATTTTTGAAAGACTCGTCTTTTCTTTTTTTTTTTTTTCAGAAAGCTGCAACAATAGAAAGATGGGTCTTTCATTTGCTTCCCCTGAAGTCAGCATCCAACTCCTATTGTTTTCAGAAATGATCAAGTTCATGACATGTTTACAAGACAATACAAAGGGAAGGCAGAAAACATAACAAAAGTATAAATATCTCTATACACCTATCTATATATAAAAGTAAAAACTTTTAAAGCAGTGTGTTTGTTCCTATTTCAAGAAATACACAAATGGTCCTATTAACATCTGAATACACTGTATTGCATTGTTTTACTGAAAGGGAAGGAAAAGAAAAGCAAAGAAAGTTTGAGAGCACTTGAAAAGTGCGATACAGGATTGTGCAGTGCTAGAGAAGGGAATATCGAAGACAGGCTTGGATGCTGAAGTCATTTTGTGAGAGGCTCTTTGTGTGGACTTCTTCAGAGAGTCTGGGGCTGTCTTAGAGCATCTCCCTGACTTCCGAGTGTATCCATCTGAGCTGCGGATCTTCACAGGAATCACAGATACAAGCTCACATAGCAGCTTAATCCCTGCATGCACTTAAGGGAACATGTCCTGAGGACTCTCCAGTTACTTTTTTGGAATGTCTTCCTAGTCTGATTGCATTTTTAGCAGTGTCCTGCTTTTATTAGTCTCAAAAGCCCATGCTCCAGCATCATGTGGTATTATTCACTGACATGGACTATTTTGAAGTGACTACCAATTTGTCAAATCCCCATGAATGTCTGTGGTTGTCAAAAGTGCCAGGAAGCTTAGTTCATGTCTGAGTGTCACAGCATTTACCTCTTCACTCACCCTCCTGTCTTTTGTAGTTTCTTAGCTCTCACCATATATCTTCCAAATGTGTAGTACCGCTGGGAAAAAGGGCAACCATAGGTTACAATTGATAGTCCAGGTATTTTTATGCTGTGATGTAAAAAAATTACCATGCCATTTTCCCCTTGGAATAGTCATTGATACCATAAGTAGGGGTACTTTCAAAACTTCCACAGTTATTGACTCTCATTTTTTCATAACAAAATCTGATATTTTGCTCTTCTGTGTCAATATCATGTTTTTTTTCTTTAAAATTATTGACTATTAATAGTGCAATCTAATTCATTTTGTTCAGAAAATAATGCATTTAAATTCTACCTCCCTTTTGGAAAAGGGAGGGTTCCAGCTCCAGGAAAATATAGGTTTTGTTTATATTTTCATCAAGCTATTTTTAAATGCCTTGGGTTAGACTCACACAAGGACTCAGGCAATGGTGAGAAATGCAGGTCATATCTTTTAGACACCTTTCTTCTTATTAGGACCCACCACCCTGAATGAAACTGAATTAGATGTCTTGTACAGAACACATGAACAACACATAGTTTCAAAGGAGCCTCCAAAAAAAGCTTAGTCACGAGGATATAGGTTGCTCTGAGGTAAGAGAGTATGGGCACTAAGGTAGTCATTTAGATGTTAAGCATCATCAAGACTTAGGTGAATACATGCACAGACAGGGGCAGGGCTTCAAGAAACATCACAGGCAGATACCTACCTATTTTGGTCCCTCAAGCACTGAGATGCAGAAAACATACGCTTAAGGTTATTAAAATCTTGTGCCAGACCTCCAAATTAGTCAGCAAGGTCTAAACTATGTCCTAGTCTTTTAACAGAATTAACCTTGAATTGCTTCAAGTGTCAATTGTTACTTTAACAGAGCTGAGCTGTGCAAAATGATCCAAATATTGCCATTTTAAGGTGGAAACATGCAGTTTCAATATTATTTCAAACAGAAAGACTGAAACAACAAAAAAATCAACCACTTCTTAAGGACAGCAGGTACCCAAATATTTCTTTGGCAGTTTAATTATCATTTATGTTTTTTCCCTAGGGTCAAATTTCTCTTTACATAGTACATACAGACTTACATTGAATTTGCTGACAAATGCTATATTCAATGTGACAAAGCTGCAAAATAGAAGAGTTAATGTAATCTTAAATGAGATGTTCATGGAAGACCTTTTACTTTTTAGTTGGCAGATTCCATTGCTTTGACTCAGTGCAAATCTGTAAAACAGGTTTCAGATGTAACCTACATTATGGTGTCAAGTTAGAAGAAAAATATCTTGTCCAAAAGCGTGGAAAGAATTAAAACAATATTTTCTCTCAGCTGGCTACTTACGAGCAAGATGCTGAAAAGTAGAATTATCAGTTCTTGGAAGCAGCTCTTTTTCAATTAGTTTGTAATTCCATGGTGAAATAAAAGTAAGTTTTGCTGTTCTGAAAGATAAATTTATTTAGAAATGTAAAAACAAGAAAAAATTTATCTTCAAGTGTTTCTGAAGTTACTTTCTGAAACCATAAAGTACAGATTTTAAATTTTAACATTTTACACAGGAATTATCAGCAAAATTGATTTCACTTCATACATTGCAGATCAAGGACAGAATTGATTCAACCATCCTATACACTGTTCATAACTTTTTATGCAGACATGGTTATTCATAGTTAATGTGAATTTTCACATGCACAATAAAATGGAAGAAAAACATATAAACATTTTCTGTAACTGAGGTAAGCCTTTCATCATGAACTTTCCACTCAGCATGGGTGACCAGAACCTGGGAAATGTGATTGTTTTATCAACATTGACCATAAATATCCATTTACACAGAAGTAAGTTCAGAACAAATCCAGTAAAGCCCATGAACACACTCTGGATTTTCAGCAGCCTAAATGACAGTAGGAGTGTATCCCTGGCTGCCCCTGACAGCGTTTCACTTAAGTGTTATTTAAAACAAATTTCCAGTGCAATAAAGCCTCTCCCCTCTGCAAACGTAAATTATATTTAATATGCCTGGGAACAAGTAAGGCTGCCAAAGTCTGAGGCAAGCCAGCCTTTATGACTTCAGTCCGTTCTCAGCCCTTGATTACAATTTGATTTCCTTTGGCATCAAAAGACAAACTATTTTAGTGAACAATGTTCTTCCTTTACCAAGAGTGAGCTCTAGTTACTTGGCAGAGGGCCTATTTACTTGCAGACAACATGTCCAACCTCCCAGCAATAGCAGACCCCTGGACTTTGATTTAAAGCAGCACAAAGTAAGAAAAACAGAACAGAATGTATATTGCTCACTTGAGAGGCTTATTGTTTAAATGGCCTACTTATCATTAGACTGTGCTCCAACCCTCAACACTTTCTTTTGTGTACTTTATGTCAGACATATGGCCACGTTGGGATGTTGACAGCAGTTTTAACACTGCTCCACTATACATACTACTTTCAATTTGTTCTATCTTATAGTCGGGGCTTTCTTCGAAGAAGAAAGTGAATTTTAAACGCTGCAGTTAATAACTGTAACCGTCTGACAAGAAGATATAAAAGTGATGTGCTTGGAATGATGGCAGAGTTCATTCATCTGCACTGGGAGCCTCGTAGATGTTAAAGCATTCAAAATGAAGCATCTATTATCGTAAGAAATGAAACCCACAAAGGCTCCTGAATTCAGTAACACAAAATAAAATGTTCCCATACTCTTGACTCCCTGCCCCTCCCATGTCACAAGGAAAAAAAAAAAAAAAAAACAAAAGCTGAGAAACATTTCAAACAGAGATTTCACTCAGCCTTTTTGTTTATCTCCACCTTTGGGTAACCATATATCTCCCTCGGGCTTGCAATAGCATGCTTTTCCCCTTCTCATCACTCTCTGAGCACCAAGAGTGCCCTTTCACCTCTTTTTCCTGTTTGTTTGTTTTACTTAAGTACCTTAAACCCAATATAGTGATCAGGATGGAAGAGCCAGCGCTCTGGTCCCAGGCAGTCCTGCCCGCCCCGTCCAGGCAGGAGCCTTCCTGCCTCCAGAACAGCACCAGGGCTTCCTTGCTCTTTCCCCCAAATCTTCCCCGGGGCCAAGGTGCCTCCTGAATGGATTAGGCTCCTCTTTGATTTCAGCTGAATTCTACACCTTACCAGACCTTATCAGCTCCACTGTAGAACAAGAAGCTTCCAACAACAAAAAAAAGTTCTTCCATTTGAAAATGTTGTTTCATTCACAGGAAAAAAAAACCCAACCATGTGAGGAAATATCCTGATTGAGGGACTGTTTTGTTTAAAAAATTCTGGTAGAAAAATGTCAAAACTGTATTTCATTTTTAATGATTTCTTTAGTCAAAAGTGGAATAAAAAATACAGGTCTGAATCAGAACAGAGTATTTCAATGTTCTCAATTTCTTTAGTCAAAAGTGGAATAAAAAAATTACAGGTCTGAATCAGAGCACAGTGTTTCAATGTTCTCTAAGCAGAATATGTCTGTTGGTCTCCCATTATTTGATCAAAATTTCAGCCAATTTTTGATTTAAAAAAAACCAAAACAACTTAAATCTCAGAATTGCCCAAAGAGTGGACATTCCAAAGTTCAACCAGCTTCTCTCAAGATCAAAATCCAGCTGAACAGAGAAATGAGATTATACAACCCAACCTACTTCACTGCTATAGCAAAGAGGCACTAGACTGAAACAGAAAAGAACATCACATAATTATAATACCAGGTAAAACAATGAAAATAATTAAGAAAATGACATGTTTACATATCTTGTTGAAAAATTCAAAAGCGTCAGTGAGGAAAAGGAGGAAGGAGGAGAGAGGGGATTATATATGTGCCTGAACTATTATTGATAGCAGAACTGAAATTGCATAAGATCATTAAGGTCTTGAGCATTGTGTCACTGTCATGACAAATAAAGAATGAGGTCTGGGGAAAAAATAAATGTCTCCTGTGCACTCTGAAGATTGTCATAAGTAATAAAAGGCAAGTGCAGCTGGGTGTGCATTCTGAGAACATGTTCATTGTCAGTCTGCCGGAGTAGAACAAGAAGGTAGGCTGGAAGGAAATAATGTTATTATATCTCAGCTGGAAAATTCCTGTCATATTTAAGGGAAAATATCAGAAAAAAAAATCAACAGGGATTTTTTAACCTTTCCCAGAGTCATTGAGAAATAAGAGCAATATAGGGTAATTCAAAAATGCTGGAGGATTATTACTGTGTAGGTTTTAGGATAAGTTTCGTAGAAGTTTAATTTACTTTATATGGAATCTTACTGAGCTAACCCCAACAAAATATGGCAGATTTGACTTGCTGGTATAACTCTCAGAAATCTCTGGATCGCTTGTTGGTTCTGGCAAACAGGAATAATTGGAGAATTGCTACGCTGCAGCCTTATTGTTTTCCATTGCTTTAGTCCTTGAACATGGGCATAGTCAGATACCTCAAAAACTAGCTAAACAGGATTGTGCACAATTTAACAGAGAGTAATATTCAGAGTCAATGCTTATGCCCCACACTGACATGATCTATGTGAAGCACCAGCTGATGTTTCTCTGCAGTGAGACAGATCGTCAGGCATGAATTTACTCTAAGGGCATTTATGTCTAGTTTTCCCTATCAGTGAAAAAACACAGGAAGTCAGAGAAACAATCAAGTAGATGCTTTCTTGGATCACTCACCTGTGCTTTGAGAGACATGAATCTAAATAATCTGTTTTGTAACTTCACAGAGGCAGTAATCTGAACTCACTTTATCAGAGATTACCCTTAGCAGTTATTTACTGAATATTATGTTACTGAATATTATGTTACTGGTCCACGTAATTCTCCCAGTTAGAGGGATTCCATTTTGCTCACTGGGCAACAGGTGGAAAGAGTTGCTGTCCTGTAGTGCTTAAGACACATACCCAAGATGCTGGTGCAAGTCCCAGCTCCAACAACTACCTCATCACTTTCATGAAATAAAACTCCAACAGCTTGATGGCTGGAGTTTTCACCAAGTTGAATACGAAGTCATCGTCAAAAAAAAGGACTTGCATAAAGCTTGTTACAGTCAACTTGAACATCTTCCTGTCAAGGATAAAAAGGAAAAATCGACACAAGAAGAGTATGTTGTTTATGTTCTATGCATCAAGCTCACAGAAGACAGAAGCAGATGAATGGGGGATTTGAGTAGACACGTTTTGGAGGCTGAGAAGCTTTTGTTTCAGTTCGGAAACCTACTGTGGGATGGTCAGCGGGCACAGTGGCTATCTAAGACGCTATCAAAGCTGTGTACACTTAAACACTCAAACATTAACAAGGTATTGAAGTGGATCAATGCAGCTGAGGCTGACTTTGAGGATGTCAGTCATGCCTAAAGGTGAACCTCGGCACTTCTTAAGGAGAGGTAGGTGCCTTACATCTTTCAGACTCTGGATTGCAGTTGACAATGGTTGCTCCACATACAGAAGTGCAAAGTTAATAAACAAACTTTAAATAATGATTTGGACAAGGACAAAGAGAGCTAAAAATGAGCTAGCTCAATATTCTACTCTGCATTCTCCCTATCGCTCTGGTCTCCATCAGCCCCAAAAATTTTTTCTCAGGCTTCCAAAGCTCATTCACATTCTAAGCAAAGAAGAAAATTACAATAACACCACCATTTTAAAACTTCAAATACAAGAGCCAAATTCATCCCTGATGTGATCTCATTAGCTTAATGAGATTACACCAGGGATGTAATTGTCCCAAGGACTAAATTAAATGAACAGTAATATATGTTTTTTGTAAAATCCTATAATATGCTTTCATTAACTTTGTTCCCCTAACCACATATTTAACCTCTTTTCCTCTCTCCACTCATTGTCAGCGTAAATGCAGCTCATCGCCTAGGTAAGATTAAGCACATTAACTACATGAAGGAGTCAGCATGCTGAATTTACCTATTAATCTTTTCTTCCACCCTATTAATGGACTGATTTCAACTACATGAAGCAAAAAGCAAATATTGCTTCTCCCCATAATCAAAAGTTTAAAAAAAAATCATTAGGTACCAGGTGCATTTTTTATTTTTTTTTTTCTTCATTCTCTCTCCCCCTCTATCTCCTTCAAACTGGCAAGAATCCAGTGACTGTTTTGCTGCATCATGTATGAAATGTTTTGCTTCATTGTAATACCAAAGCTGCAATCTTTCTTTCAAACTGAGACTATTAATATTTATTTCATCCTCTGGCTTTCCTGAGCCAAAGCAAATGAACTGTGGCCTCGTTGAAATTATACGGTCTCTTGACCCTTTGTGCAGTTTAAAATGATGTAACCTGAACCATTTTAATCTGAAGGCTGGAACAAGTCAAAAGCTGTAATGAGTTCAGGACACTTGAAGACATCAGAAGAGCTATCTTGCCATAAAAGATGCATTTTTTGCATACAGAAGCTATAACATCATATACCTCATGGGTGACACAGACATAAAAAACCTGCCCAGTAGCCGATTTTTCCACCTCTTCCCAGCGATGACTTCAGAGACCAGATCTTGCACAGGGGATGAAATAGTTCACAGTAGAAGTAACACCATAGTTAAACACCTCTGCCAACTTTTCCAACAGAATAAACATTATGGTGAGGGTTTAAACCTACGCAATTTTTAAATTGGCAGACAATTAACAGCTTCGGGGAAAATAGTGCCTTTCAGTGATCTGGGTCTGCTACAGATTTTGAGAATAACATGTTTGTCTCTCCAGCCTGGTCTGAGATGCCACTTCCAAAAATAACCTTCAGATATGCTTGGAGTTCCTTCCCGGTTCCACTGTGATCACATCCAGAGATTTCATGGACTCCACAGATCTCAGGGACACACTTCGACTCCACTGAAGTCAGTGAAAAATTAATAAAATAAATATTTTTATTTTAAAACCCGACAAAAAGTTGGTTTTGTTTTCTTTAAGACTTCTAAACATTTTATAAAATGAGAGGACTCTAGTCTCACAAGTGCAAAACTTAGGGATAACAATCCCAGCCAGGAAAGCAATTAAACTAGGCACAATCACTCTGCCTCAAACGTCAAATCCAAAGGATCATCCTATCTTTTTTAACAGTTTAAGAAACAGCTTCTGCTCATACTACGCAGTGGTGAGTTAGTGCTCTGTTCTCATCTGGAGAGCTAACAATCTAATGGCAGAGGAAAAAGGCAAATTAAACAAGGCAGAATGAATTCAGACTGCAGAGCATCCAGCAGAGCTGAACGTAACAAGCTTGAATTAAATAATTAGAATACCAGGGAAAAAAAAACCTTAGAGAGCAAAGGGTGTTCTTGGTCACTGATTGCTATTTAAATTGGTTTGGCCTCTAACGATTTAGAGATGGTCAAAATGCATAAATTTCCCTGAGCTTTATGTGCTTGGCTGTGATGACTGAAGAAGGGAAAAAGTCCAATTTGCATAGTACATTTTTATAGATGGTTAAGCCTTTAAGTGGATTAATAAAGTTTGGTACTTTTAAAGGCATAGGTTTGTATTAAGTGACAGGCATTCAAGTTAAAAATAAAATGAAAACAACATACACGCACACTGATTAGAAACACGTCCAACACCTATTTACCAAGGTTAAGGTCAAAGAGTTATTATAGTTGGATAACCAAAACATCTGCACAGGAAGAGCTTTCAAATTTCACCAAATTATGTATCAAATCATTTTATGGGTCTCGTGGTACTGTTGAAATCCTTGAAGATTGGTGTGTGCTGAAACAGTCTGCCAAGCTTGCAACTCCAGCTAAAACCCTTCTGATGGTTATTCACTTTCCAAGCGGGATGCTATTCAAGCTCTTCACTTTAACTCTCCACCCCAATACTTTTCCATTACATGATGGACTTTTTTTTTTTTTTGTGACATGGTTTGAGATCAGAATAGGAGAGGTAAAAAAATACTACCTGCCTTCAAACCCAAAAAACTAAATCCTATCATGCAAATTTCTCCTCAAAGAGTTTTTTTGCCCATAGAGAAACTGTGTGTTAAAGAACAAATCATGACTGGACTGGTGAGAATACTTTTTTTTTTAGTTTCTGGTTAAATCAGAAAGAAATTTTGTGACCTACTTATAATTCATTTTTTATACATTTTTGACAAAATGAAAAGAAAAAGAAAATTTTCAACTGGATGATTTTTTTTACATGAAAAAGTGGTTTAATTTTAAAAATCTTTAAAATAAACTATATGCCAAAATATCATTTTCAAATTACAAAAAGCAAATATTTCATTTGTATAATGTTAAAATGAAAATTCTGTTACCTTGTCAAAAAATTCTATTATTTTATGACAAAGCAACTTAAATAACGGGGAAAAAAGTCACCAGATGTGATTCAAAACAACATTTGACAACTTTAAAAAGTGAAAGCAAATAAAAGTCCTGTGCCGCTTTGGCAAACATTACTTTGGGTTACCTCTGTCAGCAGATAAAAATTATCATGTCATCCTTTTTGATAAGAGCTGCTGTGTAAATGTGTATTACACTTATATTTTGTAAAACTATGTAATAAACAAAAAAAAAAAAGGAAAGTACCTGTAGTCGGCCAGTGTCTAAATTCATTATATTCATAGTTACAGCAGCAGACATGGTGTCAAATTAGTCTAATATTCCCTACTACTCTATAGTGAAGTAATTTGAATGTCTGAATGACAAACTGAAATTTTCCCTTTAATTTTTTACTTATAAGTCAAGGCACTTTATACTATTTTTATGTATAGCTTTACTTACATAAAATCACATTACTCAGGGTTTGAGTTTTATAAGCACACAGTGGAAAAGGAACGTGCATTTCCATTACTTAAGGTGCCCGTATTATATGCCCCAAACACAGAATGGGCATATACTACTCAAAAACATTTATTACACAGATTTTTCTTTCTGAAGAAAAACATTTAATCAATAACTGAATGTGAATCTTCAAAACACAGGGAAAGAACCCTCAAAAAAGGAGCCATTCAAGAAAAATATAAAGCACCAGGTACGGAGGGGGCCGAGGCCTGCCTCAGCCCCCAGAACTTTCCTGCAGAAGCTTGCTTAGCGCAAGCACCATGTCCTCCTTCTTTCAAACAATTAAACATCACATCTATATAGAAATGCAAGTATTATAGAATTTGACATAGTGATTAATTTAGCTAAAAATACCTCAATGGAGCCTTTGAAAGACAGTAATGTACCTAAGCTATTAATCAAAATAATAAATAGGTATACAAAGTCACTGATTAACAGTATTTTAAAGGAGCTACTAGGAGGCAAGTCAGTCAGTGGAAGCTCTTGTACTAGCAAAATTAAATCCAGGCCTATGGAGCACTGTTTCTTGGAGAGCATGGAAATGCCCTGCAGGGAAGTCAGTGCAGCCAGGGGTCCAATTTGCCTCGGTACCTCTGGTACCAACATCAACGCTCCAGCTGTTTCCAGTTGTGTTTAGTATGCACACAGTGAGGCTCTAAGTTACGACACCACGCTTTGTTTCCTAGCTTGCATTTGGAACGAGATTGCAAAGGGTTAGCCAAATGTTAGTCAGGTGGTGTCTGCTTTGGTTGCATAAGTTACTGTGACTATCTGGGAATCCCTGAGAAAGTCAAAGGAAACTGCTTTGTGGGCGTCGCTTCAAAGGGCTGGGATGGACAGTGTGCTGGATTCTTTTTCCCAACGGCATCTAAATTTGTCTCCATTGTTCTTTTTTTCCTTTTTTTTCTGCTTAGTACTAAGCCTGGATCCCAGCCAGCAAGGGACAACAATATCTTGACAGAGAACCTCATGCATCCCACACGGGTCATCTACATTGTCCGGGATCCATGTGCATCAGAGATTACAACAGTGGAAAACAAAAGAATTACGCAACAGAAAGGTCTTGATGAGAGTAAACAAGAGAAACGTGACTTACTGCTGAAGCACTTTCCTGCCTGTAGTTGAAGCAGAAGGACAAGTGGAGGTCCACCCTTCAAATCTTCCCAGACAGTAACATAAAAATGCAGCAAATAAGCAACTGGAGTCTCATGTACTGTTGTCCGGTGTTTCTGTTTAGTCAGTACTGTTCCTTAGAGCAGAGATAAAGGAGTGAATCGTATGCAGTTTCATACAAAAACATGCGTTTGTTTTAAGATCCAGCTGATAACATTGATAAAGTCTTAGGTAAATTAAAAGTGTGTTACAAAAGTCAATGCTGATTTATTCTAAAGGAAAATCAACCATACCCGTGAGAGAGCTTGACTGAGAGGAAGACTGTGGGACCGTTCAAATCCTGGTCTGTTCTGAAAGTGGCCACTTGACCTCATGTTAGCCATCAGAGCGGTGTGGCCGGCCTCAGCTAGCTCAGAGCCCTCGGCACAACTGCCCCTCTAGGCACCTGCTCTGCAAATGGTTCAGCTTGCCAAAGCTTAGCAGGCTCCCCAGCCCCAGCAACGCAGTGCCCGTGGCACCATTGCCCTCACTTTTAACCCTGCCTTTGTCTCTGCACATGCCAGCAAGAGACTATCCCAGCTCTGAAGGAAGGGGATTGCAAAGCAGGGAGTATTAAGCTGGAGACCAGCTCCTGCTCACACTTTTTCCTCCTGCAACTCACTGGCAACAGCATATTGCTTCAGTGGGCACAAGTACATCTGCTGCATGCGGAAAGGGGAGATCCAGCCAGAAACAAGCTGAGAGTGGGGTTGAATATACAAAAAAAATGATGGGGAGCTTATTATCCAGAAGTGCCTGAAAAGATGCTGCCTAGTGACCCAAGATGTTGGGAAGCCTCAAGGAACACCAAATACTCTATGCTTCTTACCTGTCCTTATGCATATATTGAGTTTTCGGTATAGTCAGCCTGTAGTCTCTTTTAGGGGTGGAGCTTGTGTTGCCTGTGCATGAGCTGTGTTCTGAGATATCCCTAAGGACAGTGCAAGCTGAAAGCAATCAGAGGTAGCTCAAACACTGGATTTAAGCAGAATTAAGGCATATATGACAAAGACGTAGTACTCTGAAAAGCCTTTTTCAGCTGCTGTCTAATCCTGGAGCCACCTAAACTCCTTTGGTAAGTACATGGAGTTATGTGGTAGTCCAAAATGCAGAGATATCTCGGCTTTCACAGGACTAAGTCAACAATAAATTCTTCTTTTCTAAACCAGATCAGAATAAAAATATCAGATGCTTCTCTACCTATTTTGACATCATGATCCAATAAGCACTCTCAGAGCATGCCTAACACTCACACACAGCATTAGGACCCACACAAAGTATGCTGCTTCCTTTTAAGATAAAACCTAGATTCAGCTGCCTCCCTTATTGGAACAATACAAATCTACAACTCTCATCTTCCCTGGAGAATGCTATTACCACCAGGACACAGATTATTCAAAATAAGGGCAGTCTCAAACCAATGCTGTTGAAGCAATGCCATAGTGCACAACAGTTAATTGTAGCCAGCAGGTCAAAAGAAGTGTTTATTCCCCTTTATTTGGCACTTGTGAGGCTGCATCTACACTCTGATTTCAGGCACCCCTCTGCAAGAAAGATGTTGAGAGTCATCTTGATGTTAAGAAAGTCCAGAGGAGAGGCAGCAAGATGAGTACACTGCATATGAGGAGAGGCTGAGAGAACTGGGTCTGTTCAGCCTTGAGAGGAGAAGGCGAAGGGGCAATCTCAGTGTTCTCTGCAGCTGCCAAATGGAAGGATGCAGACATGACAGAGCCAGGCTTTTCCCAGAGGAAGAGCACTGAAGATCTCGTACACTTCTGGCATGAGAAACGATGGGCACAAGTTGGAAAACAGGAAATTCTCTTTAGAAGCAGGGGGGATAGGAAATGTACCATGGAGATGGTCGGACGCCTGAGCAGGTTCCCCAGAAAGGCTGTGGAATCACTGCCTTTGGAGATACTAAAAAATTTACTGGGTAAGTCTCCCAGCAACCTGGTCTAACTGAGCCTGCTTTGTGCAGGGGGCTGGAGATGACCAACTCAGAAGCCCCTTTTAACAGTTTTTCCCTGTGACTTTATGAAAGGAAAGAACAACAGATGAAGCCTAGCTGTAACCTCATAGTTGGAGCTCTTGGTTTACAACAGGAGATCTGAATTCTGGTCCCCAGAACCAAATGTCTGCTATATATGTGTATATACACACGCAGATACAGAAGGAAGTGTTAAAGCTCTGTTAAAAACAATAGACAAAAAGGAGCAATTCCTCTTTAAAATGTTGTATGTTCCTGCCCCCTGGACAGACATTGCCTTCTGGGCTGCAGATTACACATGAAGAGAAGCATCTCTAGAAACTGCCAGTGAGAAAACCAGTGAGTGGGATTTGAGACATATCCCCAGTCTTCCCACTGGTTAGACTTAGGCAGAATTACACCCATTTACTGACCCCAGGTAACTCCCTCCCTCTATTCCAAGATGCCTCGTTCTCTCCACGCTTTTGTACAAGAAGCCTGGGTACCTCATTGCCACCTAAGTCTTTGGGTGCCTTAATTAAACCGTTCCCTAGCACTTACCAAATTTCCTACAAACATACCAACAATCTTGAAAAGACTCTACCTTCCGCGAACAAAGTCCACAAGCTTTCACCTGTTATATGGTCAATTTCTTTATTCTTTACAAAAAGGCATTAACCCCCTGATCTTCGAGATAGTAGATGCTTTAGTATTTAAATTATCAAAGCGGACACTACCTCGTTCAGAGATAGCCTGATCTTTATATATACATGCCTTATTTGATATCATTGTTCTCTTGCAGTCTCCCCGTAAGTGTGTATTATCTGTTATCTCTTGTCTTACAATGTATCCTCTTGAGAAACTGTGAAAGGGAAAACTAATTTCCAGTTCTGTGCTTTTTTTAAAAGACCTCACCACATGAGGTCTTTGTTACGGCTGCAGGCCCCAGGTGCTATAGTTACATGATATTATTTTATTATAATCATTGATATTATTAAAGAAATTGTAAGAAAGAGGGATGTGTAATTACCAAATTAAGCATAAAGATGGTATGGTCAGTGAGGACAGAACTGTAAGGAAATAGTTTTTCAAGGAACGGGAGAAATCATTAAAACTATTCATCAGTATTTCAACTTCTTATATATCCATATAAATAGAACAGTCTTCACCTGTGCAAAAGCTTGAAAATGAGCTCAGCATGAAAATAATATTTTGTGCACGCAAGTCTATTGTAAATCATTTTAAAAAGATTTTCACCTTTGCTCCATGTAATTAATTATTGAAATAATGCTTCTCTTACTGTTCTTACCATTCCCACTGAGTGTGGAGGTTCTGAACTATATATTGCACATGAATCAGTACAGAATTTGACACTAGTGATATAAGAAAGTAGAAGTGGATGTTTAAGAGATTTCATGCAGGCAGGAAATGCTGATATGTTACAGAACAAAATAAATTTCCCACCGTGATAGGTAGGCTGGAGTCTATTTGCAAACTATAGCAGAAGTCTCTGTCTTAATGTTGCTAATCATATTAGCTAAATATCACAGCAGGTAAAATGAGTTTTCAATAACACTGCTGAGTAATTTTCCAGCTAGTTTCATGCTTGGGATAATCTTATTTTTTTCTTTGTAAGTTTTGCATGGATATACTGGGGCAATTATCTTCAGGCATTTGGAAACTAAGCTAGCACAGCAGCTTGCCAGTCTGCCTTAGTGTGACCCACTGTGGTGTTTATGTTCTGCATGCCAGTTGTTATTAGCTCACATGTGCGTGGAATACCATTTTCCTCTTTATTGGTTTAACATAATGGTATACCATGGGGAGTGTTTTACAGAAGGGACGGGATCTGAATAGAAAGGCCTTCCTTCAAAACAGGTATTTATTATCCATACACAGGATATCTCACTCATTCCTACCATTTTATTTTATTCATGGACACCAAAATACATATCATAGAGGAGCTTAAAGATTGATAGATAATGGAGAAAATAATTGCAATTATCTTCTGAGCAATCACAGTTTGCTCAGTGTTGTATTTTCCCAATCTGAGGCATTGGTACAATAAAGGCCAGATTTTGACTGCCCACCATAGGAGAGGATAAATTTCACAGTAAATTTCTCAGTAAATTCAACAAGTGCAGGCACACAGTGCTCAGTGCCCTCCTCTAACGTTGTGGTTACATCCCTCTCAGAGGTAGTGTTGACTCAAATGTCTCCTTACTTCCCCACCATAAAGCCTCCTCCAGTCTGTCCTTTTAGCTGGGCACGGTGAGTCAGGTCAGAGAACCATCTAGGTTTAAAAAAAAAAAACAAAAACAAACAACAAAAAAACAAAAACAACCCCCCAAACTTTTACAAAAGAAAAGTTATTTTTCCTTTATCCTAGTCTAGTTCTTACTCTATCTCACAAACAATGGTAGCAGAGTAACACAGGGAACAATGCATGGGAGGAACAAAAAGACAGGACTGGCAAGGTAAGGGCTGTTTATGTCCACAAAACTGCAGAAAACTGTGCAGGGAAACAGGATCCAAAAAAGAGAGAAAAGAGAAAGATGTCTTGTCCCCACATTTGCCTAGAATTTGAAGTTTTCGTTAAAAAAAGAGATAATATCCTAATACAAATGAGGAAGCGGAAGCCAAACCGCATTCTGCATCAGATCACACAGCAAGATTACATAGCTCCGGCTAGATCATGGGAGAAAGCAAGCCTGTGGTAAGGGACTGCACATGCACAGAAGTCTCCTTTTTCTGGAAGTCTTTCTTTTTATTCACTCAGTAGAGAAAGCAGAAACTCCCACACTGCACTGAGAACATGCCAGATCCGCTGCTGCAGCAGAGTGGACAAGTTGCCCAAAGCCATTCGCCACTCTCCAGACACAGACCTGCAGGTATGGGGAGGGGAGTCTGCTCCGTTGGGTCCTGTCCTTGGAGACGTCTTGCATTAATGCCTCAGGTTGGCCTAAGCATGCCAAAAATGTGCTGGGATGAAGGAGTAAAGAAGTAAAAACTGCAGGGCTAGAACGTATGGACAGTCTTGCTCAAGTGAGTTGTATTAACTTTAAAGAAAAACAACCAAAAACAAAACAAAACAAATCCACAACTTGGGAAAGGACTAGTAATGCAACAGGAAACAAATTTTTGTTCCAGTCTAATGTTACTCCACCTTTCTCCCCAGAGCCCATTAAGTTTCAGTCTAATCATGCAGTTCATGTCCAAAGACCTCTGCAGCATCTGGCAAAAATGGGAGGAAAATGGGTTATGTCCTAATGTCCCTAATCATATGCGAGCATGTGCGTACATGGAAAGCCACAACAGTTCCATCAGTGCTGGTATGATTTGAAATAGATTATAAATATGCATATCTTATTTATTTTATATCGTGAGTTTAATGTTAAAAGACAACACAGAGAAAATGCTTTAGGAAGCGATTTGAATAAGGACAAGCAGTTAAACTGCTAAATGTAAAGAAATTAAGAGATCCTGAAATAGGCATTATTGTAAAAACGCAAATGGACCGAACCCCTCTAATTCTGACCCACACCTACCTCTTGATCTAACGTGAGACTCCAAACCTCAAAAGCCTAGTTTCCAACAGATTTGTATCAGGTGGATCTTTTCCAGTTTAAATGAATTAGAATAAACTTAATTTTTATATATACTTTTTATGTACCGGGTAGTCCATGCAGCAGAAAGACAATCATATGCTCTTAACCGTGGGGAAAACTTGAGTCAGTGTCTGCGCCTTATTAGACGTCAGCGGACCAGCCTGTCAGCTGTGTGAGTAACATCATGTGTAGGTTTCTTGATCTCTAAAATAAAATTACAAACCATGACTAAGAAGATTTTGTTTTGCTTTGGGTTTTTTTCCCCCCTCTTCAGTTAAGACATTCATAACACACTTGTCCCAAGTCCTCTGATCTTTGCCCGAGTTCATGCCCCATCCCATATCCTCACTGAGGGCATTAAGCAGGTTCTCTACTTGGCTGCTATTTTTAAGAACCATGTGAGAAGTTTGTATCTTTCATACACCTACCTCTCTGCCTGATTTGGAAGTTGGCCAGTGGGTTCCAAAAGTTATTAAGAAGAGAAAAATGAGAGTGAGCGGAGTGACAGGCGGCATGGTGACAGCAGCTTCGCTTCTTTTGGAAACCAGACAAAAATAGATGCTTGCATATCCTAAATGCCAAAATTAAGTGGAAGGCAACTTTTCTGGGCTTCCGGTCTAAACGGAAACCAGATGTTTCAGGGTTATTTTCTCTGGTCCTTCAGAGAAGAGTTGCTTTGTCAATAAGTTACTTCCTCTGTCACGGCCTAAGATGTTTTCCGCTGGTGTTCAAGTGCACTTAANAGCCAACAAACCTTTCTCCAGGATTTTGGAAACTCATTATAAAAAACATGTTCAGCACAAATAAGTGTCTGCTCATATTTTTGAGTTTTAAATCTGTTTTCTTCTTTCAGACAAGAACAGTCAAATCCTCAGCTTGTCTAAACCAGCATAGAATCATTCAGCAGCACCATGCCAATTTAAAGCAGTTGAGAGTCCTTGTATGTAGAACCAGATATTTCCCCCACACATCAGATTTGATAGCTGTGCTAGCAAAAGTGTGGCAGCCACTTCTTGTTTGAATGTTGCTATTGCAATAAAGAAACTGGTCTTAGTTCTCCAGCCTCCTGATTTTCTCCTACAGACAATCAGGTGGCAATCCCTGAGGACAGGAGTGTTGGGAATGTACTGGGGAAGGAAAGCATGGAAAAGGCTAAACAAAATAAAAACTGCTTTAACTGGTCTCTACCTCCCAACAAGGTGATGTCTCAAAAGAAATATTATCTAGTTTTATTTTTTAAAAAAGGAAATCTAGGATAATATGCATCCTATCAGACTTTCTTCTGATGGGAAGATAATAAATGAAATTTTATTGAGGAAGATAAACTTCTATTAATTCAACAGATTGTTATTATATGTTTGAGATGGCTAGCTCTAATTTGGGTTTAACACACTCCAGTTTGGAGAAGATTGATGCAAGAGCTTAATTTTACATGCTGACAATTATCAAAAGACATTCTCACCATCAAGGAATCAGTCCTCAGAGGTTTATACATGCATTTAACCTTAGATACTACAGTCATGAGACAAACCAGGATGTGTAAAAGTTGAGCTAACATTTCTTTTGCAGGAGAATGACTGTAACTGGTAAAACTGAGGACACATGTATTTGAATCCCGGTCAGTTCCAATGTCGATACACACAACAATAATTCATTACTCTGTAATGTGATAGGCCATATAGACGATTTTTCTGCCACTATTATTTTTCTAAATCAAACATCACTATGAATTACATATGAAGATCTGAGGGGTTAGTGTATTGTCTTAGTTTTGGTATTAATTAAGAATATTTCCATTATTAAGAAACAACTTGTAAACTGAAAGGGAAAACCAACATAAATTACATGAAATGCTAAATTATAAACTATTGCAAAATGTCTGCCAGGCTATTGGTAGTAATAGGGCAAGAAAACAAAATATGTTTAGGTAGATTTGACAATATTTAACCAGCAAGAGAGGAATATACACACACAGATAGAAAGAAATAATTACTTTTGAACTTTTTAGTTTTTATTTATAAGGAAGTACATTCCATGTATTCCAGCAGGTCCTTTACAAAGATCATCACAGATACATATAAACATGGTGAAAAACAAACACAAGATGGATGAATCCTACTTTAAGAAGCATGAGGTCCTTCAAGGAATGTATTATTTATTTTGATTTATTCTGCAATGATAGCAGTCTTTTGACATACTTGTTACATGGCTGAAGAACGTCAGCCTTGGGTTTCCTGCTTCAGTACACAAGACACATTCATATCCCAATAATAAGCACTCTAAAATGCCTTATTACTATGCGAGGTCCACTGGTTTCTCCAGTCTCAACCCAGAAATGGAGATGCTAATTTTCTTTTCACAAAGAGAGAATTTTATAATGACCCCTACATAAAAATCAACCTATCCATTTTTTAAGGATCGCTGTTTTGACTCTGTTATTTCATGTAAAGCTGTCACTTAGATTGCTGACATTCCTATTTCTTGATTTGGGACCCAGCAATAGAAACAATCTTGTGATCTGTTACCCAGAGAAGTTGTGAATGCCTGGAAGTGTTCAAGGCCAGGCTGGATGGGGCTTTGACCAACCTGGTCTAGTGGAAGTTGTCCCTGCCCATGGCAGGGGGGTTGGAACTATGTGATCTTTAAGGTCCCTTCCAACCTAAACCATTCTATGATTCTATGACCAAAGATGGTTCTTGTGGTAAAAATAACACTTTCAAACTTCTGTATCCTTCAGGAAATTCATGGGAAAACGTTTTGCACACATCGGCTCCTTTTCATAACCATGGGCATTCAGTCTGAGCCAGCTGGGTTTACTTTTTAAAAAATGGAGGTAATGCTATGCCCTATCTTACAGTGACATGCAACTGCACACAGACTGAGCCCATATTAATGTTAAAATGAAATTTGATGAGTGCCATAAACTCAGTATTAAATGAGAATGGCAAGACTTAAACTAAAGAAACTACAATTTCTCTGCTTATGTTTCAGTGACCAAATTAAACAGTCTGTAAAGGGTATTCCTATACATGTACCCTCCTTATCAGTTGTCCAAGTTCATTTTTTAGGTGGAATTAGCATTTCAGTAGCAAAAATCTTAATATAATAGGAAACTTTATTGCACAAGAGTCATAAAAGTTTTCAGTGTTCTAAAACTCATCCATAATTTTGGAATATCACAGAGTTTCAGAAAGACCAGGAAAATTTATCTGAAAAATGTTTCCTGATAAATAGAAATAGACCTGTCTCTACCAATGTCCAGGATCAGACTCAGAAGTAATGGGTCTATTTAAAATTGAAGGTAGAAAGCACACGCAAACTAGGACGAGGAAGGCATACAAGGAGAAGTATCACTCTAAATTTGATTAAAATGCATACCCATTACCTCACGCCTCCTCTACTAGCTCCCATTGGAGACATGACTCTGGGCGAGACAGCTTGTTCTGGCTGTGTTATATCTATATGGCTAAATGCATCTGTCCCAGGGAATGACTGCTCACCTCTGGGCAGGTGCTGCAGTGTGCCTTCACATACCTTACTTGGCTGTCCTCATCTGGAGTAGACTGGCTTCATTCACACCACATGGCATTTCCCATGGGTCTCCCCTCTGCCCCATTTTGGTGGCCCTAGAACACAATATTTTTTGTGTGCCTGTTTCTTTTCCAGTTCAGAGAGCTCAAAACACTGTGAGATCAATAGTTCTGTCCACCAGCACAGGTGGCAGTTATATGTCACATACTAAGGAAGTTGTTGCAGGTCAAATGTGAAGGCATTTAGGGTGTTTGAGAGTGCAAATCTTGCCAGGAGTGTCAAAGAACCAAATTTATTGAAATCTTGTCTATTTTTTCTATAATGAGGGGCTTTCAAAGTGAACTATCCCCCAAAAGATAGCTGAGTTTTGTCCGACGGAGAGCTACTAGCGTACTTCAAAAGGAAGCCAGGAAGTGAATGAATAGTTCTGATCTGCAAGACTCCAGCCCATTTCACCCTGTGCAGTTTCTTGTATGGATGGACAAAACAATGAAATTGCAGCTGTAAGAAGGAACGAGAGTATTTGGGATAGTATCACAGTCACACATCTGCAATCAGCACCCTACTGCCGGTCCTTTGCCTCCACCCACATGTCCTTGTTTGGTTCATACCCAAATAAAAAACAAAGCAACATCTAGATCAAAATGACTTCTAAAGGATGCGAATGGGTGCCCTGTTCAAACATTCAGAGCTAAGGATATCAGATAGGGGTAATGAGGGAAATAATAACCTCATAGCACTCTTTCAGAAGCTTGTCAGATCAAGTCATAGGGAAGGCATGGATATTTCTATCTATAAACACAATACCACTAAACAGAGATTAGATACCACTATGTAATGCAAATGGATTGAACATGAACAGCAGTATGCCCTGTGAGGCTGTACAAGGAAACCACAAATGTAAATATTAAACCTTGCCCAGACAAGCACATCACTGGTGCAGGCAAGTTATTACTTCCCTAAATACTATTTACCAACGTCTAACTACAGTAACCAAATGTTTGGTTTGAACATGTATTTTAAAGGTTGCCTTAGCTCAGCTATTCCAGTATCGCTGTTGTGAACAAACCCCCAACCTAGACAAGACCTGCAGCTGGGAATTTTTAAGGAGGGACTTCATGTATTTGTACAAAGCATCAAGGCTGAGGACCTGACTAGGAGTGCTGGTGGGTGACTGCAATTTAGGTGATTTTTATAGTTCTGTTTAATTGCACCGTTCAGGTAAGATTGTGCTCTTTATTGGAAACCTCTGTCTACACCAATTTGTTAAGCAAAAAATAACCAGCTATTTTTCAAAAATATTTTTCCAAGGTGTGGACTCACTACATTTGTGAATAAAGACTGGAATAGAAAAAAACAAACAACAAAATGTGGGGGATGGTGTGTGTGATTGAAGTTTAAAAGTACATAAATCACTTCAGAAATATAATTTGCAAATTCATTGTGTGAAGTAATTAATCAAAGCATGGCTGAGTTATAGTACTTGAGAGACTTTGATCTGACAACTGGAAGAAATATAAAGAAACTACTGGGTATCAAGCTACAGTGTTAGAACGTAAAATGTTTCTCCATGCTAGTCACAAGTTTAATTACTTCTTTTTTTCTGCTGACAGACCCAAATTAAAATAAATGGGCCACATCGAGACAAATTTCAGATGCATGGAGAGCTTAAGAATATATTGTTCCCATAATACAAGAATACCATGGAATTTATTAATAAAGCTGTGTGATTTTTTTCTTTTACTGGGAACTATATTGGGAAAGTAAAATGGAATACATAAGAAGTGCTTAACGTTTTCTATTTTAGATGCTTAATGTAGACATTTTAAAGTGTTGCTTTTATTTTTACAAGAGTATATATCTCTACCCAGATTTACAGCAGCATGTGACGATAAAAATAGTTATGGTAAAAAACACAGACAGTAGTCAAATATTAACTGAACTGCTTTACTACTGTCATTCCTTACTCTCAATGTGAAGAATTTCAGTCTGAGTAACTTAGTCCAGAAATTGTTCTGCTAATCTGTATAGGCTTGAGATTGCTGAAAGTGTCTTGAGATACATTTAAAGTAACTAAATGCACTTTTAGAATGACTAATTGCAAGACTAAAGAAGAAAATATGAAATATTTCATGTAAAATGTATGCAAATCTATGTTACAGATTTAAAGTTTTTGGGAACTACGTGACACTATTGCTAAAGGAAATTATTAAGTCAGTATGTACTGCTACCATAACCTGTGAAACACAGCTGGGGCTGGTCTATCATACTGGAACTCATATCAATAAGCACGCAGTCAGAAACTGTGAGTCAGGATCAGCATACCTAGGGTCAAGGTTTCTAGACATTTGCCTTAAATGAAAAACCACAATGTTGAAAAGAAGTGTCATTGTTACATCACCTGTGTTACAGCTTTTAAGGAGCCATAGAAGTTTATTGCCTAGTCTGTGTTCAATAGTATGGACGATTGTTATGTGTCCAAAAAAGCAGACAAATGAACGGCAACATAGAAGAGCATTCCCCTTACTATACTAGTCCTGGCTGATAGGAAGAGGTCTTGAATTGCTCTTTGATCTCCAGGGTAATGATCTCACTCTTTCCCTTTCCTCTTTCTCATCCTCCCAAAGCTACCTTCCAGTATATTTCTCCTTTTGTTTCACAGTGTCTTACGCTCTTCTCACTGTTTTCTGCCCTGAGTTATCTATAATCTGTACATAGCAATCAGCAGAGACAACGCATAATTGCTTACATTACTGAAGAAGTAGGAAAAAATCCTCCTTTTTGTCCATTTGAGTAGCCAGCCAAATACAGATGCTTCATTGGATGATGCTGCTGTTATTTAGCCATAACTCCTCTGCATATGCTACACATAACGGCAGTGAAGGAGCCTCATTCTCCTGCCCCTGCTGACTAAATTACATGAGTGATTATGCAATCTTACAGCAGTGGGCTCCAGAAACTCTCCTTTGTGTGTGTGAGCCGGTGGTGCCTGTGGGTAGGCTGGAATTGTAGGAAAAAAGTAAACTATGTAAGAAAAGGAGAGTAGTAGTTAATGTACTAACACTTCCTCTGGGAAACATACCTCAAAGCCAGGTAATTCAGAGGATGTGAACACCTTTTTTCCATGTGATTCACTACTGAAATTATCTTTCAATAGGATTGTTTTAAAGCAGACCCTTCATTCTTAAGAGTCTGAGACTCTAAGGTCCCCAGCACCTGGGATGCGCTGGCATCTTCAGGTTTTATTTACTTCACAGCAATGAAAGAGCCAGAAAATCCCATAGACTATCAAGCCTGAAGTATCAGTAGTAAAGCAAAAAAAAGTATAACCTTTCTTTTTGCAGACAAAACCGAAACACAATCTTAAAGCAATGAAAGATCTCAATTGCAGTTCTAGACACAATGCGCTTTGCAAGCCCCAGCCTCACTGTATCCTTCCTGAGGCCCTGCTTCCTTCCAGACATCGGTGCTGGTTTGCGGGCGCCTGAACTCAGCTCTCAGACTACGATTTGCTGAGTTCTCGTGTCACCAAAACTTTGTTTTGCAATCTACCCCAAGTTCCCACAACTTTCCAAATGTTGCCCTGATCTCTTGCAAGGCTATGAAAGACGGTACAGCAGGGGTGAACAGGAAAAGCAGAGCCTGTTTGGAAATCAAAAAAAAAAAAAAAGAAAAAAAAAAGGAAGAAAGAAATGATACAGAACTCTTGACTCCTTCCTTGCTCTACAATGAATCCACGTAAGCAAACAAGATTAGGGAAGACCATCCCTCAGATAGGACGTACTCTTGTTCATACAAGTTCCTTTAAAATGTATATGTATGTCTAAATTTCTAAGACATAAGTAATGATTCTCTTTTTCAAGATTTCCTTGTCTTCCACATAAGTTCAGTAAGAAAAAAGTCATGCAAAAAAAGCTTGTCTTCTCACTCATAATGAGAAACTAACTGAGTAGTTTTGAAGAGGAACTTCATCAGGGAAAAAAAGGATTGCGAGGACGCTTGAAAAATAAAACATCAGACAATCCAGAACATCATTAACCCAGTTATATTTCTTGGAAATTCATTCTTATGCACTTTCTTCCGTACCTTACATATAGAGGGAAGATTTTGTGACTGTAGCCTTCTCCATCCTGCCTCAATTCCATTTTCTTTCAATAAATGTGTTTACTGAGAGAAAACAGAATAGAAGTATTTGATTCAGAAGACAAACCTGGAGGGAGGATGTAGGGGAGCAGGAAAGCAGTGAAAAGCAGGCAGAACTGGGAGCTTTGTGAATAAAAGGAAAAGGTAAAGGGACACAAGAAAGTAAAGTACAAAAGGGAAGAAAGGAGAAATGGTGAAATGTCATATCAAATAGTAGACAATATTTTTTGATAACAACCTAACTTTTAGCTTTAAAGGACAATGTCTAAATGTTGCATTAACTAGTGGTCGGAGCTTTATTCTCTCTGTCATAAGCACTCTGTAGCCACTATTTTTTTTTCATTTTCTGATCTGTTTCTTATTGTTTGTCACAAAGAGATGCAATATTCTTCTCCGTTGGATGAAGCACTATGAATTTTTGTAAATTCTTATGTTGTCTTATTGCAAGTAATGTGAGTGTTACATATGTCTGCAGATATTTAATCCTGATTTTCCTTTAATTGACATTCAAACTGTGTAACCCTCTTTTCTCACAAAAAATACTGAACAATGTTCCACAAAAGCAAGCGTCTGTTTCTTTCATCCCTTCACTTTCACAGCAGGTTATTTCCAGAATCTTCTGTCCTCTATCCTCTTTTGCTTGAAGGAAATGAAAAACTACTGATATGATTGCTAGGAATTCTTCTCCTTTAGCAACCTTTGAGGCTCCTTGAAGTTGTTCAATAGCTGTGCTGTATCCAGTGAAACCAAGTCATTACAGAGTGTGTACACCACCATCCATGGTTCTCCACTTTCTGAAGGAGGAGTCTACATGTTATCAATATCAAGCCTCATGAAAATATTATTGTTTATTCTTTAAATAATGTCTTCCGCAAAGATCATCTCTCTGTCTTAGGTGACTGTGGACGCATTTGTTTCTTTTGTTTTCAAAATTGAGTAGCTTTCCACAAAACATGTGTCGTTCTATATCATCATCTCAGAAGATGTCATTCAGTTTCTATACTGAGGACATGGTAACAACTGAAAACTTCCAACAGCATGGTTCCAACCCCTTTTGATATCCTTTTCCCTCGTAGTCACGGCTTGCTTCTCGTCAGTACTCTCTGATTACTCTTGCATGGGGTTCCATCGTGCTCCTCCTTGAAGCTGAGCTGGTGAAATTTCTTATGTTCAAGAAATAATTTTATTCTTTTTTTTGGAATGTGAAAATTCATGGGAAATTTTAAAAATAAAATTGTCGGGTTTTTTTCAAAATTCCCTAACGGAGGAAATTTTGCGGTCATCATCTTAAAGTTAGAAAACGTAAAAAGGAAGATTAATGCCATAAGCCCAAAGCCAAACATGGAAAAACTGTGGTTGCATGTGGAATTGTACCTGAAATTCTTGGGCAGCATCCCCTCCTCCCCATCCTCTTAGGTTAGGCTTACAACCTAAGCTTGCAACAACGTACTTAACTGGCACTGAAAAGCATTCTCTGTGCTGGTATATCGTACTGCAGAAAAAATGGAAGACATCAGAAATCTGTGATTTAGAGGTGTGAGTTCTGCAAGCACTTAGAAGTAGAATGAAACAGGAGGGGGAGCTCTCAGTACATCAGCCAACGACGAAAGCACGCTCTGGCGCAGTGATGTTTCCCAAGCCAGGAAAGGAGGATCAGCTCTCCCTTTGCTTTCAGCTGGGAAAAAGTAACAATTTTCTCATCTGCAGAGTCTGACCTTCGGCATTTACTGGCACAAAAGTTTTCTTAAAATTGCACCTTCCCTTCATCAAAAGCTTTCTTGATCACCGGTAATACGTGGTACCTTTTTTGTTGGATTACACAGGAAAAACTGAGCTAATTATCTTCTCACCTTTGCTTTTCTGATAAAATATATAGTATCTAACTTGGTTCAGCAAGTGACTATAGCAAACAGCTGGGGAAAGAGCAAGGACAACATCAGTAACAAGTCAGAGATCCAAGAAGTGTTGCACAGCAAGAGAACCACGCACAGCTGCTTTGTGCCATAGTTAGGTCTTTACTTCATAATTTTGCAGCTCAGCACCACGACCTTCTCCTGCCCTGTGGCCCTATATGCCAAATGCAAACCATGCCTTGGTCTGTGATGCACCGATGACAAGATCACCACTAGAAATCACATTTCCTCTTTGCAGCTCTTCCCTCATTTATTGCAAGGTGCTGTACTCACTCAACTTGAAATCAAGTAGAGACACTTGGGATGTCTGAAAAGGAAACAGCTAATTATAGAGTAGCTACAGAAGCAAGTAACAGGGCAAAGAAGTTAATTTTGTAAGCAAAAAAAAACCAAACTATTGAAATCAGGAAGGAATAATTTATCCAGCCATTGCAGCCTAGCAATTTTATAACAGGTAACAAGAAGAACACGCAGAAGGATTGAAAAGAAGTTTTAATAGACATAGGACAGGCTAGACACAGAAGGTAGGCTACATATATTTTGAAACATCAGCCATCATACATCTGTAATAAACGAGGATGATTTCTAGAGTAATAACCCTAGGCAAGACATGTATGACCCAGAGAAAAATCTTTAAATGGTTCTAAAATTACCTAATTTTACTCGCTTGGTAATTCTGCAAGTATTATCCCTTCAAAAGAGAAAACAATGGGACATTTTTGATCCTTTCATTATGAGTTGGATTCAGCCCACTGAATACTGTAAAATCGATAGATTTTAGGTAAGCTACAATAAAAAGAAAAGCTTAGCGAAAGATTATGAATAAAACAATACTTGGGACATATCAACACTGTCCGTTGATTATTAAATACCTACCAACTGCTCATGATTGGTCTCTGAAGTTAGAAAAGACAGCTGAATTAAGTCAAATGATAATAAAATTATGAAATCTGAATAGATGCGAAAAACAGTTCCTAGGGTGGTCCAGGGAATAGAAAGAAGATTTAGATGACACTTGCTTAATTTAGTAAACCAGATGCTGAGAAACGAGTATACACTAGAGAAGACGAAGAGCTAGTAAAGCTGAAAAATCAAAGGTCATCCAAGAATGATCAAAAAAAATAGTCTTGGGTAAGATTAGACTGGAAAATTAGAATAAGGTTTCTAATTGCCAGAGAAGTAAGATAGCAGTTTAACTACTTTTAAGATCAAACTGGCTAAGATTCTAAAAGGCATTACATGATGTGGCTGCCAGTAACAGCAGTGAGCTGTTACCCAGGAGGTCGTAGCTGCTCCCCATTACCCAGGATGTCCTTTCTTATCCCACATCCTTGTGAAACAGAGGCCTCTCAGCACTGGTTGGTATTCCATGAACAGAAAAAAAGGCTAAATTTGTCAAATGCATTTTTGAAGTAAATTATCCACTGCAAATTATTCACTAGTTTTATTATTCTATAACTCATGTAGTGAATGAAATTCATCTAATATTAATGAATTCTCTTAGTAGGACTAAATTAAAGATTTGTGGTTAAGCACTTAAACGGCACGCATCAGATTCTCAAAGAATGCTGGCTACTATTTACTTCCCTGACATCAAGATTTTGTAGTTTTCTTTTATTTTTGTTCTGGGACACATATTTTCCAGGAAGGTTTTATGTAAAAACTTCTGAAGTTCAAAAGTACTTTAAAAGTAAGAACTTCTGGGTCCAAAATTTGTGTGTATTAATTCATCCTCTAGACACTCCACTGACCCAGCACCCAGGCTCTCTAATGAAAGCTATCTATATATGATGAAAGATATATAAATATATAAGGTTATAGGTAAACATCTACATTGTGATCTCAAAGTTATAGATAAATAAACACAATAGCCTCATTTATCAGTGGAAATGAAGGAGAGAGCATCAGTAATGGAAAACATTAAATGTCATGGCAAAAGCAGAGACCACATTAAAACAACTTGGAAACGCCTGCAGAAAGATATCAAAAATAAGAAACAGAAGCTCTCTATCCTAACTTAAAGGAAGGATGTGGAAGGTTGCTTTGAAAAATGTTCAACCACCCAAATGTATGCAAAAAGAATTTGCAGTTGGCTGAAAGTTAGAGAAAAGGCAAAGGGAATACAAAGCAGATTGATTGTAAACATTTCAGGTTTGAGATGGAAAGCCAGAATGTTGCTAGTAATACAAGAAAGCAGTCTCTTCCACAATCGATGATTTCCAGTTTCTTTCCCAACTTTCAAATATTTTGATCAAAAAATGCATACATAAGATGGTCTTAATTTCAACCAGATTTTGGGTCAACAACAAATGACCAAAAAAAGTACTTATTTTCAGGCTATGAATCTGATGCATCACTTTTGAATGGAATTGATAGCAGGATGGAGGAGGATAAACTGGGATCAAAGTAGAATGCAGAAGCTTAATGAAGGGTCTGTTTCTCATCACACCTGGGGATTTGTCATAGCTTCCTATGAATTTGCTAAAGAGCAGGTTGAGCTACAGGTTTGGGGGTGGGGGTGCTGGAGTTCAGCGTTTAGGTGTACTTAATTGATAGAAGAGCTTTCAGGGGAAAGTTTTATTTTATTTACTTGTAATTGCTCCTCATTTTCTTTCTGATTTGGATCTGGTTTACTCATTGTGGTATATAGGTAAGTAATTATCAGTTTAGTCATGCTGTTAATGGGAATGACATGGCTTTTTGTTTCATTTGCTGGTATCACCAGCAACGTGCTTGCTGCCAACACTGTTCCTGTATTTTGTTCAAGGATGTTTCAAGATATTAGGAAGAAATTAACAGCCCTAGAAGCAGGTACAGCTACATGTCCTGAAGATTCATTCACTCTGCTGCTCCCTCTTTCCAAGCCAACTTTTGTTTCTATTTCTGCAAAGCAGCAGAAATTTGGAAGGCCTCTTACTGAAACATGTTAACAGAACAGCCTTGGGGCAGTAGCTGAGACATCCAGGAGAGCTCTGAGCTCCTGGAAGCTAGACCTCATGTTTCCGGGGGTACCACTCGCATGTTGTTTTGCATGGCTACTCTTTTTTTTTTGCAGAGCTTATTCCTGGCATTACGTGGTGTTCATGATCCAGACCAAACTTCAGGCATGCAGGTGTGAATCACTGAAACGAGCGTGGGCATGCTACAGTTCTCCAGATATTCCCCTTGTCCAAATCCTCTGAATCTGCATGGCCCAAAGGCAGCCAAGTGGAGAAAGTGGAAGAACCTACCCTTAGTCAGAGATACTTAATTTACAGTCTTGTACCTTTAAAATGAATTATCCGTTTGCAGATATGGGTCTTTGTGCTGTATTGTTTACACTTAGAAATCTAAAGAATTCTTTACCTAGCAAGTTTAAGTGATGTTACTCGTCTGCAAGTGGAGTGACACAATCAGAAAGAGAGAGAAGGAAATAAAACCTGAGCAGTGAAACGAGTCCCCTCATTTCCTGAGAGAGGAGAGAGAGGGAAGGTAAGGTGTGGGTCATTTGCAGGTTTAGTTTTGGAGCTCATTGGGAGGTACTCAGCTACAGCTAAAATGGCTGCCATTATAAAATCTTGGATAGATGAGATGCATAGTAGATAAAGTGGTAACCAGTGTCTCCCTTGGAGCACTTTAACAACTCGGTTTGAATTCGTAAGCGTTCTGATTGTACATGTGCAAATGCTTCCATATAAAGGTTAGGCACCCATTGTTATTGCAGCGTCTGTTAAAAAAGATAGCCGTATCGGTTGCTAGGAGATAGCAGACTTCTCCTGGAGAAAAATCACTCCTGATAAAAAAAATGATTTTACATAAAGACCCTCTTAAACATAAATATCTTTGACAGCAGCTATTATTATTCACTGAGTTCCTTCACAACTGAATAAATGGCAGAAAAATATATTATTTGAATACCATTATATCCTAAAGTGTTAAATAGACTTTTCTCCCTTTTCTCCCCTCCCTTTTTCTGTTACTCCGAAGTGATATTTGCTTCCAGCTAAAATTGCTGCCTTCCTTTTTCTATAGACCATTCCATGAAAGAAACATTGGGAGAACTGTGCTCAAAAATTGAAGTCGCTTGTCTTCCCTTCCCCTGTAAAAACAGCTTTGCTTAAAATGAATTGTACAATAGGATAAACACTTTATCAGGCAGGAACTTGGATGCAAAAAGACGAAAAAAAAACCTGCAGCGAGTCTTCACAAATGGATGGCTGGGAGAAGGCAGGTGGGAGGCTGTGCCTCATGAAAGCAACCAACCATCCAGTTTCATTTCAATAATGTTTGTAATTTTCTTCCTACTGGGGTGGCTGGAAGTACAGCTGCCCTATATTTGTGTCCATGTGCCCAGCTTTTGGTGAAAATGACCCTAACAAATAAAACATGAAACAAATGATATACTTGCTGTTTTAAACTTGTGTAGTCAATAAATGAAACAATAATCTTTCCTAATTTAGTGTGCTTAGACTTGCTATTGTGGACATGAGAACTCCCCAGCTGCAGAACACAAAGGCATGCTGCCTGCACAATATGGGGCTTCGACAGCTGTGCTGTCCATTGACCAGGGCTGGGAGAAATGTAGATCAAATACCGACAATAAGAGATCGATGTTGTAAATATTACCATGAGAAAGAGTGCACTAAACTCCGAGTGTGTCCTTTTTTTTTTNTTATACAAATATTGACAGGAATCCTTCAGTTTATTTGGAATTTTCCCCAAGAAAGCTGCAACAATACTGTAATACCTCTTCGCTACTTTTCACACAGTTGTTTCAAGTGTTGGCACCAGGAAATCCTTATCGTTTTAATCAATACCACTTGGAGTGATGACATGTTTCTTTTTTTCTTTCAGTGACAGACGTGGTGCATTTCCTCGCACAAAGTTCTCATGAGAGACTTTCGTGCTGTGCTCAGTACATCCAACAGCAGATATGTATTTGCCAGAGGACTGAAAGAAGGGGTCGCTACTTTTTCCTCTCCCATTTTTCATCCTGATACTATATGCTTCATTGCTGTACTTTCAAATTCACCAATGACCCTGAGAAAAGCAATGGGACTACTGTCAACGGTTATGATGAAACATCTGAGGAATATTTGGAAGATCAGGAGTTGTTCATTTAGTGAAGCTTTGAACTTAACCTTGATGCTGCCTTCCTCCTCGATCTCCTCTCTACCGCTTACACTTGAACAAAAAACATACAGGAATTAGTTAAGTGCATTCTTTAATGCTTTACATTAATTACAGACTTGATTAAAGTTATTAAGGTAATTTGAATGTAATATGTGTATACCCAACTAATATACTATGATGAATGTTATTACAGCACCATACTTTGCTCTGCAATTGGGTATAGTACCTAGCACAGACAGACAGGAGATGCAAGAAATGTCTTCTCTTAAGGCACGTGGAGAAGAACTCAGTCTGTTTCTGTGCTGGGGACAGCAAGAAATACTCCATTTCCACTGCTCAGACAACAGGCAGCACCCTCGCTCCCTGTTCCCACAGACCCCAGGCAATGCAGGAATTCACCATCCACAGCACTCATGTCAATCCTTGGGACCAACAGAAAAAACACTTGTTTGCATAGCGCTACATGCGTTCATCACCCAGCACAATGAATAACTGTGCAAAATAAACATTTCTGACTTCAAACTTTTACAACTTAACACATGCCCTTTAAAGAGCTTAATTGCAGCAGCTGCACATCCACTGATCTGCTGCAGCTTATGTGTTTTGACATCTTCTCCATTCTTTTTTTTTTCTGCCTTGATCAAGTAAATTTGTAGCTTCCAAGCTTCATTCAGTTAAGTACTGCAAAGCAAACAACATTTTGTGCTTTCTGAGTTTTTTTTTTTCCCCCATTTTGCCTCTCTTTCCATGATTGAGACTTCCTGTTTACCTCTCACAGACTTTGGCATCATCCTTCGGTCCCAAGCTTCCTCTTTCTGCGCCATCCTGTACCACTCCAGACAGCAAAAACTTTGACATCAGCTTTAATAAAGGTGGGATTAAAGCCCAAATTTTATTTGTTTCACACGGCTCAAGCCTATGAGTTGTTGAACGCATTTTCCAGTCATTGAAGCTTGAGCGTGACTGCACTGTGGCCCACAACTCTGTAGTTGAGGCACAAAACACACTAGAACCATCTCATCCTATTTTGCTGGTGCAAACGCAATGCAGGTACCTGACAGAAGTAGCAGTAGAGCATATTTTGTTTTCTGAAAAAATGCAGGTATGGCATGGAGCATACAAATGGTTGGAATGGGATTTTTTTTTTTTTTTCAAACTCTGAACTCATTTCTTTGTTTTGAACAGGACCAGTCCTAAAAGAAGTTCTCAAACAGCCAGTTCAATGAGGGAAAAATCATTATTGGCACTTAGATCTTGCAATAACATAGCAAAATGGTATCATTTTTCCATTCTGCTAAGTTACAAATCAGTCACTGGGTAAATGCCTGAAGATAGCTATTTTTTAGAACAGTCATAATTAACCATCCTATTTGGGGCAAATGCAGGGCTAAATGCCCTAAAATAATGTTTAAGATCAAATACCCATATTTATAAACAGCAGAGATCATGGTCATTTTCCTGGAAATTCTTCCAAAAGCGAGAACTGTGTGACTGGTAAGTTATTATTGCGATTTTGCAAGATTCATTAGGACCATTTTTAAAGGTTTAGAAACTGAAAAGAAGTATTAAAGCACGCATAGTACTTTGTGTATTTGTAAGATTTAAATTTAACAGTGAAAAACATACAATAAATATAAAGGGGAGAAAAGCAGAAACAGTACCTACAGCCTTAAAGATTACCATCACTTTTTTTTTTTTTTTTAATGCACATAAATTAATTGCTGCTTCACATACAGCAGCAACTTTGGACAATGGGACTGTGGCTGTAAAATGCTGTTGAAACAGAACTTGGTAAGACTTGTCCTTGTTAAGCTTCAACAACTTTTTTTTCTGATATTCCCTTAAAAAATAAAGAAAAGAAGAAACAACTCCATACATGCAGGAAATACCTGGTTTTGTGTTGTAGTCAATCAGAAAAATTAGGAAACACATTTTAAACTGTCTTGAACTGCATCCCATATGACTATGATAGACGTTTGACTAATATCACTGGGTTTTAATGCTGATTCTTTGACTAATAAATGCATGTAGCTGGGTAGGACACAGCTGGGTGCATGGCTGAGTACAGCACAAAACTTTCAAAGTGTTAGGGATGGTAAAATTACCTTTGACTTCAGTGGAATAGGACATACTTCACTTAAATAACTGACTCGCAACACTTTTGACATTTATCCCATCCATCTCTTTAAAAACACACCTAATTAGCTGAACTTGAGCCAGATGACTTTTAAAAATTACAATAAAAATAAATAAATCCCCTGATATCCCCATTTTACTAGCAATAAATAGAGAAAAGTCTGAATTTAAATGCTAGCTTTGACCCCTGCTCTTGGCACAAAGTTAATGGGAAAAAATAAAAAAAGATAATCCAGTATGTCTTTTATCAAAAGTCAATTCAAAGCTCAATATAAAGTTCAAGACTTTTGAAGCATACATTATCATTAAGATGAAATATTTAGTGGCTCTGTATTCCGGTCATCTTTTGACAATAACCTACAATGTCTCAGAGGTGGCGGGTGCTGGAGAATTCAGTCAATTATTAAAGAATAGCTCATTTTTCAGGAAGAAGGGCTGAAAACTGCTAATTTGTATTAGCCTGCCATCGATTAAATTGCATGTTCCATTTTAAAGTCCCGTACAAATTCCATAAACATTAAAAATTTTAGCTGCTTTGAATCTTTTACACTAGCTTTATAAAACCTTGAAACATTGCTATTTAATAGCCATCCCCACCTCTTGTCCCAGTGAATGGGTTTAACTCCTTGTCCTGTGGACAATAGGAAGTCACGTTTTTGGACTTCATGTAACATGCTTCAGAGATAAGCTTGTCACAAATTATAGCTCCTAATAATGTTTCAGGCTTCCCTATGTGACAGTTGCAAGGTGATCACAAGGTTAGAGTAAAATTAAACTAGAATTGCTCTTACACTTTTTTCAGATTAAAATCTCACTAATATTTAATATTTGAATTTAGGCAAATGTTTAAAAAGTAAAGGTCTTGTCATTATTAAATGAGCGTTAAAGCAAAGTGGAAATTGGATTGCTAAACATCCCATTGCATTCACATGGATATGCATATAGGCGATGTTACATTTGGGAAAACATTTGCCAAGAAAAAAGCTTTTAAATGCTTTTTTTATGTTCGAAACTACTCATGGAGTTAATTCACACCATGCACAAGGCAGGAAAAAAAAATACTTCTCCACGGGGTTTCAGAGCAGCACTCAGAGCAAAAATGACTCGGAGACTTTCAATATCATCATTAGACGTTGTGATATGTTTCCACAAGAGTTTACCAACCAAATAGGATTAGGCTGATCTGGTACCAAGGGGTAAGACACACAAAGAGTGTCTTCTCCATGAGCAGTCCCACTCCATTCAGCAGGCTAGATGGTGACAGCCAGCCGTAACTGGAGTGGGTGACGGTACAGTCACACCCTTGCAGGAGAGTGGTGGGAAAACCTCTGCCTTAGAGAAGTACAGTCCCAGGCCTCTCTGGCTGGGAAGCCACAACCCTGGACACCTTTGCCAGATCTTCTGATGAGCGTTAAGGGCTTGGGCTGAGCACGGCTCTGTCGTCTCATTCATTCCCTTCACTTTTCTGTGATGTCACAGAGAAGAGAAGCTATTTTGCACTTGCCTGAATGGAAAGTTCTGGAGACCACTTACATGCGCCACACTTGAGAAGATAACCATAAATTTTAAGAAAAGATCATTTCTAGAAACATTTCCACCTGAATATATGCAGAGCAAAACATTAACTGAAAAGGATGGGAAAGAAGCTGAAGTAAACTTACAAAAGCAGCTGCATTAACAATGGAAAGCTTCTTTTTGCTTTTTTTTTAACTTCCTCTCCTCTGGCAATAAGGTTCCAGACAAACCAGCTCCACAGAAAATGAGCAAGTGAACAAGTGCCTAGTGACTAGACCTACACTGGAAATAAGGACTGCCTGGATGAGGTCTAATGCCATTTTAAGGCTGACTTCACAGAGGAAATGAACCCTTTGACTAATATCTGACTGACTGTTTCCTTGTCTTCAGTGATATTTTTTGGTCTGCGAGAGTAAAATCCAGATTGTTGTGACAATTGTGAGAACAAATTAGTCAGTATTTATAAATCACTTGGAAGAAAAAGTGCCATTGCTGATAATTATGAAATTGGATTAAATCAGCAAAATATGTTACATGGGAAACCAGTTGTTTCCTCTTCCTTTGCATCTCAAAGCTGGAAACAGAGAACTGCAGTAATCTATTGGCGATGCAGTGACGTAGGCTCTAGTACTCCAGTCAAGTCTGTTGGACTCCGTACTCCTACCTGAGTATTCACATAATTTTGCCTTTCCAGTTTTATAGGCATGTGAAGACAGCTGTCTCATTTGCACAAAATGTCAGCAGTCTGAAAACTTGAATATGTTTCCCTTTTGCTCACAACCACCTAAACTGCGCAAGAAATAACTCTGTATACTTTGGTCTTGAAAAAAACACACCAGATGACTCCTGGCTTTTTAAATGTACAATTCACACATTAGCTAACCCATATTCCCTTGAAAATACCAGCACTTGATTGTGTGGAAATGAGGGTAAAACACTATTGGGGAAGGGAAGCCTCAGGGATCGGCTTCCCGTGGAGCCACACAGCCACACCTGCGCACATACGCGTATACACATACAACCCATGCTTCTCACAGCAGGGTTTTGTTCTGTTTTTATTTTATTTTATTTTTACAGTTAAACTGAGGTTTGCATGCACAAAATAACTATAGTTCTTTCTTCGTTGCATGATGAATAAGAGCCACTGTTTGTGTGTTTGGTCTTGAGTGACAAAACATTGGTACTAAAATATTTAAGAATAAGCACTGGAAAGAAAGGATAAGTTTTTGGTTTTAAACATCTGTTTTGAAGTGATATGAAGGAGTGAAATTAAATTTAATAATCTCTCTTCCTTCCTCTGCTTTTGAAATCATAAGACAATGTGGTAGGACATGTGTTTCAGATCTAGTGTGGTATTTTCAGATGTAGACAATTCATTATCCGTGGTTCTCCTTTTCTGCATAAACCATGATTTCTCTAAGTACAAAATTGTCTGCTAAATTGTCCCCAGGTTACACAACACAAAACAGCGTTTGTATATAATAAGACATTACCTCCACCTGCTATAGACAGTGTTTATTCTGCACATTTTGTTTTCTCTGTTGGATTGCGGCCAGTGAACTCAATAGTTTGTTGGAAAGCAACGGATCTTACATGTCAAATTGTCCAATTTATTTTACATAAGTTTAATCAACTGTCAGCCCTTTTTCAAGGAAGTAGAAGGGAGGTCCTTCCATGCTTTTCATGGATATTTCTCTAGTGAAAAATTCATTTTTAATGGCTTTGTCATATCCTAACTCATATATGTGTATGCTTAAATCAGGCCACAGCTACAGGACTTCTGCACCTACATTAATGATGCACTTGAAAACGCTCATCGGTTGTGCCAACCACCTGCTCGTTATGATTTATACAATGTTTTCTGGACAAATTTGATTATACTTGTGCCCATCTTTATGCCTATAGCTGTATGCCTCAGGGCATCACCCCTTCTTGGACCAGTAGATCGGCCTAATCAGAAGGAGAACTTTACCACACAGAAGTTAATCTTTTGACTGACTGTCCATTTAAATCAGTCAGTTGACTACAAAGCAGCGAGTGACATAACATTTTTTCTCTCCAGTGCAGGACAGAACTGTGCTTAATTAGGCTTTTAAGAGAGACTTAACTTCTGCAGTTCTCACCACACATGTTATTTTCAAGCAGCTCAATGATCTGAAACACCAATTAGTTTCAATTCACACCTATTATCCTCCTTTAGTTCACTGTTAATTCAAAGTCCAAATTCCCCTCCTTGTCAAAAGGTGGTAATTTTGTCTTTTTGTAAGTGTTTCGTCTGAAGTTCTGAAAACTATAGTGCCAAATGCCATTACTTAAAACTTCATACGAATGCCTTATACCATTTGCCAAGTTTCCTATTCTCATGTTTTTATGCCCAGCATATTCTCTTGCTTTCCCTCCATTAATAAACGTATTGTTTCAACTCCCTTGAAACACATTCTCTCTTCAGCATTCTTCTTCCTAAATCATTTATGGATTTTTACAGGACACCGTAGTGATACTGCCAAAGGGGACTAAGATGACTGCAGTCTCAAAAAAAACTGCAAAGAAACATGTAATAGTAGTTAAAGCAGAAAGGTTGAAACATCAGGTCTTCCCCTTTCTCTCACATCACAAGCCATTCTGCAGTAACGCCAGAAAAACACTTAATGCTTAATAGGAAAAAAACAGAAGCCTTCAAAACCTACATTAGTTAAGGATGCCTACAAAAAATGCAGAATCTCCATTATGTATGTTAGTTTTCAGATCACTCATGTTCACCAGTCAGTAGTCCAAAGGATGAGGAATCTTCTTAGCCAAATTCTTACCATTTATGCTTACCAGCCCATAAAATCAGTGATATATGCAGCTCTGTGGGCATAGCTTATGGTAGTCCCTTATTTGTTCCATATATTACTATTACTTAACACCTGAAAGTAACAGGGGGGGATTAACTTATTCCTTAAATGTGCCTTTTGTCTGAATGTCTTTTCTGCAACTTAATCAGGTCACACTTGGAAGAAGAATCAGAAAAAAGCAATCAAGTATCAACACAAGCACTTTAAAAATGCATTTGTTACTACTATATCCCATTATTTTTCCTTTTGAAGACTAATGCTTGTAAATTCTGATGACTGATTATCTTAACTGCAATTATTTTTTTTTAATAGTTCATTCTATATAATCATAAAATTGTTCAGCTGTTCCTTAGTTTGTGAATGCTTATTTTGAATTTTGTGAGAAATATAAGAGGTGGGATGACATTTCAAATCTCCTGCTGATGAGTTGACAGTACGGAATTATCCATCACCACCAACAAACTTGCCCTCCATATACAGTACAAAGTTACTTACCTGTGCACATGCACATGTTCTTTCATACACGCTGCCTATACAAATTACCATGTTGCATACACTGCTTCCAGCTACTGCAAAACCAAAAAATCAGTTAAACATTAATCTTTTCAGTTAAGCTGCCAGTGTTGCTCAAAATCTGTTGGAGTGCTTTCTCAGTCCAGCCCACCATCAAATCTCTACATATTTCATGTCTATCTGACAAGTTTTACATGTGATTCTTTTTATTATGGTGACAGACTGCATAAAAATTTATTGTGTTTGTATTTAAAAAAAACAACAGGGTTTTGTCCAAAAAGTGGAGAGACAGCTCTACACTTGATGATGGGATTTTCAGAAAAACATGATGTGAATCTGTTGGTTTGGCTGGAAATCTGGAACTATCTCTGATACGAACTATGGGCATGTCTTATTTTGGCACAGATATAAACCTCAGTTTACATGTATGCATGCTATAAGCTACTGCCAAAAAAAATATCTCCAAGCTCAGTCTTGTATGTCTCCTGCACACTTGCAGTCAAATGTACATATGAAAATCACTCAAAAGGAAAAATTAAATTTTCCCTCATATCAGCAGCGGAGAGATCTAGCATACGTGCAAGGGTCAAAATTTGCAGGTGACTCTGTTAGAGGCACAAATAACCTCAACATCAGACGAAATCTAAAAGCCAGACTAGAATACATCCAAGGCGGACTAACCACTTGAGACAATTTTTATTTAGATTTATAGAACTACCTTCCCATGCTCATTTTCCAGAACAGAAAGGCTAGAGAGTGCAGAGTAACAGCAAGGCATTCAAGTCCCAAAAAAACTGTTAAATATACGGTCCTTCTCTACAGGTGAATTTGCACAGACCCTCCACAGCACTTGACGACATCAAAACAAAGCAAGGATAAATCTCACCCACAGATGTAATTAATAAACTTCATCTTTGTATTAAGCTAGTGAACAAGGATTAAAAAAAAACAAGCAAAGCACAGCTACAAGTCATAACTATGTCCCCAAACCAACGAGGACCAATTGTGCTTGCTTTGCTAAGGGTTAAGTCTGGATATCTGAACAGCACATTTTCTGGAGATTTTTGTTCCAGATTGCAGTTAAATCTGGCCTATCACCAGGGATTCAGCCTCTCAAAATCAAGGATGTTCAACCCCTAAACAGTCACAAATGCTCAGCTTTTCATCTACAGTTCCTATCAAATATAGAAACATCTTTCATATGTTTAGTTTTTACACAGATTTCAGTACTCCTCCAACTTATTTTAAACCATTTCATAGCTATCCTTCCTGCCTGTTAAACACATCAAGTGCTTCAGTGCCAGCTGGTGTCAGAAAAGAAAGTCTAAAACCAAAAAACATACTGCTGGCTGTCTTCTATCCTTGCTGGCACCCACTGCTTGAAGACAGATTAAAACTCTACTTGTAGCTCTTCCAGCTTTCCTCAGACATCAGAATTTTATAGTGGTAGAGGTAATTAACAATGCCGCTCTTCGTCAAGGGGCATTTTCTGAGTTCCTTTCCTCAGTTTTATTATGACCTTCTAATCTGATCCCCTTTTGTTTGCAAAACAGCTCTCTATGCAGCAAACTTTTTTTTTTTTAAGAAAAAAAAGGCAACTGACAGGGAAATTCAAACTGGTTCCAGTGGACTTCATTTTTTATTCTATTCTAGTATGACCAGCCAACAGACAAAAAAAACCCAACAGCCTTTATATTGTGTGCATTCAAAACTTCCAGCAGATTTATGCATTCAATCCAGTACTGTCTCCACCTTCCCTTCCAGCTCCCCCACACTCATTGTTCCCTCACAAAGACCAGGCTCCGAACCACCTTATTTCCCTCCACGCTCACCACAAGTGTTGGAAGAAATGCTAAACTTCACCACCACACCAGATGAGACAGAGGCATACTACTCAATGTGTACAAAAATATTATAATATTGAGACAAAAAGAGAGATTACACAAACATTTTCAAACTAACGTGCCTGAATTAAACCCTACCTAGGCGTTCAGCAGAAAAGATAACTCAGAGATGTCTCATTTACTGCATACATTGAACTTGTGTCTTTTGTCAAAACCATTATTTCTTACAGTCAGTGTGACAATTTCCCTATAGACAGGATAAAACCATTTCTAAAACACTGCAATTTGCAGTTCCATTGCCTTTAATCAGACCCATTTTGTGGAGCACCTTTAAATGAAGACTATGCATTTTGAAATAAATTCCTACAGGACCGGACTGTTAAGCAGTAGTTGTATGAAAATTTTAATACAGTAATTATTTATTATTCTCAGTTATTATTTTTGTAATACAATTGTATTATTTAAAAAAAAAATAAAATTAGACTAGAAGATACCAACTTCCCCTGCCATTAGAAATTTTAAAAATACCTGCAATGCTAATTTGATTAGAAGAGCAAGGTCTGATTCAGTCAATTTTAAAACAAATAGGCGGAAAAATATCAACAGATTAGAAATCACAGTATGCAAGTCTCCTAATTTTACCTTCTAGTAGTAAAACTGAAAGATCTGCGTTTAATGTAGTAATTATTTTTGTTAATACAAGTCATGTGCCCTTTCTTCCAGTGAAATGTTTACTATCAGAATTGAAATATTTTCATCCCTATTGCTCTTACTTTTAAGAAATACCTTATATTTTTCACCAAATGTACTACAAATAAGTAAATAAATATGTGTATAAATAGCACTGATAAAAATAGTTGGAGCTGAATAAAAACACCAGTTCATGTAACTCTGGTGTTCATGACTACTACTTTTATGAGACACAGAAGCATTATCTATAAATAAATGTTTTAAATGAAAAATTCAACCCCAAGCATTATTAAAACATTAAATCCAATGTCTTTGGTTCTTTTTCATTGTTGGAATAAAAGAAAAATTAGTAAAAACTTCCACTGGCTATGCCCATTCTGGCAGACAGTCTACGAACCAAACTAATAACTACTTTGCAAGCAGTAAATTTTGAACTTACATAATAATAGTAATTTTGGCATTGTTCTAGTTGCCCTAGTAGAACTGCAGTTGCTTCCAATCTCAAAATTTCTGGATACAGCAGAATACTTCTACACCTCATGGTTCAGTTCCAGCTAAAGACAGCTAACTAAACAAACTGTCCAAATCAGCAGTTAGAATACTCGTGTCATGGAGATACTTCAGCCAGACTAGCTTATCTATCTGAGAAACCAGTTCCAGTATTTCTGTAGGCCAATTTACACCACTCTGTAGACAAAAAAAGAGCGAGGTCCAAGGGAGGATGCAGGCACCTAAAGCAAAACATAGGGCAATGCAAAGGCCCGTGTACAAAATAGCAATTTCAAATTGAGCTGCCACCTAACCACCAGGATACTTCAACTTACCTGGGCAAGAAAGAGCACTGTCAAGCTTTTCAGCCTATTTTGCAGCAAAGATCCTGTTTTCAGAGTATCAGAAGGAGAGCCACGAAGCATGGCTCCTATGGTATTGGCTACAATATAAAAAGTCATTAAAAACCTACAAGCTTAAGAAAAGGTGGTGTAAATTATTTTCTGCTGTTTCCAGTATTCATATGAGGACAACATCTCTTACCAGTGGTTTCTGAACTCTGGATCCCGAGTTAATGGAGGTGCCTACCTGGAGCCAGAAACAGGTAATAGAGGAGAAAGGTTTTTAAATATTTCACTGTACTCACTATTCACTAATTCCTAGTTCAGGAAGCCCTCTGCAAAGCCACACAGGCTCTCAGAGGCTATGTCTAAACTAAACGGAGAACAACTCCCAAGCTACAAAGTCTGCTTATGTCCTTCCAAGGTGGCCTCTCATGCAAATAATGATTCTCCCTCTTCCCTCCTGTTCCCATTTCATAGTTGCTGGTGATGGAAACCTTACTGCATATGCATAGTTATCTTTCTAAGGCACTTGTATCTTCCTGCATGTTGTATAGGAATACTAGGTGTCCAGTTCTGGCCCACCACATATCTGGGCACCCAAAATGGAAGAATTTCAGTGCCATTTATATATGCCTCAGTGCTGAATCTAGACCTGCAAGTGGTTATACTGCATGCATAGTTATATATAGTTGCAGCCAACTTCACAATCTTGCTCCATCTAAAAGAAACACTATAAATGTGCCACACTCCGTAAAAATCAGCCTGAATTCCAATCTCAGTCTGGTGTTGTAAGCAAAGATTAGAGTGCCTATTTCTGAGCCAGTTAAAATAAAGCAAAGGAGCGCTCCACAATCACAGAATACGATAATGCCAGTCCTGCAAATATAATTCAGGAGTTCAAATTCAAATTGTCTGGATCTAACTTTCAAAAATAATTATTAGCAAGTCTAAAACTTAAAAAATAAGTATTTCAAATTGTAACTCAGGTCGAGAATGCTCAAGTAAGAATACCATCATGAAAGTGGCACTGTCAAATTTTTATCAGCGTGGTCTTTCATAAAACCTGTCTCAAAGTACATAAAGCAAAGAAATTCCAAACCAGGAATGATGCATTGCTTTTTTCCCCACTCTTTTCAAGTAACCATTTCAACACTTAGAAAATGAAAACACATCTTATTGCAATAGCTGCTCATAGTTACTCATATTTGCCATTGCTAAAAATATCCAGCTTTGACACAATAACTTGGACAGAATGTCAGATGTTGATGTATTTTGAACTAATCTTAAGGAAAATAAAGATATTTCATCCCAAAATATCAAAGCAATTTACAAATATCATGCATAGTTGATTGATTATGGTCCTGATACTACTGGCTACACCAATAAAAACAGTAATTCAAGACCTCAAAACCTTTTGAGACTAGTCCAAAAACCCTTATGAAACTTTTTTGAAAGAGCTGTTAAAAAATAAGTGTTAATCTGAAATAGTAGTTGATAGATTTGATACAAAATCCATACATGTACCCAAATGCAGGTTGCTGCTTAGAAAAATCACTTTTTTAACAGTAAATATTTGTAATAGATGCAAAATGCCTATTTCTTACAGCACACACTTAGAACTATTAACTTGTTATTTTGTGAGAACTAAGAAAATGTCTCTCTGCTATATCTTGTTTAATATTTTTTCCATCAGTTTTAAATGTTAATATTCCCCGTTTGCAGAAAATTTTAGGTAAGTTTCTAGAAAAATATATTCAATTTTATGATCAACTGTAAAGTTTCAGCTTCTCAGAGACTGTTCATGTATAGATTATACATAAAATAACATAACCCAGACCGATTTAAAAACAAAAACAAATCCACTCAACTTCTGTGAACCAGACTAATGACATGGGTCTAGGATGTTTTTGTCCCTGTTTCTAGGCACTACATGGTGCCAATAAGAATATGGTTTATGCCAATCTTAATCTGGCCATGGGAAAGAAACAGCCAAAGATATATAGCCAGAACTGTTTACGACATAAACAAAAAGTTTACTGCTTCCCACATACTAGGGAAACAGTTGGATTACACATCAGCATCTGGTTGCTCCAGACAATACTACCAGGAAGTTAATGAAATTGGAACAAGGAAATTACTATGACTCGGCACTCCATAAAAAAGTGTAATTTATCATCAGCAAAAAAAACAATGGGAGCTTTGCTGATAAATTAACAAAAGAAAATATAAAGGCTGTATTGCTGTGAAACAATAAATCAATTTTTCTCGGTAACTTAGTTCTGTTCCAAAAGCTGATGTCACCTAAAATTAGAAAACCGGCAACCTCACTCCGATGAGAAACGGTGACCTTTTTGGTTTACTACCAAGACGTGAGGCAAGGTGTTTATCTGAAGTTTCAAGGTACTCATGACTTCATCTTCAAATGAAATCTCTATTAGTTTTATATTAAAGGGGTTTGATTCCACCAAAACTAGGAAACCGGAATCCTATTTTCAGCATTTAGGAAGGTCTCTTCCTCGTACAAAAGGCAAAATAAGTGTTTCTGTTAAAAGACTCATGTCCCAGGAATCAAACTGGGGCTGTCAGTTTGGTGGCAAGCCAGGTGAAATATTCTGAAACTCTGGAATCTGGTTGCCTGAAATTTCCCCACTGGGCAGCTTTCACTCAGTCCACACTCTCTGTGGAGTGTTACAAGATGTCTTGTATGAAAGTTTCTAAGAAACACTTTCTTTTGAAGCCACAAAATTTCTGTTTCAGGAATATCTTTTTCATTCTCTTTGGCCATTTCCATGGTGGATTTATTCTTGAAAAGGGTCTCAGTTATGGCACTGCAATGGAACAGACTATTTCCACTTCAGACTCTTGGAGTGTCCTCAGACCTCCACGGGCAGAGCATACTTGGGTCGGTACACCCTGAGAGACAGCATTTACCCACCAGTCCTCACCCAGCAGGATTTTCCTAGGCTGGTTCCATCCCCACGCCACCATCTGTGTGCCAACAAACTGGCATGCCCATGACCTATACAAAATTCCATGTCTGACTCGTATCAGTAGCTGCAAGCACTCCTCAACAAAAGAAGGAAACTTAGGCCATGGTCTGGGCTTCTTATTCATAAGGCATATTTGTTCATGTGCCAGTACAGGAGCGGGCAGCAAGGAGACACCCTACAGGCTCAGTCTTCTCCCACTTGCCAATTCAGCTCACCTAAACATCACTTGAAGAAGATGGTCCTATGCAGTTTGCCTTCTCCATTATTTCTCGGGCATGTGTCTCAGGACACAGATGCCCCATATCTAGAAGGACCCTCAGCTGGATCAGTCCAAATAGATCACAGCAGCATGCAGAAATGGAGTTCTTCACCCTGGAGAGAATAAGGGATAGGACTGTATGTATACATGTTGGAGTTCATGATGGAGAATACCAGTTCTCTGGGAGTGTCTCTTAAAGAACAAATATATAAAAAAAAAACGTATTCCCTTCAAAATAACTTTAAAAAAATCTTATTGTGTTTGTTTTTTTTTTTCTGGAGCAAATACAGTGCTTTCCTCATTTTAGTCACCACTAAAGAACAGGAATTCACTGCCAGCCCCCAAACTATATCCTCAATGTCCTTAGTCATGTTGAAAACATTCAGCAGCATCAGACAGGACTCTCTCTTCCTCCAAGAAATCTCTGCTCTAAAATTAGGCCTAAGTTGTTTTGCACTACAACAGATTCACAGAATCACAGAATAGTCAGGGTTGGAAGGGACCTCTGGAGATCATCTAGTCCAACCCCCCCGCCAGAGCAGGGTCACCTACAACAGGTTGCACAGGAAAAACAGGCAATGCCGCAAGAAGCCTCTTCTGTAAAGACCCTCCAAAGATATTCTCTAAATTAATGAATAGTGTTGGGGCACTTACAGTGTTTGGTTCTAAGTAGCACAGAACTCCACTAAAGAAAGACATAACAGGTGTCTCTCGGGGCTAACCTTCAAATCAAGACTGACATCTCTTTTTCTGACTATCCCACTGCCCTAAGTAAGTGATTTCACTCCACAAGGGAAATTCCAGTAGGAAAACAGCACTCTCCAACCAAGGACCTTGCAGACCAGTGTTTTGTCTCTTACATTCAGCTTGTGTTCCCCAAAACTGAGCTCATGGGCTCTTGGGGAGAAGTTGGGCTGTGGGAAATCTTGCTTCAGAGATGGTGTACGGTTTGTCTTCAGCGCTCTTTTCTCAGACAGTTGTCAGTCTGAAAAGTAAGCTGTCATCAGATCCCTTGGCAAGCCAATGCACTTTACTAATCTGGCAGAGAAATACAGCAGAAGAAAACCTGACTAGCTTCCTGATGGACTAGTAAGACAAATTGTCTTATTGCAAAAGCTGACACAAGGGAAGGGGTGGAACCGTATGGCTAGATATTGGCACAGGGGTACAAAAGAGTAAGGAGAAAGGATTGGGACTTCCAGATGGGACTTGGCAACAATTACACTGGCCACATACCCACACTCCAGGTACTGACGTGGTTCACAGCATAAGACAGTAAGTACTTTGGAGAATGTGCAGTTGATAAATGGCAACGAGCAGGGGTATGCAGCAGCATTTCATTGAGCCACTAAAGTTCAGGGACTCAGCCCTCACCCTCCTGAAGTCAGTGGCACAATTACAGTCTTCTCCACGTGGTTAGGTTTACTACCCATCTACCTCATCAGAGACCCATTGCAGTATTTCAAAAACAATAGCTGCTCAGAGGAGTACTCGTATATCAGATTAAAAATATGCAACTGTAGATAAAGAAAAGAAAGCACAGCAGGACAGAAGTGCCTCTTGTACTTAAAGCTACAGCTCTCCAGAAACTTATTGTCTCATTATCAAAAATGCTGCTTATTGGCAAACTTTTACCAACATTTTGTCACTCCATAAAACTAATACCCTGTGACTGTTCCCACTGAAATTGCAAGAATTTCCACTGTACAAAAGGCATGTATAAGTCATTACATGATTTAAGCCACAGATATAAACTTTCCAGCCTGGAAAATACAAACAGTAGCATTGTAACAGCCCAGGAACTGTACTAAAAGTTAAAACAATACCTTTGGACATTAAAGATAAGACATAGAATAGGCTAACAAACTACACAGCTGATGAAAACAGTAGTGAATTGAGGACTTGAACAAAAAGCGTGAAAAGGAAGAACATCTGCAGTACTGAACTGCTGGAGGAAACAGAGGACAAATATCCCTGTTTCTTTAGCTGCAGTCTATATCCCCACAACAGTTAAGTTAAAATTGAATGCATCTAGGAGGTAGTACAGCCCAGCAGGAAAGCATACAGAAGCCAAGGATAATCATATGCAATTCTATAACCCCATGGACAAAACACTAATGCTGTAGCTATACAGAAGACTGCAGAACAGTTGGGGTTTTTTTATTCCAAGTTGTCAAAAATATCTGTGAAATATTGGAATCATAATCTTTCAGAGAGAAATATAAAGTATTCTTATTATTGCGAATGCTTTGCTGACAACTCAGTCATTACACATACGCTCATACATATTAAAGCTAGCAAGGACCAGCATTTATTTAGACTGATTTAATGCATAAATTATTATAAAGTTTCTTAACAGATAACTTTTCAGCAAATTCTTAATTTCTGCTTTAACTGTAGGAGATCTTCAGGAAAGACATCCATCATACTTGTAAACACTTCAAGGGATGGGGGTATAATTCTAAATAAAGGAGAGCTAGGAAGGGAGACCAGGCATTAGACCTGATCATCTGTGTTGCTTAACTATTTCAGTCCCTGCCTCTACTTTGGGCTGCTCCAACTAATCATCTCCAGTACCGTACCCCAAAACCACATGCAGTGCTACGCAGAGGATAACTTACTCCAGTGATCACTCAAAAAAAAGCAAAATAGAAGTGAAAAAGTTGAGAAAAGTATGTCAGAATTTAAGTGAATTCTTTTCACCATCAAAAAGAAAGAAAAATTAATATGGCAAACATTATTTCAAAATGACAAGTTTAATACAGTAGCTTTTTGTCCTAGCCAAATTTGAAGAACCTAACTCAAAATGACATGAGGATGAAGAACTTCTGATTTGAAGGCAATTTGACAATGGGCAATTAGGTACTGAAGGTAGGTAGGAAATTAGTAGGTACTAAAGAGTCCCAAAAGAAAGCGCTGCTGAATGTTGTGTACTACATAAAACCATCTTAAATCCTGGTTAAAGCCACAGGGTATATTCTCTTTATTAAAGCAAGAGAAAATGGACTAAAATTAAAAGAATAACCAAGCCTCACAATGATACTATTAAGATCTTTTTGTGAGACACTTGAAAAGGACATAATATAGAGAAATGTAGGTTTGTGACCAAATCGCAAATTATTAATGGGTGGGGGGAGCCCAAAACAAAAGTGATGAAACAAATCTCAGGTCAATTACAGTAAAACCAACCTGCTCCTGCACTGTTAGGTAAAGAAGGCTCCATGGTCTATATTTATCCAGATAATGTTAAAGTAACATGAAACCCAGTGAGGGACGCTGCAAATCCACCATCTCAGTCGTGCATATTGTACACTCTGAAGCCTGAGATATAGGTTGGAAAGTCCAAGACTCTGATTCCCAAGTTAGTTCATTTGGCTAACGCAGGATTAATAAAGGGCAGTGTTTGCTGGTCACCATAATGAAATTGCTCCACGAAGGATGTTCAGCCAAGGTAATTAATGAACTTAAGAATTTCTGGACCATGAATGCCAGCGAGACATTTGATTCATAAGCATTTTTTTTCTGCAAAGGTTTTAGAGGAATGCAGATTTAAATGGATCTACATACTGTATAGAAGACCAGTGCACCCATGTGGATAATTAATCTGTAATTAGATCAATAAAGCCAAACAGAAGGATAAACCAGGAATGTTGTTATGTGTCCTGTATTACTTAACCAAGCTATTGCATTTTTATATTCAATAAATTAAGGGATTACTGCTGTAGAAGGCATACGGATATCAGAACAGAAGAAAAAGATCACTTTCCCTGCTGATGATGTGAGAGTCTTTTTCAAGGATTTATAAAAGGTCTGGCTATGTTTATGAAGGCTTAAGGATCAGTTTGGGATTGTGGCAGCACAAAATGAAGTACAGCAAATCCGAAGTAACAAAAAAGGACCTCAAGCCACAGCCTAATTTGTCCGGTGCCATTTGAGTGGAATGAAGAAAAAGAAAACAAAAAACTATTTAGGGATTTGTCATTCTCATTCTATTAATGCTGAATCTCTGATCAACAAAACATATTGCGATCTGAGAAAGAGATACCCAGTCTCAAATAATGCAGTCTGATTTAGATGAATATATGCATATGTGAAGGAGGAAAAAAAAATTCTCACGTGTATTTACCAAATCCTATGAAGACTCTTGGTGTGCATATCTGTACATGTATAGGCTTTATGAGTGTTTCAGAAGATAGATAGCTATAAAATATTTTATGTTAGTAAGAGGAAAAGGGTGCAAAAAATTGCAGCATCATCTAATCCAGTTCAAATGGAGAAAAGGAGAAAAAAAAATATGGGTTTAGAGTCCTAATCAATAATTTACAGTTCACTATCTCTCTCGCTCTGTGTACAACACGTTCTTGTGAAACCTCTGGTAACATTCTCATATATCAGTCTTGGAGACTGATTTCTTTCCACAATCAACTACCATTGCCTAAACTCTGCAATTAACTGGTAAGCATTCTCCCTCAATGTGAAAAGGCAATTAATTGAAAAGAATTTTTCCTCCAAATTCAGGACCTCAGAGGCACAGTAGTTTCCATCGTTTCCTAGTACAGAATGGAAAATGACCTGGCAACACCGCTCCCAGAGAAAATGAGACTGTGACTAAGATTTGGGAGAAGAGAATGCCACAACCATATAGTTCTTCTGTGTCATTGCTGCACTAAAAGATTTTATTCCTAATGCTGCCTACAAGAACAGTGTGAGAAGTGGTATCTCTGAATTCCAGCATATATTCCACTGATGAGAACTGCATCTCCTGGGCATACGTAACAACAACCTGCTTTCGTACAAACGGCACAGAAGCCTACAAGGACTCACAAATTATATATGATTGCATATCTAAATGTAAATGAATTACATAATTACTTTTACGTTTTTAGGAAGATAGATTTCATCTCCAGGACTTAATGCGTTTGTTAATGTAACAAACCTCAAAGTCCTCTGCAGTAAACGCTTTTATGTACAGCAAGAAAGAAATATGAGATACTTCAAATGACAGCCTGAATGCTGCTTTAGTACCAGGGGTAATTTAGTGGTCTCCCTGAGCTTCAGTTGCTGTTTAGGTCAGCTAAAGTTGTGAGTCCTTAAAAAAAGAACTGTGATCAAATGAAATATAATTCTCTAATAAAACATAAGTTGTTGCAAAGCTATTTTTTATATACTAATTCAATTCAGCTCCCTGAATAATAAAAATAGTTTTGCTGAGCACAGTCCTTCCAGCTTCTTAGCTGCTCCTTCCCCCGCTGTCTTCTATGTAACTAGGTGAATACAAAGGAGACCAATCAAACAAGATTTTTGTTTATCTTTCACCGAGAGATAGAAAGCGGTGAGCCTACATATGCCTCTTTGTCCACGGAGAACATACACTAGATTTTGTTTGATACACATTTTAGAAGTTCCTTTTAAGTTTTCACTTCTTAGAGAATAGTTGTGTTGCTATAGCTTTTGGCCCCTTGCTAACAGCAGCTTTTTCCCCCTCACCAGAATTTGAAGCTTTTGATCTCTTTTATCTTCTGCTTGCTCATAGCCTAAGAATTGCATCCGTGGCAAAGCTTGTCCTCTTAAGAGTCCATTGACTTATTGCTAGAAAGCAAGGAAATAGCTTTCTTTTCACTCCGAGTCCCTGTTGAGATAATACATTCTGAAGGGACACAGTCTGTGTCGAGTAATCAGAGCTATTGTTCACCACTGTTTGAAATGCACAGTGAAAATATAC